>OU342735.1:513529011-513579208 GCA_910589765.1 Avena atlantica | reverse complement strand
AAAAACTGTGGGCAATAACTCATGAAAATGACCATAAAACACGAAAAAGACGAGTTTTTGGTCATAACTCTCAAACATGTATCGGGTCTTAAGGTCGATGTAAATAGCCCTAGAACCCAAAAAATGTGGGAAATAGCTCATGAAAATGGCCATAAAACGGGAAAACTATGAGTTTTTAGTCATATATCTCAAACATGTAACGGGTCTTACAGGCCTTGAAAATCCAACTGGAACCCAAAAACTATGGGCAATAACTCATGAAATTGGCCATAAACATGAAGAAGACAAATTTTTAGGCATAACACTCAAACATGTGTCGGGTCTTAAGGTCGTTGGAAATCGCCTAGGATCCCCAAAACATGGGCAATAGCTAATGAAAACGGCCATAAAACGCAAAAACTGTGAGTTTTTGGTCACATCTCTCAAACATATATCGGTATCGGATCGTAAAGTTGTCGTAAATCGTCTTGTACCCCAAAACAGCGGGCAATAGCTCATGAAAACGGCCATAAAACGCAAGAAACTGCGAGTTTTTGGTCATATCTCTCAAACATGTAAGGGTTCTTACGAGGCATGCAAATCCGCCTAGAACCCAAAACTGTGGGCAATAACTCATGAAAATGACCATAAAACACGAAAAAGACGAGTTTTTGGTCATAACTCTCAAACATGTATCGGGTCTTAAGGTTGCTGTAAATCGCCCTAGAACCATAAAACTGTTGGCAATAGCTCATGAAAACAGCCAAAAACGCGAAAAACTGCGAGTTTTGGGTCATATCTTTCCAACATGTATCAGGTCTTAAGGTCGTTGTAAATCTCCCTAGAACCCCTAAACAGTGGGCAATAGCTCATGAAAACGGCCGGCCATAAAACACGAGAACTACGAGTTTTTAGTCATATATCTCAAACATGTAACGGGTCTTACAGGCCTTTCAAATACAACTTGAACCCAAAAACTGTGGGCAATAACTCATGAAAATGACCATAAACACGAAAACGACGAGTTTTTGGTCATGACCCTCAAACATGTATCGGGTCTTAAGGTCGATGTAAATAGCCCTAGAACCCCAAAAATGTGGGAAATAGCTCATGAAAATGGCCATAAAACGTGAAATCTATGAGTTTTTTAGTCATATATCTCAAACATGTAACGGGTCTTACAGGCCTTGAAAATCCAACTGGAACCCAAAAACTATGGGCAATAACTCATGAAATTGGCCATAAACACGAAGAACACAAATTTTTAGGCATAACACTCAAACATGTGTCGGGTCTTAAGGTCGTTGGAAATCGCCTAGGATCCCCAAAACTATGGCCAATAGCTAATGAAAACGGCCATAAAACGCGAAAACTGTGAGTTTTTGGTCATATCTCTCAAACATATATCGGATCGTAAAGTCGTCGTAAATCGTCCTGAACCCCAAACAGCGGGCAATAACTCATGAAAACGGCCATAAAACGCAAAAACTGCGAGTTTTTGGTCATATCTCTCAAACATGTAAGGGTTTTACGAGGCATGCAAATCCGCCTAGAACCCAAAAAACTGTGGGCAATAACTCATGAAAATGACCATAAAACACGAAAAAGACGAGTTTTTGGTCATAACTCTCAAACATGTATCGGGTCTTAAGGTTGCTGTAAATCGCCCTAGAACCATAAAACTGTTGGCAATAGCTCATGAAAACAGCCAAAAACGCGAAAACTGCGAGTTTTGGGTCATATCTTTCCAACATGTATCAGGTCTTAAGGTCGTTGTAAATCTCCCTAGAACCCCTAAACAGTGGGCAATAGCTCATGAAAACGGCCGGCCATAAAACACGAGAACTACGAGTTTTTAGTCATATATCTCAAACATGTAACGGGTCTTACAGGCCTTTCAAATACAACTTGAACCCAAAAACTGTGGGCAATAACTCATGAAAATGACCATAAACACGAAAACGACGAGTTTTTGGTCATGACCTCAAACATGTATCGGGTCTTAAGGTCGATGTAAATAGCCCTAAAACCCAAAAATGTGGGAAATAGCTCATGAAAATGGCCATAAAACGTGAAATCTATGAGTTTTTTAGTCCTATATCTCAAACACGTAACGGGTCTTACATGCCTTGAAAATCCTACTGGAACCCAAAACTATGGGCAATAACTAATGAAATTGGCCATAAACACGAAGAACACAAATTTTTAGGCATAACACTCAAACATGTGTCGGGTCTTAAGGTCGTTCGAAATCGCCTAGGATCCCCAAAACTATGGCAAATAGCTCATGAAAACGGCCATAAAACGCAAAAACTGTGAGTTTTTGGTCATATCTCTCAAACATATATCGGATCGTAAAGTCGTCGTAAATCGTCCTGAACCCCAAAACAGCGGGCAATAACTCATGAAAACGGCCATAAAACGCAAAAACTGTAAGTTTTTGGTCATATCTCTCAAACACGTAAGGGTTCTTACGAGGCATGCAAATCCGCCTAGAACCCAAAAACTGTGGGCAATAACTCATGAAAATGACCATAAAACACGAAAAAGACGAGTTTTTGGTCATAACTCTCAAACATGTATCGGGTCTTAAGGTTGCTGTAAATCGCCCTAGAACCATAAAACTGTTGGCAATAGCTCATGAAAACAGCCAAAAAAACGCGAAAGCTGCGAGTTTTGGCTCATATCTTTCCAACATGTATCAGGTGTTAAGGTCGTTGTAAATCTCCCTAGAACCCCTAAACAGTGGGCAATAGCTCATGAAAACGGTCGGGCCATAAAACGCGAGAACTACGAGTTTTTAGTCATATATCTCAAACATGTAAGGGTTCTTACGAGGCATGCAAATCGGCCTAGAACCCAAAAACCATGGGCAATAACTCATGAAAATGACCATAAACACGAAAACGACGAGTTTTTGATCATAACTCTCAAACATGTATCGGGACTTAAGGTCGATGTAAATAGCCCTAGAACCCCAAAAATGTGGGAAAGAGCTCATGAAAATGGCCATAAAACGGAAAAACTTTGAGGTTTACTCATATATCTTAAACACGTAACGGGTCTTACAGGCCTTGAAAATCCAACAGGAACCCAAAAACTATGGGAAATAACTCATGAAATTAGCCATAAACACGAAGAAGACAAATTTTTAGGCATAACACTCAAACATGTGTCGGGTCTTAAGGTCGTTGGAAATCGCCTAGGATCCCCAAAACAATGGGCAATAGCTAATGAAAACTATGAGTTTTTGGTCACATCTCTCAAACATATATCGAATCGTAAAGTCGTCGTAAATCGTCTTGTACCCCAAAACAGCGGGCAATAGCTCATGAAAACGGCCATAAAACGCAAGAACTGCGAGTTTTTGGTCATATCTCTCAAACATGTAAGGGTTCTTACGAGGCATGCAAATCCGCCTAGAACCCAAAAACTGTGGGCAATAACTCATGAAAATGACCATAAAACACGAAAAAGACGAGTTTTTGGTCATAACTCTCAAACATGTATCGGGTCTTAAGGTTGCTGTAAATCGCCCTAGAACCATAAAACTGTTGGCAATAGCTCATGAAAACAGCCAAAAACGCGAAAACTGCGAGTTTTGGGTCATATCTTTCCAACATGTATCAGGTCTTAAGGTCGTTGTAAATCTCCCTAGAACCCCTAAACAGTGGGCAATAGCTCATGAAAACGGCCGGCCATAAAACACGAGAACTACGAGTTTTTAGTCATATATCTCAAACATGTAACGGGTCTTACAGGCCTTTCAAATACAACTTGAACCCAAAAACTGTGGGCAATAACTCATGAAAATGACCATAAACACGAAAACGACGAGTTTTTGGTCATGACCCTCAAACATGTATCGGGTCTTAAGGTCGATGTAAATAGCCCTAGAACCCCAAAAATGTGGGAAATAGCTCATGAAAATGGCCATAAAACGTGAAATCTATGAGTTTTTTAGTCATATATCTCAAACATGTAACGGGTCTTACAGGCCTTGAAAATCCAACTGGAACCCAAAAACTATGGGCAATAACTCATGAAATTGGCCATAAACACGAAGAACACAAATTTTTAGGCATAACACTCAAACATGTGTCGGGTCTTAAGGTCGTTGGAAATCGCCTAGGATCCCCAAAACTATGGCCAATAGCTCATGAAAACGGACATAAAACGCGAAAACTGTGAGTTTTTGGTCATATCTCTCAAACATATATCGGATCGTAAAGTCGTCGTAAATCGTCCTGAACCCCAAAACAACGGGCAATAACTCATGAAAACGGCCATAAAACGCAAAAACTGCGAGTTTTTGGTCATATCTCTCAAACATGTAAGGGTTCTTACGAGGCATGCAAATCCGCCTAGAACCCAAAAACTGTGGGCAATAACTCATGAAAATGACCATAAAACACGAAAAAGACGAGTTTTTGGTCATAACTCTCAAACATGTATCGGGTCTTAAGGTTGCTGTAAATCGCCCTAGAACCATAAAACTGTTGGCAATAGCTCATGAAAACAGCCAAAAAACGCAAAAGCTGCGAGTTTTGGGTCATATCTTTCCAACATGTATCAGGTGTTAAGGTCGTTGTAAATCTCCCTAGAACCCCTAAACAGTGGGAAATAGCTCATGAAAAAGTCCGGCCATAAAACGCGAGAACTACGAGTTTTTAGTCATATATCTCAAACATGTAAGGGTTCTTACGAGGCATGCAAATCGGCCTAGAACCCAAAAACCATGGGCAATAACTCATGAAAATGACCATAAACACGAAAACGACGAGTTTTTGGTCATAACTCTCAAACATGTATCGGGTCTTAAGGTCGATGTAAATAGCCCTAGAACCCCAAAAATGTGGGAAAGAGAACATGAAAATGGCCATAAAACGGAAAAACTTTGAGGTTTACTCATATATCTTAAACACGTAACGGGTCTTACAGGCCTTGAAAATCCAACTGGAACCCAAAAACTATGGGCAATAACTCATGAAATTAGCCATAAACACGAAGAAGACAAATTTTTAGGCATAACACTCAAACATGTGTCAGGTCTTAAGGTCGTTGGAAATCGCCTAGGATCCCCAAACTATGGGCAATAGCTAATGAAAACGGCCATAAAACGCGAAAACTGTGAGTTTTTGGTCACATCTCTCAAACATATATCGAATCGTAAAGTCGTCGTAAATCGTCTTGTACCCCAAAACAGCGGGCAATAGCTCATGAAAACGGCCATAAAACGCAAGAACTGCGAGTTTTTGGTCATATCTCTCAAACATGTAAGGGTTCTTACGAGGCATGCAAATCCGCCTAGAACCCAAAAACTGTGGGCAATAACTCATGAAAATGACCATAAAACACGAAAAAGACGAGTTTTTGGTCATAACTCTCAAACATGTATCGGGTCTTAAGGTTGCTGTAAATCGCCCTAGAACCATAAAACTGTTGGCAATAGCTCATGAAAACAGCCAAAAACGCGAAAACTGCGAGTTTTGGGTCATATCTTTCCAACATGTATCAGGTCTTAAGGTCGTTGTAAATCTCCCTAGAACCCCTAAACAGTGGGCAATAGCTCATGAAAACGGCCGGCCATAAAACACGAGAACTACGAGTTTTTAGTCATATATCTCAAACATGTAACGGGTCTTACAGGCCTTTCAAATACAACTTGAACCCAAAAACTGTGGGCAATAACTCATGAAAATGACCATAAACACGAAAACGACGAGTTTTTGGTCATGACCCTCAAACATGTATCGGGTCTTAAGGTCGATGTAAATAGCCCTAGAACCCCAAAAATGTGGGAAATAGCTCATGAAAATGGCCATAAAACGTGAAATCTATGAGTTTTTTAGTCCTATATCTCAAACACGTAACGGGTCTTACATGCCTTGAAAATCCTACTGGAACCCAAAAACTATGGGAATTAACTAATGAAATTGGCCATAAACACGAAGAACACAAATTTTTAGGCATAACACTCAAACATGTGTCGGGTCTTAAGGTCGTTCGAAATCGCCTAGGATCCCCAAAACTATGGCAAATAGCTCATGAAAACGGCCATAAAACGCAAAAACTGTGAGTTTTTGGTCATATCTCTCAAACATATATCGGATCGTAAAGTCGTCGTAAATCGTCCTGAACCCCAAAACAGCGGGCAATAACTCATGAAAACGGCCATAAAACGCAAAAACTGTGAGTTTTTGGTCATATCTCTCAAACATGTAAGGGTTCTTACGAGGCATGCAAATCCGCCTAGAACCCAAAAATTGTGGGCAATAACTCATGAAAATGACCATAAAACACGAAAAGAGGAGTTTTTGGTCATAACTCTCAAACATGTATCGGGTATTAAGGTTGCTGTAAATTGCCCCAGAACCATAAAACAGTTGGCAATAGCTCATGAAAACAGCCAAAAAACGCGAAAGCTGCGAGTTTTGGGTCATATCTTTCCAACATGTATCAGGTGTTAAGGTCGTTGTAAATCTCCCTAGAACCCCTAAACAGTGGGCAATAGCTCATGAAAACGGCCGGCCATAAAACGCGAGAACTACGAGTTTTTAGTCATATATCTCAAACATGTAAGGGTTCTTACGAGGCATGCAAATCGGCCTAGAACCCAAAACCATGGGCAATAACTCATGAAAATGACCATAAACACGAAAACGACGAGTTTTTGATCATAACTCTCAAACATGTATCGGGACTTAAGGTCGATGTAAATAGCCCTAGAACCCCAAAAATGTGGGAAAGAGCTCATGAAAATGGCCATAAAACGGAAAAACTTTGAGGTTTACTCATATATCTTAAACACGTAACGGGTCTTACAGGCCTTGAAAATCCAACTGGAACCCAAAACTATGGGAAATAACTCATGAAATTAGCCATAAACACGAAGAAGACAAATTTTTAGGCATAACACTCAAACATGTGTCGGGTCTTAAGGTCGTTGGAAATCGCCTAGGATCCCCAAAACAATGGGCAATAGCTAATGAAAACGGCCATAAAACGCGAAAACTGTGAGTTTTTGGTCACATCTCTCAAACATATATCGAATCATAAAGTCGTCGTAAATCGTCTTGTACCCCAAAACAGCGGGCAATAGCTCATGAAAACGGCCATAAAACGCAAGAACTGCGAGTTTTTGGTCATATCTCTCAAACATGTAAGGGTTCTTACGAGGCATGCAAATCCGCCTAGAACCCAAAAACTGTGGGCAATAACTCATGAAAATGACCATAAAACACGAAAAAGACGAGTTTGTGGTCATAACTCTCAAACATGTATCGGGTCTTAAGGTTGCTGTAAATCGCCCTAGAACCATAAAACTGTTGGCAATAGCTCATGAAAACAGCCAAAAACGCGAAAACTGCGAGTTTTGTGTCATATCTTTCCAACATGTATCAGGTCTTAAGGTCGTTGTAAATCTCCCTAGAACCCCTAAACAGTGGGCAATAGCTCATGAAAATGGCCGGCCATAAAACACGAGAACTACGAGTTTTTAGTCATATATCTCAAACATGTAACGGGTCTTACAGGCCTTTCAAATACAACTTGAACCCAAAAACTGTGGCAATAACTCATGAAAATGACCATAAACACGAAAACGACGAGTTTTTGGTCATGACCCTCAAACATGTATCGGGTCTTAAGGTCGATGTAAATAGCCCTGGAACCCCAAAAATGTGGGAAATAGCTCATGAAAATGGCCATAAAACGTGAAATGTATGAGGTTTTTAGTCATATATCTCAAACATGTAACGGGTCTTACAGGCCTTGAAAATCCAACTGGAACCCAAAAACTATGGGCAATAACTCATGAAATTGGCCATAAACACGAAGAACACAAATTTTTAGGCATAACACTCAAACATGTGTCGGGTCTTAAGGTCGTTGGAAATCGCCTAGGATCCCCAAAACTATGGCCAATAGCTCATGAAAACGGACATAAAACGCGAAAACTGTGATTTTTTGGTCATATCTCTCAAACACATATCGGATCGTAAAGTCGTCGTAAATCGTCCTGAACCCCAAAACAACGAGCAATAACTCATGAAAACGGCCATAAAACGCAAAAACTGCGAGTTTTTGGTCATATCTCTCAAACATGTAAGGGTTCTTATGAGGCATGCAAATCCGCCTAGAACCCAAAAACTGTGGGCAATAACTCATGAAAATGACCGTAAAACACGAAAAAGACGAGGTTTTGGTCATAACTCTCAAACATGTATCGGGCCTTAAGGTTGCTGTAAATCGCCCTAGAACCATAAAACTGTTGGCAATAGCTCATGAAAACAGCCAAAAAACGCGAAAGCTGCGAGTTTTGGGTCATATCTTTCCAACATGTATCAGGTGTTAAGGTCGTTGTAAATCTCCCTAGAACCCCTAAACAGTGGGAAATAGCTCATTAAAAAGTCCGGCCATAAAACGCGAGAACTACGAGTTTTTAGTCATATATCTCAAACATGTAAGGGTTCTTACGAGGCATGCAAATGGCCTAGAACCCAAAAACCATGGGCAATAACTCATGAAAATGACCATAAACACGAAAACGGCGAGTTTTTGGTCATAACTCTCAAACATGTATCGGGTCTTAAGGTCGATGTAAATAGCCCTAGAACCCCAAAAATGTGGGAAAGAGAACATGAAAATGGCCATAAAACGGAAAAACTTTGAGGTTTACTCATATATCTTAAACACGTAATGGGTCTTACAGGCCTTGAAAATCCAACTGGAACCCAAAAACTATGGGCAATAACTCATGAAATTAGCCATAAACACGAAGAAGACAAATTTTTAGGCATAACACTCAAACATGTGTCAGGTCTTAAGGTCGTTGGAAATCGCCTAGGATCCCCCAAACAATGGGCAATAGCTAATGAAAACGGCCATAAAACGCGAAAACTGTGAGTTTTTGGTCACATCTCTCAAACATATCGAATCGTAAAGTCGTCGTAAATCGTCCTGTACCCCAAAACAGCGGGCAATAGCTCATGAAAACGGCCATAAAACGCAAGAACTGCGAGTTTTTGGTCATATCTCTCAAACATGTAAGGGTTCTTACGAGGCATGCAAATCCGCCTAGAACCCAAAAACTGTGGGCAATAACTCATGAAAATGACCATAAAACACGAAAAAGACGAGTTTTTGGTCATAACTCTCAAACATGTATTGGGTCTTAAGGTTGCTGTAAATCGCCCTAGAACCATAAAACTGTTGGCAATAGCTCATGAAAACAGCCAAAAAACGCGAAAACTGCGAGTTTTGGGTCATATCTTTCCAACATGTATCAGGTCTTAAGGTCGTTGTAAATCTCCCTAGAACCCCTAAACAGTGGGCAATAGCTCATGAAAACGGCCGGCCATAAAACTCGAGAACTACGAGTTTTTAGTCATATATCTCAAACATGTAACGGGTCTTACAGGCCTTTCAAATACAACTTGAACCCAAAAACTGTGGGCAATAACTCATGAAAATGACCATAAACACGAAAACGACGAGTTTTTGGTCATGACCCTCAAACATGTATCGGGTCTTAAGGTCGATGTAAATAGCCCTAGAACCCCAAAAATGTGGGAAATAGCTCATGAAAATGGCCATAAAACGTGAAATCTATGAGTTTTTTAGTCCTATATCTCAAACACGTAACGGGTCTTACATGCCTTGAAAATCCTACTGGAACCCAAAAACTATGGGAATTAACTAATGAAATTGGCCATAAACACGAAGAACACAAATTTTTAGGCATAACACTCAAACATGTGTCGGGTCTTAAGGTCGTTGGAAATCGCCTAGGATCCCCAAAACTATGGCAAATAGCTCATGAAAACGGCCATAAAACGCAAAAACTGTGAGTTTTTGGTCATATCTCTCAAACATATATCGGATCGTAAAGTCGTCGTAAATCGTCCTGAACCCCAAAACAGCGGGCAATAACTCATGAAAACGGCCATAAAACGCAAAAACTGTGAGTTTTTGGTCATATCTCTCAAACATGTAAGGGTTCTTACGAGGCATGCAAATCCGCCTAGAACCCAAAAATTGTGGGCAATAACTCATGAAAATGACCATAAAACACGAAAAGAGGAGTTTTTGGTCATAACTCTCAAACATGTATCGGGTATTAAGGTTGCTGTAAATCGCCCTAGAACCATAAAACTGTTGGCAATAGCTCATGAAAACAGCCAAAAAACGCGAAAGCTGCGAGTTTTGGGTCATATCTTTCCAACATGTATCAGGTGTTAAGGTCGTTGTAAATCTCCCTAGAACCCCTAAACAGTGGGAAATAGCTCATGAAAAAGTCCGGCCATAAAACGCGAGAACTACGAGTTTTTAGTCATATATCTCAAACATGTAACGGGACTTACAGGCCTTTCAAATACAACTTGAACCCAAAAACTGTGGGCAATAACTCATGAAAATGACCATAAACACGAAAACGACGAGTTTTTGGTCATGACCCTCAAACATGTATCGGGTCTTAAGGTCGATGTAAATAGCCCTAGAACCCCAAAAATGTGGGAAATAGCTCATGAAAATGGCCATAAAACGTGAAATCTATGAGTTTTTTAGTCCTATATCTCAAACACGTAACGGGTCTTACAGGCCTTGAAAATCCTACTGGAACCCAAAAACTATGGGAATAACTAATGAAATTGGCCATAAACACGAAGAACACAAATTTTTAGGCATAACACTCAAACATGTGTCGGGTCTTAAGGTCGTTGGAAATCGCCTAGGATCCCCAAAACTATGGCAAATAGCTCATGAAAACGGCCATAAAACGCAAAAACTGTGAGTTTTTGGTCATATCTCTCAAACATATATCGGATCGTAAAGTCGTCGTAAATCGTCCTGAACCCCAAAACAGCGGGCAATAACTCATGAAAACGGCCATAAAACGCAAGAACTGCGAGTTTTTGGTCATATCTCTCAAACATGTAAGGGTTCTTACGAGGCATGCAAATCCGCCTAGAACCCAAAAACTGTGGGCAATAACTCATGAAAATGACCATAAAACACGAAAAAGACGAGTTTTTGGTCATAACTCTCAAACATGTATCGGGTCTTAAGGTTGCTGTAAATCGCCCTAGAACCATAAAACTGTTGGCAATAGCTCATGAAAACAGCCAAAAACGCGAAAACTGCGAGGTCATATCTTTCCAACATGTATCAGGTCTTAAGGTCGTTGTAAATCTCCCTAGAACCCCTAAACAGTGGGCAATAGCTCATGAAAATGGCCGGCCATAAAACACGAGAACTACGAGTTTTTAGTCATATATCTCAAACATGTAACGGGTCTTACAGGCCTTTCAAATACAACTTGAACCCAAAAAATGTGGGCAATAACTCATGAAAATGACCATAAACACGAAAACGACGAGTTTTTGGTTATGACCCTCAAACATGTATCGGGTCTTAAGGTCGATGTAAATAGCCCTAGAACCCCAAAAATGTGGGAAATAGCTCATGAAAATGGCCATAAAACGTGAAATCTATGAGTTTTTTAGTCCTATATCTCAAACACGTAACGGGTCTTACAGGCCTTGAAAATCCTACTGGAACCCAAAAACTATGGGAATAACTAATGAAATTGGCCATAAACACGAAGAACACAAATTTTTAGGCATAACACTCAAACATGTGTCGGGTCTTAAGGTCGTTGGAAATCGCCTAGGATCCCCAAAACTATGGCAAATAGCTCATGAAAACGGCCATAAAACGCAAAAACTGTGAGTTTTTGGTCATATCTCTCAAACATATATCGGATCGTAAAGTCGTCGTAAATCGTCCTGAACCCCAAAACAGCGGGCAATAGCTCATGAAAACGGCCATAAAACGCAAAAACTGTGAGTTTTTGGTCATATCTCTCAAACATGTAAGGGTTCTTACGAGGCATGCAAATCCGCCTAGAACCCAAAAATTGTGGGCAATAACTCATGAAAATGACCATAAAACACGAAAAGAGGAGTTTTTGGTCATAACTCTCAAACATGTATCGGGTATTAAGGTTGCTGTAAATCGCCCTAGAACCATAAAACTGTTGGCAATAGCTCATGAAAACAGCCAAAAAACGCGAAAGCTGCGAGTTTTGGGTCATATCTTTCCAACATGTATCAGGTGTTAAGGTCGTTGTAAATCTCCCTAGAACCCCTAAACAGTGGGCAATAGCTCATGAAAACGGTCAGGCCATAAAACGCGAGAACTACGAGTTTTTAGTCATATATCTCAAACATGTAAGGGTTCTTACGAGGCATGCAAATCGGCCTAGAACCCAAAACCATGGGCAATAACTCATGAAAATGACCATAAACACGAAAACGACGAGTTTTTGATCATAACTCTCAAACATGTATCGGGACTTAAGGTCGATGTAAATAGCCCTAGAACCCCAAAAATGTGGGAAAGAGCACATGAAAATGGCCATAAAACGGAAAAACTTTGAGGTTTACTCATATATCTTAAACACGTAACGGGTCTTACAGGCCTTGAAAATCCAACTGGAACCCAAAACTATGGGAAATAACTCATGAAATTAGCCATAAACACGAAGAAGACAAATTTTTAGGCATAACACTCAAACATGTGTCGGGTCTTAAGGTCGTTGGAAATCGCCTAGGATCCCCAAAACTATGGGCAATAGCTAATGAAAACGGCCATAAAACGCGAAAACTGTGAGTTTTTGGTCACATCTCTCAAACATATATCGAATCGTAAAGTCGTCGTAAATCGTCTTGTACCCCAAAACAGCGGGCAATAGCTCATGAAAACGGCCATAAAACGCAAGAACTGCGAGTTTTTGGTCATATCTCTCAAACATGTAAGGGTTCTTACGAGGCATGCAAATCCGCCTAGAACCCAAAAACTGTGGGCAATAACTCATGAAAATGACCATAAAACACGAAAAAGACGAGTTTTTGGTCATAACTCTCAAACATGTATCGGGTCTTAAGGTTGCTGTAAATCGCCCTAGAACCATAAAACTGTTGGCAATAGCTCATGAAAACAGCCAAAAACGCGAAAACTGCGAGTTTTGGGTCATATCTTTCCAACATGTATCAGGTCTTAAGGTCGTTGTAAATCTCCCTAGAACCCCTAAACAGTGGGCAATAGCTCATGAAAACGGCCGGCCATAAAACACGAGAACTACGAGTTTTTAGTCATATATCTCAAACATGTAACGGGTCTTACAGGCCTTTCAAATACAACTTGAACCCAAAAACTGTGGGCAATAACTCATGAAAATGACCATAAACACGAAAACGACGAGTTTTTGGTCATGACCCTCAAACATGTATCGGGTCTTAAGGTCGATGTAAATAGCCCTAGAACCCCAAAAATGTGGGAAATAGCTCATGAAAATGGCCATAAAACGTGAAATCTATGAGTTTTTAGTCATATATCTCAAACATGTAACGGGTCTTACAGGCCTTGAAAATCCAACTGGAACCCAAAAACTATGGGCAATAACTCATGAAATTGGCCATAAACACGAAGAACACAAATTTTTAGGCATAACACTCAAACATGTGTCGGGTCTTAAGGTCGTTGGAAATCGCCTAGGATCCCCAAAACTATGGCCAATAGCTCATGAAAACGGACATAAAACGCGAAAACTGTGAGTTTTTGGTCATATCTCTCAAACATATATCGGATCGTAAAGTCGTCGTAAATCGTCCTGAACCCCAAAACAACGGGCAATAACTCATGAAAACGGCCATAAAACGCAAAAACTGCGAGTTTTTGGTCATATCTCTCAAACATGTAAGGGTTCTTACGAGGCATGCAAATCCGCCTAGAACCCAAAAACTGTGGGCAATAACTCATGAAAATGACCATAAAACACGAAAAAGACGAGTTTTTGGTCATAACTCTCAAACATGTATCGGGTCTTAAGGTTGCTGTAAATCGCCCTAGATACATAAAAATGTTGGCAATAGCTCATGAAAACAGCCAAAAAACGCAAAAGCTGCGAGTTTTGGGTCATATCTTTCCAACATGTATCAGGTGTTAAGGTCGTTGTAAATCTCCCTAGAACCCCTAAACAGTGGGAAATAGCTCATGAAAACGGTCCGGCCATAAAACGCGAGAACTACGAGTTTTTAGTCATATATCTCAAACATGTAAGGGTTCTTACGAGGCATGCAAATCGGCCTAGAACCCAAAAACCATGGGCAATAACTCATGAAAATGACCATAAACACGAAAACGACGAGTTTTTGGTCATAACTCTCAAACATGTATCGGGTCTTAAGGTCGATGTAAATAGCCCTAGAACCCCAAAAATGTGGGAAAGAGCTCATGAAAATGGCCATAAAACGGAAAAACTTTGAGGTTTACTCATATATCTTAAACACGTAACGGGTCTTACAGGCCTTGAAAATCCAACTGGAACCCAAAAACTATGGGCAATAACTCATGAAATTAGCCATAAACACGAAGAAGACAAATTTTTAGGCATAACACTCAAACATGTGTCAGGTCTTAAGGTCGTTGGAAATCGCCTAGGATCCCCAAACTATGGGCAATAGCTAATGAAAACGGCCATAAAACGCGAAAACTGTGAGTTTTTGGTCACATCTCTCAAACATATATCGAATCGTAAAGTCGTCGTAAATCGTCTTGTACCCCAAAACAGCGGGCAATAGCTCATGAAAACGGCCATAAAACGCAAGAACTGCGAGTTTTTGGTCATATCTCTCAAACATGTAAGGGTTCTTACGAGGCATGCAAATCCGCCTAGAACCCAAAAACTGTGGGCAATAACTCATGAAAATGACCATAAAACACGAAAAAGACGAGTTTTTGGTCATAACTCTCAAACATGTATCGGGTCTTAAGGTTGCTGTAAATCGCCCTAGAACCATAAAACTGTTGGCAATAGCTCATGAAAACAGCCAAAAACGCGAAAACTGCGAGTTTTGGGTCATATCTTTCCAACATGTATCAGGTCTTAAGGTCGTTGTAAATCTCCCTAGAACCCCTAAACAGTGGGCAATAGCTCATGAAAACGGCCGGCCATAAAACACGAGAACTACGAGTTTTTAGTCATATATCTCAAACATGTAACGGGTCTTACAGGCCTTTCAAATACAACTTGAACCCAAAAACTGTGGGCAATAACTCATGAAAATGACCATAAACACGAAAACGACGAGTTTTTGGTCATGACCCTCAAACATGTATCGGGTCTTAAGGTCGATGTAAATAGCCCTAGAACCCCAAAAATGTGGGAAATAGCTCATGAAAATGGCCATAAAACGTGAAATCTATGAGTTTTTTAGTCCTATATCTCAAACACGTAACGGGTCTTACAGGCCTTGAAAATCCTACTGGAACCCAAAAACTATGGGCAATAACTAATGAAATTGGCCATAAACACGAAGAACACAAATTTTTAGGCATAACACTCAAACATGTGTCGGGTCTTAAGGTCGTTGGAAATCGCCTAGGATCCCCAAAACTATGGCAAATAGCTCATGAAAATGGCCATAAAACGCAAAAACTGTGAGTTTTTGGTCATATCTCTCAAACATATATCGGATCGTAAAGTCGTCGTAAATCGTCCTGAACCCCAAAACAGCGGGCAATAACTCATGAAAACGGCCATAAAACGCAAAAACTGTGAGTTTTTGGTCATATCTCTCAAACATGTAAGGGTTCTTACGAGGCATGCAAATCCGCCTAGAACCCAAAAATTGTGGGCAATAACTCATGAAAATGACCATAAAACACGAAAAAGGAGTTTTTGGTCATAACTCTCAAACATGTATCGGGTATTAAGGTTGCTGTAAATCGCCCTAGAACCATAAAACTGTTGGCAATAGCTCATGAAAACAGCCAAAAAACGCGAAAGCTGCGAGTTTTGGGTCATATCTTTCCAACATGTATCAGGTGTTAAGGTCGTTGTAAATCTCCCTAGAACCCCTAAACAGTGGGAAATAGCTCATGAAAAAGTCCGGCCATAAAACACGAGAACTACGAGTTTTTAGTCATATATCTCAAACATGTAACGGGTCTTACAGGCCTTTCAAATACAACTTGAACCCAAAAACTGTGGGCAATAACTCATGAAAATGACCATAAACACGAAAACGACGAGTTTTTGGTCATGACCCTCAAACATGTATCGGGTCTTAAGGTCGATGTAAATAGCCCTAGAACCCCAAAAATGTGGGAAATAGCTCATGAAAATGGCCATAAAACGTGAAATCTATGAGTTTTTTAGTCCTATATCTCAAACACGTAACGGGTCTTACAGGCCTTGAAAATCCAACTGGAACCCAAAAACTATGGGAATAACTCATGAAATTGGCCATAAACACGAAGAACACAAATTTTTAGGCATAACACTCAAACATGTGTCGGGTCTTAAGGTCGTTGGAAATCGCCTAGGATCCCCAAAACTATGGCAAATAGCTCATGAAAATGGCCATAAAACGCAAAAACTGTGAGTTTTTGGTCATATCTCTCAAACATATATCGGATCGTAAAGTCGTCGTAAATCGTCCTGAACCCTAAAACAGCGGGCAATAACTCATGAAAACGGCCATAAAACGCAAAAACTGCGAGGTTTTGGTCATATCTCTCAAACATGTAAGGGTTCTTACGAGGCATGCAAATCCGCCTAGAACCCAAAAATTGTGGGCAATAACCCATGAAAATGACCATAAAACACGAAAAAGACGAGTTTTTGGTCATAACTCTCAAACATGTATCGGGTATTAAGGTTGCTGTAAATCGCCCTAGAACCATAAAACTGTTGGCAATAGCTCATGAAAACAGCCAAAAAACGCGAAAACTGCGAGTTTTGGGTCATATCTTTCCAACATGTATCAGGTGTTAAGGTCGTTGTAAATCTCCCTAGAACCCCTAAACAGTGGGCAATAGCTCATGAAAACGTCCGGCCATAAAACGCGAGAACTACGAGTTTTTAGTCATATATCTCAAACATGTAAGGGTTCTTACGAGGCATGCAAATCGTCCTAGAACCCAAAAACCATGGGCAATAACTCATGAAAATGACCATAAACACGAAAACGACGAGTTTTTGGTCATAACTCTCAAACATGTATCGGGTCTTAAGGTCGATGTAAATAGCCCTAGAACCCCAAAAATGTGGGAAAGAGCTCATGAAAATGGCCATAAAACGGAAAAACTTTGAGGTTTACTCATATATCTTAAACACGTAACGGGTCTTACAGGCCTTGAAAATCCAACTGGAACCCAAAAACTATGGGCAATAACTCATGAAATTAGCCATAAACACGAAGAAGACAAATTTTTAGGCATAACACTCAAACATGTGTCGGGTCTTAAGGTCGTTGGAAATCGCCTAGGATCCCAAAACTATGGGCAATAGCTAATGAAAACGGCCATAAAACGCGAAAACTGTGAGTTTTTGGTCACATCTCTCAAACATATATCGAATCGTAAAGTCGTCGTAAATCATCCTGTACCCCAAAACAGCGGGCAATAGCTCATGAAAACGGCCATAAAACGCAAGAACTGCGAGTTTTTGGTCATATCTCTCAAACATGTAAGGGTTCTTACGAGGCATGCAAATCCGCCTAGAACCCAAAAACTGTGGGCAATAACTCATGAAAATGACCATAAAACACGAAAAAGACGAGTTTTTGGTCATAACTCTCAAACATGTATCGGGTCTTAAGGTTGCTGTAAATCGCCCTAGAACCATAAAACTGTTGGCAATAGCTCATGAAAACAGCCAAAAACGCGAAAACTGCGAGTTTTGGTCATATCTTTCCAACATGTATCAGGTGTTAAGGTCGTTGTAAATCTCCCTAGAACCCCTAAACAGTGGGCAATAGCTCATGAAAACGGCCGGCCATAAAACACGAGAACTACGAGTTTTTAGTCATATATCTCAAACATGTAACGGGTCTTACAGGCCTTTCAAATACAACTTGAACCCAAAAACTGTGGGCAATAACTCATGAAAATGACCATAAACACGAAAACGACGAGTTTTTGGTCATGACCTCAAACATGTATCGGGTCTTAAGGTCGATGTAAATAGCCCTAGAACCCCAAAAATGTGGGAAATAGCTCATGAAAATGGCCATAAAACGTGAAATCTATGAGTTTTTTAGTCATATATCTCAAACACGTAACGGGTCTTACAGGCCTTGAAAATCCAACTGGAACCCAAAACTATGGGCAATAACTCATGAAATTGGCCATAAACACGAAGAACACAAATTTTTAGGCATAACACTCAAACATGTGTCGGGTCTTAAGGTCGTTGGAAATCGCCTAGGATCCCCAAAACTATGGCAATAGCTCATGAAAACGGCCATAAAACGCAAAAACTGTGAGTTTTTGGTCATATCTCTCAAACATATATCGGATCGTAAAGTCGTCGTAAATCGTCCTGAACCCCAAAACAGCGGGCAATAACTCATGAAAACGGCCATAAAACGCAAAAACTGTGAGTTTTTGGTCATATCTCTCAAACATGTAAGGGTTCTTACGAGGCATGCAAATCCGCCTAGAACCCAAAAACTGTGGGCAATAACTCATGAAAATGACCATAAAACACGAAAAGACGAGTTTTTGGTCATAACTCTCAAACATGTATCGGGTCTTAAGGTTGCTGTAAATCGCCCTAGAACCATAAAACTGTTGGCAATAGCTCATGAAAACAGCCAAAAAACGCGAAAGCTGCGAGTTTTGGGTCATATCTTTCCAACATGTATCAGGTGTTAAGGTCGTTGTAAATCTCCCTAGAACCCCTAAACAGTGGGCAATAGCTCATGAAAACGTCCGGCCATAAAACGCGAGAACTACGAGTTTTTAGTCATATATCTCAAACATGTAACGGTTCTTACAGGCTTTCAAATCAACTTGAACCCAAAAACCATGGGCAATAACTCATGAAAATGACCATAAACACGAAAACGACGAGTTTTTGGTCATAACTCTCAAACATGTATCGGGTCTTAAGGTCGATGTAAATAGCCCTAGAACCCCAAAAATGTGGGAAATAGCTCATGAAAATGGCCATAAAACGGAAAACTATGAGTTTTTTAGTCATATATCTCAAACATGTAACGGGTCTTACAGGCCTTGAAAATCCAACTGGAACCCAAAAACTATGGGCAATAACTCATGAAATTAGCCATAAACACGAAGAAGACAAATTTTTAGGCATAACACTCAAACATGTGTCGGGTCTTAAGGTCGTTGGAAATCGCCTAGGATCCCCAAACTATGGGCAATAGCTCATGAAAACGGCCATAAAACGCGAAAACTGTGAGTTTTTGGTCATATCTCTCAAACATATATCGAATCGTAAAGTCGTCGTAAATCGTCCTGACCCCAAAACAGCGGGCAATAGCTCATGAAAACGGCCATAAAACGCAAAAACTGCGAGTTTTTGGTCATATCTCTCAAACATGTAAGGGTTCTTACGAGGCATGCAAATCCGCCTAGAACCCAAAAACTGTGGGCAATAACTCATGAAAATGACCATAAAACACGAAAAAGACGAGTTTTTGGTCATAACTCTCAAACATGTATCGGGTCTTAAGGTTGCTGTAAATCGCCCTAGAACCATAAAACTGTTGGCAATAGCTCATGAAAACAGCCAAAAACGCGAAAACTGCGAGTTTTGGGTCATATCTTTCCAACATGTATCAGGTCTTAAGGTCGTTGTAAATCTCCCTAGAACCCCTAAACAGTGGGCAATAGCTCATGAAAACGGCCGGCCATAAAACACGAGAACTACGAGTTTTTAGTCATATATCTCAAACATGTAACGGGTCTTACAGGCCTTTCAAATACAACTTGAACCCAAAAACTGTGGGCAATAACTCATGAAAATGACCATAAACACGAAAACGACGAGTTTTTGGTCATGACCCTCAAACATGTATCGGGTCTTAAGGTCGATGTAAATAGCCCTAGAACCCCAAAAATGTGGGAAATAGCTCATGAAAATGGCCATAAAACGTGAAATCTATGAGTTTTTTAGTCCTATATCTCAAACATGTAACGGGTCTTACAGGCCTTGAAAATCCTACTGGAACCCAATAACTATGGGCAATAACTAATGAAATTGGCCATAAACACGAAGAACACAAATTTTTAGGCATAACACACAAACATGTGTCGGGTCTTAAGGTCGTTCGAAATCGCCTAGGATCCCCAAAACTATGGCAAATAGCTCATGAAAACGGCCATAAAACGCAAAAACTGTGAGTTTTTGGTCATATCTCTCAAACATATATCGGATCGTAAAGTCGTCGTAAATCGTCCTGAACCCCAAAACAGCGGGCAATAACTCATGAAAACGGCCATAAAACGCAAAAACTGTGAGTTTTTGGTCATATCTCTCAAACATGTAAGGGTTCTTACGAGGCATGCAAATCCGCCTAGAACCCAAAAATTGTGGGCAATAACTCATGAAAATGACCATAAAACACGAAAAGAGGAGTTTTTGGTCATAACTCTCAAACATGTATCGGGTATTAAGGTTGCTGTAAATCGCCCTAGAACCATAAAACTGTTGGCAATAGCTCATGAAAACAGCCAAAAAACGCGAAAGCTGCGAGTTTTGGCTCATATCTTTCCAACATGTATCAGGTCTTAAGGTCGTTGTAAATCTCCCTAGAACCCCTAAACAGTGGGCAATAGCTTATGAAAACGGCCGGCCATAAAACGCGAGAACTACGAGTTTTTAGTCATATATCTCAAACATGTAAGGGTTCTTACGAGGCTTTCAAATCAACTAGAACCCAAAAA
The DNA here is from genome assembly GCA_910589765.1 of Avena atlantica. Lineage (NCBI taxonomy): Eukaryota > Viridiplantae > Streptophyta > Magnoliopsida > Poales > Poaceae > Avena > Avena atlantica. The sequence goes on along the minus strand of OU342735.1, from coordinate 513,558,466 downwards.
CCATGGGCAATAACTCATGAAAATGACCATAAACACGAAAACGACGAGTTTTTGATCATAACTCTCAAACATGTATCGGGACTTAAGGTCGATGTAAATAGCCCTAGAACCCCAAAAATGTGGGAAAGAGCTCATGAAAATGGCCATAAAACGGAAAAACTTTGAGGTTTACTCATATATCTTAAACATGTAAGTCTTACAGGCCTTGAAAATCCAACAGGAACCCAAAAACTATGGGCAATAACTCATGAAATTAGCCATAAACACGAAGAAGACAAATTTTTAGGCATAACAATCAAACTTGTGTCGGGTCTTAAGGTCGTTGGAAATCGCCTAGGAACTATCAATAGCTCTGAAAACGGCCATACGGCAATGGGCAATTAATGAAAACGGCCATAAAACGCAAAAACTGCGAGTTTTTGGTCATATCTCTCAAACATGTAAGGGTTCTTACGAGGCATGCAAATCCGCCTAGAACCCAAAAACTGTGGGCAATAACTCATGAAAATGACCATAAAACACGAAAAATACGAGTTTTTGGTCATAACTCTCAAACATGTATCGGGTCTTAAGGTTGCTGTAAATCGCCCTAGAACCATAAAACTGTTGGCAATACCTCATGAAACAGCCAAAAAACGCAAAAGCTGTGAGTTTTGGGTCATATCTTTCCAACATGTATCAGGTGTTAAGGTCGTTGTAAATCTCCCTAGAACCCCTAAACAGTGGGCAATAGCTCATGAAAACGGTCGGGCCATAAAACGCGAGAACTACGAGTTTTTAGTCATATATCTCAAACATGTAAGGGTTCTTACGAGGCATGCAAATCGTCCTAGAACCCAAAAGCCATGGGCAATAACTCATGAAAATGACCATAAACACGAAAACGACGAGTTTTTGGTCATAACTCTCAAACATGTATCGGGTCTTAAGGTCGATGTAAATAGCCCTGGAACCCCAAAAATGTGGGAAAGAGATCATGAAAATGGCCATAAAACGGAAAAACTTTGAGGTTTACTCATATATCTTAAACACGTAACGGGTCTTACAGGCCTTGAAAATCCAACTGGAACCCAAAAACTATGGGCAATAACTCATGAAATTAGCCATAAACACGAAGAAGACAAATTTTTAGGCATAACACTCAAACATGTGTCAGGTCTTAAGGTCGTTGGAAATCGCCTAGGATCCCCAAACTATGGGCAATAGCTAATGAAAACGGCCATAAAACGCGAAAACTGTGAGTTTTTTGTCACATCTCTCAAACATATATCGAATCGTAAAGTCGTCGTAAATCGTCTTGTACCCCAAAACAACGGGCAATAGCTCATGAAAACGGCCATAAAACGCAAGAACTGCGAGTTTTTGGTCATATCTCTCAAACATGTAAGGGTTCTTACGAGGCATGCAAATCCGCCTAGAACCCAAAAACTGTGGGCAATAACTCATGAAAATGACCATAAAACACGAAAAAGACGAGTTTTTGGTCATAACTCTCAAACATGTATCGGGTCTTAAGGTTGCTGTAAATCGCCCTAGAACCATAAAACTGTTGGCAATAGCTCATGAAAACAGCCAAAAGCGCGAAAACTGCGAGTTTTGGGTCATATCTTTCCAACATGTATCAGGTCTTAAGGTCGTTGTAAATCTCCCTAGAACCCCTAAACAGTGGGCAATAGCTCATGAAAACGGCCGGCCATAAAACACGAGAACTACGAGTTTTTAGTCATATATCTCAAACATGTAACGGGTCTTACAGGCCTTTCAAATACAACTTGAACCCAAAAACTGTGGGCAATAACTCATCAAAATGACCATAAACACGAAAACGACGAGTTTTTGGTCATGACCCTCAAACATGTATCGGGTATTAAGGTCGATGTAAATAGCCCTAGAACCCCAAAAATGTGGGAAATAGCTCATGAAATGGCCATAAAACGTGAAATCTATGATTTTTTTAGTCCTATATCTCAAACACGTAACGGGTCTTACAGGCCTTGAAAATCCTACTAGAACCCAATAACTATGGGCAATAACTAATGAAATTTGGCCATAAACACGAAGAACACAAATTTTTAGGCATGACACTCAAACATGTGTCGGGTCTTAAGGTCGTTCGAAATCGCCTAGGATCCCCAAAACTATGGCAAATAGCTCATGAAAACGGCCATAAAACGCAAAAACTGTGAGTTTTTGGTCATATCGCTCAAACATATATCGGATCGTAAAGTCGTCGTAAATCGTCCTGAACCCCAAAACAGCGGGCAATAACTCATGAAAACGGCCATAAAACGCAAAAACTGTGAGTTTTTGGTCATATCTCTCAAACATGTAAGGGTTCTTACGAGGCATGCAAATCCGCCTAAAACCCAAAAATTGTGGGCAATAACTCATGAAAATGACCATAAAACACGAAAAGAGGAGTTTTTGGTCATAACTCTCAAACATGTATCGGGTATTAAGGTTGCTGTAAATTGCCCTAGAACCATAAAACTGTTGGCAATAGCTCATGAAAACAGCCAAAAAACGCGAAAGCTGCGAGTTTTGGCTCATATCTTTCCAACATGTATCAGGTGTTAAGGTCGTTGTAAATCTCCCTAGAACCCCTAAAAATGGGCAATAGCTCATGAAAACGGTCGGGCCATAAAACGCGAGAACTACGAGTTTTTAGTCATATATCTCAAACATGTAAGGGTTCTTACGAGGCATGGAAATCGGCCTAGAACCCAAAAACCATGGGCAATAACTCATGAAAATGACCATAAACACGAAAAAGACGAGTTTTTGATCATAACTCTCAAACATGTATCGGGACTTAAGGTCGATGTAAATAGCCCTAGAACCCCAAAAATGTGGGAAAGAGCTCATGAAAATGGCCATAAAACGGAAAAACTTTGAGGTTTACTCATATATCTTAAACATGTAAGTCTTACAGGCCTTGAAAATCCAACAGGAACCCAAAAACTATGGGCAATAACTCATGAAATTAGCCATAAACTTGAAGAAGACAAATTTTTAGGCATAACAATCAAACTTGTGTCGGGTCTTAAGGTCGTTGGAAATCGCCTAGGATCCCTAAAACTATGGGCAATAGCTAATGAAAACGGCCATAAAACGCAAAAACTGCGAGTTTTTGGTCATATCTCTCAAACATGTAAGGGTTCTTACGAGGCATGCAAATCCGCCTAGAACCCAAAAACTGTGGGCAATAACTCATGAAATGACCATAAAACACGAAAAATACGAGTTTTTGGTCATAACTCTCAAACATGTATCGGGTCTTAAGGTTGCTGTAAATCGCCCTAGAACCATAAAACTGTTGGCAATACCTCATGAAACAGCCAAAAAACGCAAAAGCTGTGAGTTTTGGGTCATATCTTTCCAACATGTATCAGGTGTTAAGGTCGTTGTAAATCTCCCTAGAACCCCTAAACAGTGGGCAATAGCTCATGAAAACGGTCGGGCCATAAAACGCGAGAACTACGAGTTTTTAGTCATATATCTCAAACATGTAAGGGTTCTTACGAGGCATGCAAATCGTCCTAGAACCCAAAAGCCATGGGCAATAACTCATGAAAATGACCATAAACACGAAAACGACGAGTTTTTGGTCATAACTCTCAAACATGTATCGGGTCTTAAGGTCGATGTAAATAGCCCTGGAACCCCAAAAATGTGGGAAAGAGATCATGAAAATGGCCATAAAACGGAAAAACTTTGAGGTTTACTCATATATCTTAAACACGTAACGGGTCTTACAGGCCTTGAAAATCCAACTGGAACCCAAAAACTATGGGCAATAACTCATGAAATTAGCCATAAACACGAAGAAGACAAATTTTTAGGCATAACACTCAAACATGTGTCAGGTCTTAAGGTCGTTGGAAATCGCCTAGGATCCCCAAACTATGGGCAATAGCTAATGAAAACGGCCATAAAACGCGAAAACTGTGAGTTTTTGGTCACATCTCTCAAACATATATCGAATCGTAAAGTCGTCGTAAATCGTCTTGTACCCCAAAACAACGGGCAATAGCTCATGAAAACGGCCATAAAACGCAAGAACTGCGAGTTTTTGGTCATATCTCTCAAACATGTAAGGGTTCTTACGAGGCATGCAAATCCGCCTAGAACCCAAAAACTGTGGGCAATAACTCATGAAAATGACCATAAAACACGAAAAAGACGAGTTTTTGGTCATAACTCTCAAACATGTATCGGGTCTTAAGGTTGCTGTAAATCGCCCTAGAACCATAAAACTGTTGGCAATAGCTCATGAAAACAGCCAAAAGCGCGAAAACTGCGAGTTTTGGGTCATATCTTTCCAACATGTATCAGGTCTTAAGGTCGTTGTAAATCTCCCTAGAACCCCTAAACAGTGGGCAATAGCTCATGAAAACGGCCGGCCATAAAACACGAGAACTACGAGTTTTTAGTCATATATCTCAAACATGTAACGGGTCTTACAGGCCTTTCAAATACAACTTGAACCCAAAAACTGTGGGCAATAACTCATCAAAATGACCATAAACACGAAAACGACGAGTTTTTGGTCATGACCCTCAAACATGTATCGGGTATTAAGGTCGATGTAAATAGCCCTAGAACCCCAAAAATGTGGGAAATAGCTCATGAAATGGCCATAAAACGTGAAATCTATGATTTTTTTAGTCCTATATCTCAAACACGTAACGGGTCTTACAGGCCTTGAAAATCCTACTAGAACCCAATAACTATGGGCAATAACTAATGAAATTTGGCCATAAACACGAAGAACACAAATTTTTAGGCATGACACTCAAACATGTGTCGGGTCTTAAGGTCGTTCGAAATCGCCTAGGATCCCCAAAACTATGGCAAATAGCTCATGAAAACGGCCATAAAACGCAAAAACTGTGAGTTTTTGGTCATATCGCTCAAACATATATCGGATCGTAAAGTCGTCGTAAATCGTCCTGAACCCCAAAACAGCGGGCAATAACTCATGAAAACGGCCATAAAACGCAAAAACTGTGAGTTTTTGGTCATATCTCTCAAACATGTAAGGGTTCTTACGAGGCATGCAAATCCGCCTAAAACCCAAAAATTGTGGGCAATAACTCATGAAAATGACCATAAAACACGAAAAGAGGAGTTTTTGGTCATAACTCTCAAACATGTATCGGGTATTAAGGTTGCTGTAAATTGCCCTAGAACCATAAAACTGTTGGCAATAGCTCATGAAAACAGCCAAAAAACGCGAAAGCTGCGAGTTTTGGCTCATATCTTTCCAACATGTATCAGGTGTTAAGGTCGTTGTAAATCTCCCTAGAACCCCTAAACAATGGGCAATAGCTCATGAAAACGGTCGGGCCATAAAACGCGAGAACTACGAGTTTTTAGTCATATATCTCAAACATGTAAGGGTTCTTACGAGGCATGGAAATCGGCCTAGAACCCAAAAACCATGGGCAATAACTCATGAAAATGACCATAAACACGAAAAAGACGAGTTTTTGATCATAACTCTCAAACATGTATCGGGACTTAAGGTCGATGTAAATATCCCTAGAACCCCAAAAATGTGGGAAAGAGCTCATGAAAATGGCCATAAAACGGAAAAACTTTGAGGTTTACTCATATATCTTAAACATGTAAGTCTTACAGGCCTTGAAAATCCAACAGGAACCCAAAAACTATGGGCAATAACTCATGAAATTAGCCATAAACTTGAAGAAGACAAATTTTTAGGCATAACAATCAAACTTGTGTCGGGTCTTAAGGTCGTTGGAAATCGCCTAGGATCCCTAAAACTATGGGCAATAGCTAATGAAAACGGCCATAAAACGCAAAAACTGCGAGTTTTTGGTCATATCTCTCAAACATGTAAGGGTTCTTACGAGGCATGCAAATCCGCCTAGAACCCAAAAACTGTGGGCAATAACTCATGAAATGACCATAAAACATGAAAAATACGAGTTTTTGGTCATAACTCTCAAACATGTATCGGGTCTTAAGGTTGCTGTAAATCGCCCTAGAACCATAAAACTGTTGGCAATACCTCATGAAACAGCCAAAAAACGCAAAAGCTGTGAGATTTGGGTCATATCTTTCCAACATGTATCAGGTGTTAAGGTCGTTGTAAATCTCCCTAGAACCCCTAAACAGTGGGCAATAGCTCATGAAAACGGTCGGGCCATAAAACGCGAGAACTACGAGTTTTTAGTCATATATCTCAAACATGTAAGGGTTCTTACGAGGCATGCAAATCGTCCTAGAACCCAAAATCCATGGGCAATAACTCATGAAAATGACCATAAACACGAAAACGACGAGTTTTTGGTCATAACTCTCAAACATGTATCGGGTCTTAAGGTCGATGTAAATAGCCCTGGAACCCCAAAAATGTGGGAAAGAGATCATGAAAATGGCCATAAAACGGAAAAACTTTGAGGTTTACTCATATATCTTAAACACGTAACGGGTCTTACAGGCCTTGAAAATCCAACTGGAACCCAAAAACTATGGGCAATAACTCATGAAATTAGCCATAAACACGAAGAAGACAAATTTTTAGGCATAACACTCAAACATGTGTCAGGTCTTAAGGTCGTTGGAAATCGCCTAGGATCCCCCAAACTATGGGCAATAGCTAATGAAAACGGCCATAAAACGCGAAAACTGTGAGTTTTTGGTCACATCTCTCAAACATATATCGAATCGTAAAGTCGTCGTAAATCGTCTTGTACCCCAAAACAACGGGCAATAGCTCATGAAAACGGCCATAAAACGCAAGAACTGCGAGTTTTTGGTCATATCTCTCAAACATGTAAGGGTTCTTACGAGGCATGCAAATCCGCCTAGAACCCAAAAACTGTGGGCAATAACTCATGAAAATGACCATAAAACACGAAAAGGACGAGTTTTTGGTCATAACTCTCAAACATGTATCGGGTCTTAAGGTTGCTGTAAATCGCCCTAGAACCATAAAACTGTTGGCAATAGCTCATGAAAACAGCCAAAAGCGCGAAAACTGCGAGTTTTGGGTCATATCTTTCCAACATGTATCAGGTCTTAAGGTCGTTGTAAATCTCCCTAGAACCCCTAAACAGTGGGCAATAGCTCATGAAAACGGCCGGCCATAAAACACGAGAACTACGAGTTTTTAGTCATATATCTCAAACATGTAACGGGTCTTACAGGCCTTTCAAATACAACTTGAACCCAAAAACTGTGGGCAATAACTCATCAAAATGACCATAAACACGAAAACGACGAGTTTTTGGTCATGACCCTCAAACATGTATCGGGTATTAAGGTCGATGTAAATAGCCCTAGAACCCCAAAAATGTGGGAAATAGCTCATGAAATGGCCATAAAACGTGAAATCTATGATTTTTTTAGTCCTATATCTCAAACACGTAACGGGTCTTACAGGCCTTGAAAATCCTACTAGAACCCAATAACTATGGGCAATAACTAATGAAATTTGGCCATAAACACGAAGAACACAAATTTTTAGGCATGACACTCAAACATGTGTCGGGTCTTAAGGTCGTTCGAAATCGCCTAGGATCCCCAAAACTATGGCAAATAGCTCATGAAAACGGCCATAAAACGCAAAAACTGTGAGTTTTTTGTCATATCGCTCAAACATATATCGGATCGTAAAGTCGTCGTAAATCGTCCTGAACCCCAAAACAGCGGGCAATAACTCATGAAAACGGCCATAAAACGCAAAAACTGTGAGTTTTTGGTCATATCTGTCAAACATGTAAGGGTTCTTACGAGGCATGCAAATCCGCCTAAAACCCAAAAATTGTGGGCAATAACTCATGAAAATGACCATAAAACACGAAAAGAGGAGTTTTTGGTCATAACTCTCAAACATGTATCGGGTATTAAGGTTGCTGTAAATTGCCCTAGAACCATAAAACTGTTGGCAATAGCTCATGAAAACAGCCAAAAAACGCGAAAGCTGCGAGTTTTGGCTCATATCTTTCCAACATGTATCAGGTGTTAAGGTCGTTGTAAATCTCCCTAGAACCCCTAAACAATGGGCAATAGCTCATGAAAACGGTCGGCCATAAAACGCGAGAACTACGAGTTTTTAGTCATATATCTCAAACATGTAAGGGTTCTTACGAGGCATGGAAATCGGCCTAGAACCCAAAAACCATGGGCAATAACTCATGAAAATGACCATAAACACGAAAAAGACGAGTTTTTGATCATAACTCTCAAACATGTATCGGGACTTAAGGTCGATGTAAATAGCCCTAGAACCCCAAAAATGTGGGAAAGAGCTCATGAAAATGGCCATAAAACGGAAAAACTTTGAGGTTTACTCATATATCTTAAACATGTAAGTCTTACAGGCCTTGAAAATCCAACAGGAACCCAAAAACTATGGGCAATAACTCATGAAATTAGCCATAAACTTGAAGAAGACAAATTTTTAGGCATAACAATCAAACTTGTGTCGGGTCTTAAGGTCGTTGGAAATCGCCTAGGATCCCTAAAACTATGGGCAATAGCTAATGAAAACGGCCATAAAACGCAAAAACTGCGAGTTTTTGGTCATATCTCTCAAACATGTAAGGGTTCTTACGAGGCATGCAAATCCGCCTAGAACCCAAAAACTGTGGGCAATAACTCATGAAATGACCATAAAACACGAAAAATACGAGTTTTTGGTCATAACTCTCAAACATGTATCGGGTCTTAAGGTTGCTGTAAATCGCCCTAGAACCATAAAACTGTTGGCAATACCTCATGAAACAGCCAAAAAACGCAAAAGCTGTGAGAGTTTGGGTCATATCTTTCCAACATGTATCAGGTGTTAAGGTCGTTGTAAATCTCCCTAGAACCCCTAAACAGTGGGCAATAGCTCATGAAAACGGTCGGGCCATAAAACGCGAGAACTACGAGTTTTTAGTCATATATCTCAAACATGTAAGGGTTCTTACGAGGCATGCAAATCGTCCTAGAACCCAAAAGCCATGGGCAATAACTCATGAAAATGACCATAAACACGAAAACGACGAGTTTTTGGTCATAACTCTCAAACATGTATCGGGTCTTAAGGTCGATGTAAATAGCCCTGGAACCCCAAAAATGTGGGAAAGAGATCATGAAAATGGCCATAAAACGGAAAAACTTTGAGGTTTACTCATATATCTTAAACACGTAACGGGTCTTACAGGCCTTGAAAATCCAACTGGAACCCAAAAACTATGGGCAATAACTCATGAAATTAGCCATAAACACGAAGAAGACAAATTTTTAGGCATAACACTCAAACATGTGTCAGGTCTTAAGGTCGTTGGAAATCGCCTAGGATCCCCCAAACTATGGGCAATAGCTAATGAAAACGGCCATAAAACGCGAAAACTGTGAGTTTTTGGTCACATCTCTCAAACATATATCGAATCGTAAAGTCGTCGTAAATCGTCTTGTACCCCAAAACAACGGGCAATAGCTCATGAAAACGGCCATAAAACGCAAGAACTGCGAGTTTTTGGTCATATCTCTCAAACATGTAAGGGTTCTTACGAGGCATGCAAATCCGCCTAGAACCCAAAAACTGTGGGCAATAACTCATGAAAATGACCATAAAACACGAAAAAGACGAGTTTTTGGTCATAACTCTCAAACATGTATCGGGTCTTAAGGTTGCTGTAAATCGCCCTAGAACCATAAAACTGTTGGCAATAGCTCATGAAAACAGCCAAAAGCGCGAAAACTGCGAGTTTTGGGTCATATCTTTCCAACATGTATCAGGTCTTAAGGTCGTTGTAAATCTCCCTAGAACCCCTAAACAGTGGGCAATAGCTCATGAAAACGGCCGGCCATAAAACACGAGAACTACGAGTTTTTAGTCATATATCTCAAACATGTAACGGGTCTTACAGGCCTTTCAAATACAACTTGAACCCAAAAACTGTGGGCAATAACTCATCAAAATGACCATAAACACGAAAACGACGAGTTTTTGGTCATGACCCTCAAACATGTATCGGGTATTAAGGTCGATGTAAATAGCCCTAGAACCCCAAAAATGTGGGAAATAGCTCATGAAATGGCCATAAAACGTGAAATCTATGATTTTTTAGTCCTATATCTCAAACACGTAACGGGTCTTACAGGCCTTGAAAATCCTACTAGAACCCAATAACTATGGGCAATAACTAATGAAATTTGGCCATAAACACGAAGAACACAAATTTTTAGGCATGACACTCAAACATGTGTCGGGTCTTAAGGTCGTTCGAAATCGCCTAGGATCCCCAAAACTATGGCAAATAGCTCATGAAAACGGCCATAAAACGCAAAAACTGTGAGTTTTTTGTCATATCGCTCAAACATATATCGGATCGTAAAGTCGTCGTAAATCGTCCTGAACCCCAAAACAGCGGGCAATAACTCATGAAAACGGCCATAAAACGCAAAAACTGTGAGTTTTTGGTCATATCTGTCAAACATGTAAGGGTTCTTACGAGGCATGCAAATCCGCCTAAAACCCAAAAATTGTGGGCAATAACTCATGAAAATGACCATAAAACACGAAAAGAGGAGTTTTTGGTCATAACTCTCAAACATGTATCGGGTATTAAGGTTGCTGTAAATTGCCCTAGAACCATAAAACTGTTGGCAATAGCTCATGAAAACAGCCAAAAAACGCGAAAGCTGCGAGTTTTGGCTCATATCTTTCCAACATGTATCAGGTGTTAAGGTCGTTGTAAATCTCCCTAGAACCCCTAAACAATGGGCAATAGCTCATGAAAACGGTCGGGCCATAAAACGCGAGAACTACGAGTTTTTAGTCATATATCTCAAACATGTAAGGGTTCTTACGAGGCATGGAAATCGGCCTAGAACCCAAAAACCATGGGCAATAACTCATGAAAATGACCATAAACACGAAAAAGACGAGTTTTTGATCATAACTCTCAAACATGTATCGGGACTTAAGGTCGATGTAAATAGCCCTAGAACCCCAAAAATGTGGGAAAGAGCTCATGAAAATGGCCATAAAACGGAAAAACTTTGAGGTTTACTCATATATCTTAAACATGTAAGTCTTACAGGCCTTGAAAATCCAACAGGAACCCAAAAACTATGGGCAATAACTCATGAAATTAGCCATAAACTTGAAGAAGACAAATTTTTAGGCATAACAATCAAACTTGTGTCGGGTCTTAAGGTCGTTGGAAATCGCCTAGGATCCCTAAAACTATGGGCAATAGCTAATGAAAACGGCCATAAAACGCAAAAACTGCGAGTTTTTGGTCATATCTCTCAAACATGTAAGGGTTCTTACGAGGCATGCAAATCCGCCTAGAACCCAAAAACTGTGGGCAATAACTCATGAAAATGACCATAAAACACGAAAAAGACGAGTTTTTGGTCATAACTCTCAAACATGTATCGGGTCTTAAGGTTGCTGTAAATCGCCCTAGAACCATAAAACTGTTGGCAATAGCTCATGAAAACAGCCAAAAGCGCGAAAACTGCGAGTTTTGGGTCATATCTTTCCAACATGTATCAGGTCTTAAGGTCGTTGTAAATCTCCCTAGAACCCCTAAACAGTGGGCAATAGCTCATGAAAACGGCCGGCCATAAAACACGAGAACTACGAGTTTTTAGTCATATATCTCAAACATGTAACGGGTCTTACAGGCCTTTCAAATACAACTTGAACCCAAAAACTGTGGGCAATAACTCATCAAAATGACCATAAACACGAAAACGACGAGTTTTTGGTCATGACCCTCAAACATGTATCGGGTATTAAGGTCGATGTAAATAGCCCTAGAACCCCAAAAATGTGGGAAATAGCTCATGAAATGGCCATAAAACGTGAAATCTATGATTTTTTTAGTCTATATCTCAAACACGTAACGGGTCTTACAGGCCTTGAAAATCCTACTAGAACCCAATAACTATGGGCAATAACTAATGAAATTTGGCCATAAACACGAAGAACACAAATTTTTAGGCATGACACTCAAACATGTGTCGGGTCTTAAGGTCGTTCGAAATCGCCTAGGATCCCCAAAACTATGGCAAATAGCTCATGAAAACGGCCATAAAACGCAAAAACTGTGAGTTTTTTGTCATATCGCTCAAACATATATCGGATCGTAAAGTCGTCGTAAATCGTCCTGAACCCCAAAACAGCGGGCAATAACTCATGAAAACGGCCATAAAACGCAAAAACTGTGAGTTTTTGGTCATATCTGTCAAACATGTAAGGGTTCTTACGAGGCATGCAAATCCGCCTAAAACCCAAAAATTGTGGGCAATAACTCATGAAAATGACCATAAAACACGAAAAGAGGAGTTTTTGGTCATAACTCTCAAACATGTATCGGGTATTAAGGTTGCTGTAAATTGCCCTAGAACCATAAAACTGTTGGCAATAGCTCATGAAAACAGCCAAAAAACGCGAAAGCTGCGAGTTTTGGCTCATATCTTTCCAACATGTATCAGGTGTTAAGGTCGTTGTAAATCTCCCTAGAACCCCTAAACAATGGGCAATAGCTCATGAAAACGGTCGGGCCATAAAACGCGAGAACTACGAGTTTTTAGTCATATATCTCAAACATGTAAGGGTTCTTACGAGGCATGGAAATCGGCCTAGAACCCAAAAACCATGGGCAATAACTCATGAAAATGACCATAAACACGAAAAAGACGAGTTTTTGATCATAACTCTCAAACATGTATCGGGACTTAAGGTCGATGTAAATAGCCCTAGAACCCCAAAAATGTGGGAAAGAGCTCATGAAAATGGCCATAAAACGGAAAAACTTTGAGGTTTACTCATATATCTTAAACATGTAAGTCTTACAGGCCTTGAAAATCCAACAGGAACCCAAAAACTATGGGCAATAACTCATGAAATTAGCCATAAACACGAAGAAGACAAATTTTTAGGCATAACAATCAAACTTGTGTCGGGTCTTAAGGTCGTTGGAAATCGCCTAGGATCCCTAAAACTATGGGCAATAGCTAATGAAAACGGCCATAAAACGCAAAAACTGCGAGTTTTTGGTCATATCTCTCAAACATGTAAGGGTTCTTACGAGGCATGCAAATCCGCCTAGAACCCAAAAACTGTGGGCAATAACTCATGAAATGACCATAAAACACGAAAAATACGAGTTTTTGGTCATAACTCTCAAACATGTATCGGGTCTTAAGGTTGCTGTAAATCGCCCTAGAACCATAAAACTGTTGGCAATACCTCATGAAACAGCCAAAAAACGCAAAAGCTGTGAGTTTTGGGTCATATCTTTCCAACATGTATCAGGTGTTAAGGTCGTTGTAAATCTCCCTAGAACCCCTAAACAGTGGGCAATAGCTCATGAAAACGGTCGGGCCATAAAACGCGAGAACTACGAGTTTTTAGTCATATATCTCAAACATGTAAGGGTTCTTACGAGGCATGCAAATCGTCCTAGAACCCAAAAGCCATGGGCAATAACTCATGAAAATGACCATAAACACGAAAACGACGAGTTTTTGGTCATAACTCTCAAACATGTATCGGGTCTTAAGGTCGATGTAAATAGCCCTGGAACCCCAAAAATGTGGGAAAGAGATCATGAAAATGGCCATAAAACGGAAAAACTTTGAGGTTTACTCATATATCTTAAACACGTAACGGGTCTTACAGGCCTTGAAAATCCAACTGGAACCCAAAAACTATGGGCAATAACTCATGAAATTAGCCATAAACACGAAGAAGACAAATTTTTAGGCATAACACTCAAACATGTGTCAGGTCTTAAGGTCGTTGGAAATCGCCTAGGATCCCCAAACTATGGGCAATAGCTAATGAAAACGGCCATAAAACGCGAAAACTGTGAGTTTTTGGTCACATCTCTCAAACATATATCGAATCGTAAAGTCGTCGTAAATCGTCTTGTACCCCAAAACAACGGGCAATAGCTCATGAAAACGGCCATAAAACGCAAGAACTGCGAGTTTTTGGTCATATCTCTCAAACATGTAAGGGTTCTTACGAGGCATGCAAATCCGCCTAGAACCCAAAAACTGTGGGCAATAACTCATGAAAATGACCATAAAACACGAAAAAGACGAGTTTTTGGTCATAACTCTCAAACATGTATCGGGTCTTAAGGTTGCTGTAAATCGCCCTAGAACCATAAAACTGTTGGCAATAGCTCATGAAAACAGCCAAAAGCGCGAAAACTGCGAGTTTTGGGTCATATCTTTCCAACATGTATCAGGTCTTAAGGTCGTTGTAAATCTCCCTAGAACCCCTAAACAGTGGGCAATAGCTCATGAAAACGGCCGGCCATAAAACACGAGAACTACGAGTTTTTAGTCATATATCTCAAACATGTAACGGGTCTTACAGGCCTTTCAAATACAACTTGAACCCAAAAACTGTGGGCAATAACTCATCAAAATGACCATAAACACGAAAACGACGAGTTTTTGGTCATGACCCTCAAACATGTATCGGGTATTAAGGTCGATGTAAATAGCCCTAGAACCCCAAAAATGTGGGAAATAGCTCATGAAATGGCCATAAAACGTGAAATCTATGATTTTTTTAGTCCTATATCTCAAACACGTAACGGGTCTTACAGGCCTTGAAAATCCTACTAGAACCCAATAACTATGGGCAATAACTAATGAAATTTGGCCATAAACACGAAGAACACAAATTTTTAGGCATGACACTCAAACATGTGTCGGGTCTTAAGGTCGTTCGAAATCGCCTAGGATCCCCAAAACTATGGCAAATAGCTCATGAAAACGGCCATAAAACGCAAAAACTGTGAGTTTTTTGTCATATCGCTCAAACATATATCGGATCGTAAAGTCGTCGTAAATCGTCCTGAACCCCAAAACAGCGGGCAATAACTCATGAAAACGGCCATAAAACGCAAAAACTGTGAGTTTTTGGTCATATCTGTCAAACATGTAAGGGTTCTTACGAGGCATGCAAATCCGCCTAAAACCCAAAAATTGTGGGCAATAACTCATGAAAATGACCATAAAACACGAAAAGAGGAGTTTTTGGTCATAACTCTCAAACATGTATCGGGTATTAAGGTTGCTGTAAATTGCCCTAGAACCATAAAACTGTTGGCAATAGCTCATGAAAACAGCCAAAAAACGCGAAAGCTGCGAGTTTTGGCTCATATCTTTCCAACATGTATCAGGTGTTAAGGTCGTTGTAAATCTCCCTAGAACCCCTAAACAATGGGCAATAGCTCATGAAAACGGTCGGGCCATAAAACGCGAGAACTACGAGTTTTTAGTCATATATCTCAAACATGTAAGGGTTCTTACGAGGCATGGAAATCGGCCTAGAACCCAAAAACCATGGGCAATAACTCATGAAAATGACCATAAACACGAAAAAGACGAGTTTTTTATCATAACTCTCAAACATGTATC
Organism: Avena atlantica; assembly: GCA_910589765.1. Lineage (NCBI taxonomy): Eukaryota > Viridiplantae > Streptophyta > Magnoliopsida > Poales > Poaceae > Avena > Avena atlantica. The sequence continues at coordinate 513,543,046 of OU342735.1, read as the reverse complement.
GGGACTTAAGGTCGATGTAAATAGCCCTAGAACCCCAAAAATGTGGGAAAGATCTCATGAAAATGGCCATAAAACGGAAAAACTTTGAGGTTTACTCATATATCTTAAACATGTAAGTCTTACAGGCCTTGAAAATCCAACAGGAACCCAAAAACTATGGGCAATAACTCATGAAATTAGCCATAAACATGAAGAAGACAAATTTTTAGGCATAACAATCAAACTTGTGTCGGGTCTTAAGGTCGTTGAAAATCGCCTAGGATCCCTAAAACTATGGGCAATAGCTAATGAAAACGGCCATAAAACGCAAAAACTGCGAGTTTTTGGTCATATCTCTCAAACATGTAAGGGTTCTTACGAGGCATGCAAATCCGCCTAGAACCCAAAAACTGTGGGCAATAACTCATGAAATGACCATAAAACACGAAAAATACGAGTTTTTGGTCATAACTCTCAAACATGTATCGGGTCTTAAGGTTGCTGTAAATCGCCCTAGAACCATAAAACTGTTGGCAATACCTCATGAAACAGCCAAAAAACGCAAAAGCTGTGAGTTTTGGGTCATATCTTTCCAACATGTATCAGGTGTTAAGGTCGTTGTAAATCTCCCTAGAACCCCTAAACAGTGGGCAATAGCTCATGAAAACGGTCGGGCCATAAAACGCGAGAACTACGAGTTTTTAGTCATATATCTCAAACATGTAAGGGTTCTTACGAGGCATGCAAATCGTCCTAGAACCCAAAAGCCATGGGCAATAACTCATGAAAATGACCATAAACACGAAAACGACGAGTTTTTGGTCATAACTCTCAAACATGTATCGGGTCTTAAGGTCGATGTAAATAGCCCTGGAACCCCAAAAATATGGGAAAGAGATCATGAAAATGGCCATAAAACGGAAAAACTTTGAGGTTTATTCATATATCTTAAACACGTAACGGGTCTTACAGGCCTTGAAAATCCAACTGGAACCCAAAAACTATGGGCAATAACTCATGAAATTAGCCATAAACACGAAGAAGAAAATTTTTAGGCATAACACTCAAACATGTGTCAGGTCTTAAGGTCGTTGGAAATCGCCTAGGATCCCCCAAACTATGGGCAATAGCTAATGAAAACGGCCATAAAACGCGAAAACTGTGAGTTTTTTGTCACATCTCTCAAACATATATCGAATCGTAAAGTCGTCGTAAATCGTCTTGTACCCCAAAACAACGGGCAATAGCTCATGAAAACGGCCATAAAACGCAAGAACTGCGAGTTTTTGGTCATATCTCTCAAACATGTAAGGGTTCTTACGAGGCATGCAAATCCGCCTAGAACCCAAAAACTGTGGGCAATAACTCATGAAAATGACCATAAAACACGAAAAAGACGAGTTTTTGGTCATAACTCTCAAACATGTATCGGGTCTTAAGGTTGCTGTAAATCGCCCTAGAACCATAAAACTGTTGGCAATAGCTCATGAAAACAGCCAAAAGCACGAAAACTGCGAGTTTTGGGTCATATCTTTCCAACATGTATCAGGTCTTAAGGTCGTTGTAAATCTCCCTAGAACCCCTAAACAGTGGGCAATAGCTCATGAAAACGGCCGGCCATAAAACACGAGAACTACGAGTTTTTAGTCATATATCTCAAACATGTAACGGGTCTTACAGGCCTTTCAAATACAACTTGAACCCAAAAACTGTGGGCAATAACTCATCGAAATGACCATAAACACGAAAACGACGAGTTTTTGGTCATGACCCTCAAACATGTATCGGGTATTAAGGTCGATGTAAATAGCCCTAGAACCCCAAAAATATGGGAAATAGCTCATGAAATGGCCATAAAACATGAAATCTATGATTTTTTAGTCCTATATCTCAAACACGTAACGGGTCTTACAGGCCTTGAAAATCCTACTAGAACCCAATAACTATGGGCAATAACTAATGAAATTTGGCCATAAACACGAAGAACACAAATTTTTAGGCATGACACTCAAACATGTGTCGGGTCTTAAGGTCGTTCGAAATCGCCTAGGATCCCCAAAACTATGGCAAATAGCTCATGAAAACGGCCATAAAACGCAAAAACTGTGAGTTTTTGGTCATATCTCTCAAACATATATCGGATCGTAAAGTCGTCGTAAATCGTCCTGAACCCCAAAACAGCGGGCAATAACTCATGAAAACGGCCATAAAACGCAAAAACTGTGAGTTTTTGGTCATATCTCTCAAACATGTAAGGGTTCTTACGAGGCATGCAAATCCGCCTAAAACCCAAAAATTGTGGGCAATAACTCATGAAAATGACCATAAAACACGAAAAGAGGAGTTTTTGGTCATAACTCTCAAACATGTATCGGGTATTAAGGTTGCTGTAAATTGCCCTAGAACCATAAAACTGTTGGCAATAGCTCATGAAAACAGCCAAAAAACGCGAAAGCTGCGAGTTTTGGCTCATATCTTTCCAACATGTATCAGGTGTTAAGGTCGTTGTAAATCTCCCTAGAACCCCTAAACAATGGGCAATAGCTCATGAAAACGGTCGGGCCATAAAACGCGAGAACTACGAGTTTTTAGTCATATATCTCAAACATGTAAGGGTTCTTACGAGGCATGGAAATCGGCCTAGAACCCAAAAACCATGGGCAATAACTCATGAAAATGACCATAAACACGAAAAAGACGAGTTTTTGATCATAACTCTCAAACATGTATCGGGACTTAAGGTCGATGTAAATAGCCCTAGAACCCCAAAAATGTGGGAAAGAGCTCATGAAAATGGCCATAAAACGGAAAAACTTTGAGGTTTACTCATATATCTTAAACATGTAAGTCTTACAGGCCTTGAAAATCCAACAGGAACCCAAAAACTATGGGCAATAACTCATGAAATTAGCCATAAACATGAAGAAGACAAATTTTTAGGCATAACAATCAAACTTGTGTCGGGTCTTAAGGTCGTTGGAAATCGCCTAGGATCCCTAAAACTATGGGCAATAGCTAATGAAAACGGCCATAAAACGCGAAAACTGTGAGTTTTTGGTCACATCTCTCAACATATATCGAATCGTAAAGTCGTCGTAAATTTTCTTGTACCCCAAAACAGCGGGCAATAGCTCATGAAAACGGCCATAAAACGCAAGAACTGCGAGTTTTTGGTCATATCTCTCAAACATGTAAGGGTTCTTACGAGGCATGCAAATCCGCCTAGAACCAAAAACTGTGGGCAATAACTCATGAAAATGACCATAAAACACGAAAAAGACGAGTTTGTGGTCATAACTCTCAAACATGTATCGGGTCTTAAGGTTGCTGTAAATCGCCCTAGAACCATAAAACTGTTGGCAATAGCTCATGAAAACAACCAAAAACGCGAAAACTGCGAGTTTTGGGTCATATCTTTCCAACATGTATCAGGTCTTAAGGTCGTTGTAAATCTCCCTAGAACCCCTAAACAGTGGGCAATAGCTCATGAAAACGTCCGGCCATAAAACACGAGAACTACGAGTTTTTAGTCATATATCTCAAACATGTAACGGGTCTTACAGGCCTTTCAAATACAACTTGAACCCAAAAACTGTGGGCAATAACTCATGAAAATGACCATAAACACGAAAACGACGAGTTTTTGGTCATGACCCTCAAACATGTATCGGGTCTTAAGGTCGATGTAAATAGCCCTAGAACCCCAAAAATGTGGGAAATAGCTCATGAAAATGGCCATAAAACGTGAAATCTATGAGTTTTTTAGTCATATATCTCAAACATGTAACGGGTCTTACAGGCCTTGAAAATCCAACTGGAAACCCAAAAACTATGGGCAATAACTCATGAAATTGGCCATAAACACGAAGAACACAAATTTTTAGGCATAACACTCAAACATGTGTCGGGTCTTAAGGTCGTTGGAAATCGCCTAGGATCCCCAAAACTATGGCCAATAGCTCATGAAAACGGCCATAAAACGCGAAAACTGTGAGTTTTTGGTCATATCTCTCAAACATATATCGGATCGTAAAGTCGTCGTAAATCGTCCTGAACCCCAAAACAACGGGCAATAACTCATGAAAACGGCCATAAAACGCAAAAACTGCGAGTTTTTGGTCATATCTCTCAAACATGTAAGGGTTCTTACGAGGCATGCAAATCCGCCTAGAACCCAAAAACTGTGGGCAATAACTCATGAAAATGACCATAAAACACGAAAAAGACGAGTTTTTGGTCATAACTCTCAAACATGTATCGGGTCTTAAGGTTGCTGTAAATCGCCCTAGAACCATAAAACTGTTGGCAATAGCTCATGAAACAGCCAAAAAACGCAAAAGCTGCGAGTTTTGGGTCATATCTTTCCAACATGTATCAGGTGTTAAGGTCGTTGTAAATCTCCCTAGAACCCCTAAACAGTGGGCAATAGCTCATGAAAACGGTCGGGCCATAAAACGCGAGAACTACGAGTTTTTAGTCATATATCTCAAACATGTAAGGGTTCTTACGAGGCATGCAAATCGGCCTAGAACCCAAAACCATGGGCAATAACTCATGAAAATGACCATAAACACGAAAACGACGAGTTTTTGGTCATAACTCTCAAACATGTATCGGGTCTTAAGGTCGATGTAAATAGCCCTAGAACCCCAAAAATGTGGGAAAGAGCTCATGAAAATGGCCATAAAACGGAAAAACTTTGAGGTTTACTCATATATCTTAAACACGTAACGGGTCTTACAGGCCTTGAAAATCCAACTGGAACCCAAAAACTATGGGCAATAACTCATGAAATTAGCCATAAACACGAAGAAGACAAATTTTTAGGCATAACACTCAAACATGTGTCGGGTCTTAAGGTCGTTGGAAATCGCCTAGGATCCCCAAAACTATGGGCAATAGCTAATGAAAACGGCCATAAAACGCGAAAACTGTGAGTTTTTGGTCACATCTCTCAAACATATATCGAATCGTAAAGTCGTCGTAAATCGTCTTGTACCCCAAAACAGCGGGCAATAGCTCATGAAAACGGCCATAAAACGCAAGAACTGCGAGTTTTTGGTCATATCTCTCAAACATGTAAGGGTTCTTACGAGGCATGCAAATCCGCCTAGAACCCAAAAACTGTGGGCAATAACTCATGAAAATGACCATAAAACACGAAAAAGGCGAGTTTTTGGTCATAACTCTCAAACATGTATCGGGTCTTAAGGTTGCTGTAAATCGCCCTAGAACCATAAAACTGTTGGCAATAGCTCATGAAACAGCCAAAAAACGCAAAAGCTGCGAGTTTTGGGTCATATCTTTCCAACATGTATCAGGTGTTAAGGTCGTTGTAAATCTCCCTAGAACCCCTAAACAGTGGGCAATAGCTCATGAAAACGGTCGGGCCATAAAACGCGAGAACTACGAGTTTTTAGTCATATATCTCAAACATGTAACGGGTCTTACAGGCCTTTCAAATACAACTTGAACCCAAAAACTGTGGGCAATAACTCATGAAAATGACCATAAACACGAAAACGACGAGTTTTTGGTCATAACTCTCAAACATGTATCGGGTCTTAAGGTCGATGTAAATAGCCCTAGAACCCCAAAAATGTGGGAAAGAGCTCATGAAAATGGCCATAAAACGGAAAAACTTTGAGGTTTACTCATATATCTTAAACACGTAACGGGTCTTACAGGCCTTGAAAATCCAACTGGAACCCAAAAACTATGGGCAATAACTCATGAAATTAGCCATAAACACGAAGAAGACAAATTTTTAGGCATAACACTCAAACATGTGTCGGGTCTTAAGGTCGTTGGAAATCGCCTAGGATCCCCCAAACTATGGGCAATAGCTAATGAAAACGGCCATAAAACGCGAAAAATGTGAGTTTTTTGTCACATCTCTCAAACATATATCGAATCGTAAAGTCGTCGTAAATCGTCTTGTACCCCAAAACAGCGGGCAATAGCTCATGAAAACGGCCATAAAACGCAAGAACTGCGAGTTTTTGGTCATATCTCTCAAACATGTAAGGGTTCTTACGAGGCATGCAAATCCGCCTAGAACCCAAAAACTGTGGGCAATAACTCATGAAAATGACCATAAAACACGAAAAAGACGAGTTTTTGGTCATAACTCTCAAACATGTATCGGGTCTTAAGGTTGCTGTAAATCGCCCTAGAACCATAAAACTGTTGGCAATAGCTCATGAAAACAGCCAAAAACGCGAAAACTGCGAGTTTTGGGTCATATCTTTCCAACATGTATCAGGTCTTAAGGTCGTTGTAAATCTCCCTAGAACCCCTAAACAGTGGGCAATAGCTCATGAAAACGGCCGGCCATAAAACACGAGAACTACGAGTTTTTAGTCATATATCTCAAACATGTAACGGGTCTTACAGGCTTTCAAATACAACTTGAACCCAAAAACTGTGGGCAATAACTCATGAAAATGACCATAAACACGAAAACGACGAGTTTTTGGTCATGACCCTCAAACATGTATCGGGTCTTAAGGTCGATGTAAATAGCCCTAGAACCCCAAAAATGTGGGAAATAGCTCATGAAAATGGCCATAAAACGTGAAATCTATGAGTTTTTTAGTCATATATCTCAAACATGTAACGGGTCTTACAGGCCTTGAAAATCCAACTGGAACCCAAAAACTATGGGCAATAACTCATGAAATTGGCCATAAACACGAAGAACACAAATTTTTAGGCATAACACTCAAACATGTGTCGGGTCTTAAGGTCGTTGGAAATCGCCTAGGATCCCCAAAACTATGGCCAATAGCTCATGAAAACGGCCATAAAACGCGAAAACTGTGAGTTTTTGGTCATATCTCTCAAACATATATCGGATCGTAAAGTCGTCGTAAATCGTCCTGAACCCCAAAACAACGGGCAATAACTCATGAAAACGGCCATAAAACGCAAAAACTGCGAGTTTTTGGTCATATCTCTCAAACATGTAAGGGTTCTTACGAGGCATGCAAATCCGCCTAGAACCCAAAAACTGTGGGCAATAACTCATGAAAATGACCATAAAACACGAAAAAGACGAGTTTTTGGTCATAACTCTCAAACATGTATCGGGTCTTAAGGTTGCTGTAAATCGCCCTAGAACCATAAAACTGTTGGCAATAGCTCATGAAAACAGCCAAAAACGCGAAAACTGCGAGTTTTGGGTCATATCTTTCCAACATGTATCAGGTCTTAAGGTCGTTGTAAATCTCCCTAGAACCCCTAAACAGTGGGCAATAGCTCATGAAAACGGCCGGCCATAAAACACGAGAACTACGAGTTTTTAGTCATATATCTCAAACATGTAACGGGTCTTACAGGCCTTTCAAATACAACTTGAACCCAAAAACTGTGGGCAATAACTCATGAAAATGACCATAAACACGAAAACGACGAGTTTTTGGTCATGACCCTCAAACATGTATCGGGTCTTAAGGTCGATGTAAATAGCCCTAGAACCCCAAAAATGTGGGAAATAGCTCATGAAAATGGCCATAAAACGTGAAATCTATGAGTTTTTTAGTCATATATCTCAAACATGTAACGGGTCTTACAGGCCTTGAAAATCCAACTGGAACCCAAAAACTATGGGCAATAACTCATGAAATTGGCCATAAACACGAAGAACACAAATTTTTAGGCATAACACTCAAACATGTGTCGGGTCTTAAGGTCGTTGGAAATCGCCTAGGATCCCCAAAACTATGGCAATAGCTCATGAAAACGGCCATAAAACGCGAAAACTGTGAGTTTTTGGTCATATCTCTCAAACATATATCGGATCGTAAAGTCGTCGTAAATCGTCCTGAAACCCCAAAACAACGGGCAATAACTCATGAAAACGGCCATAAAACGCAAAAACTGCGAGTTTTTGGTCATATCTCTCAAACATGTAAGGGTTCTTACGAGGCATGCAAATCCGCCTAGAACCCAAAAACTGTGGGCAATAACTCATGAAAATGACCATAAAACACGAAAAAGACGAGTTTTTGGTCATAACTCTCAAACATGTATCGGGTCTTAAGGTTGCTGTAAATCGCCCTAGAACCATAAAACTGTTGGCAATAGCTCATGAAAACAGCCAAAAACGCGAAAACTGCGAGTTTTGGGTCATATCTTTCCAACATGTATCAGGTCTTAAGGTCGTTGTAAATCTCCCTAGAACCCCTAAACAGTGGGCAATAGCTCATGAAAACGTCCGGCCATAAAACGCGAGAACTACGAGTTTTTAGTCATATATCTCAAACATGTAACGGGACTTACAGGCCTTTCAAATACAACTTGAACCCAAAAACTGTGGGCAATAACTCATGAAAATGACCATAAACACGAAAACGACGAGTTTTTGGTCATGACCCTCAAACATGTATCGGGTCTTAAGGTCGATGTAAATAGCCCTAGAACCCCAAAAATGTGGGAAATAGCTCATGAAAATGGCCATAAAACGTGTAATCTATGAGTTTTTTAGTCATATATCTCAAACATGTAATGGTCTTACAGGCCTTGAAAATCCAACTGGAACCCAAAAACTATGGGCAATAACTCATGAAATTGGCCATAAACACGAAGAACACAAATTTTTAGGCATAACACTCAAACATGTGTCGGGTCTTAAGGTCGTTGGAAATCGCCTAGGATCCCCAAAACTATGGCCAATAGCTCATGAAAACGGCCATAAAACGCGAAAACTGTGAGTTTTTGGTCATATCTCTCAAACATATATCGGATCGTAAAGTCGTCGTAAATCGTCCTGAACCCAAAACAACGGGCAATAACTCATGAAAACGGCCATAAAACGCAAAAACTGCGAGTTTTTGGTCATATCTCTCAAACATGTAAGGGTTCTTACGAGGCATGCAAATCCGCCTAGAACCCAAAAACTGTGGGCAATAACTCATGAAAATGACCATAAAACACGAAAAAGACGAGTTTTTGGTCATAACTCTCAAACATGTATCGGGTCTTAAGGTTGCTGTAAATCGCCCTAGAACCATAAAACTGTTGGCAATAGCTCATGAAAAAGCCAAAAAACGCAAAAGCTGTGAGTTTTGGGTCATATCTTTCCAACATGTATCAGGTGTTAAGGTCGTTGTAAATCTCCCTAGAACCCCTAAACAGTGGGCAATAGCTCATGAAAACGGTCGGGCCATAAAACGCGAGAACTACGAGTTTTTAGTCATATATCTCAAACATGTAAGGGTTCTTACGAGGCATGCAAATCGGCCTAGAACCCAAAAGCCATGGGCAATAACTCATGAAAATGACCATAAACACGAAAACGACGAGTTTTTGGTCATAACTCTCAAACATGTATCGGGTCTTAAGGTCGATGTAAATAGCCCTGGAACCCCAAAAATGTGGGAAAGAGATCATGAAAATGGCCATAAAACGGAAAAACTTTGAGGTTTACTCATATATCTTAAACACGTAACGGGTCTTACAGGCCTTGAAAATCCAACTGGAACCCAAAAACTATGGGCAATAACTCATGAAATTAGCCATAAACACGAAGAAGACAAATTTTTAGGCATAACACTCAAACATGTGTCAGGTCTTAAGGTCGTTGGAAATCGCCTAGGATCCCCCAAACTATGGGCAATAGCTAATGAAAACGGCCATAAAACGCGAAAACTGTGAGTTTTTGGTCACATCTCTCAAACATATATCGAATCGTAAAGTCGTCGTAAATCGTCTTGTACCCCAAAACAGCGGGCAATAGCTCATGAAAACGGCCATAAAACGCAAGAACTGCGAGTTTTTGGTCATATCTCTCAAACATGTAAGGGTTCTTACGAGGCATGCAAATCCGCCTAGAACCCAAAAACTGTGGGCAATAACTCATGAAAATGACCATAAAACACGAAAAAGGCGAGTTTTTGGTCATAACTCTCAAACATGTATCGGGTCTTAAGGTTGCTGTAAATCGCCCTAGAACCATAAAACTGTTGGCAATAGCTCATGAAACAGCCAAAAAACGCAAAAGCTGCGAGTTTTGGGTCATATCTTTCCAACATGTATCAGGTGTTAAGGTCGTTGTAAATCTCCCTAGAACCCCTAAACAGTGGGCAATAGCTCATGAAAACGGTCGGGCCATAAAACGCGAGAACTACGAGTTTTTAGTCATATATCTCAAACATGTAACGGGTCTTACAGGCCTTTCAAATACAACTTGAACCCAAAAACTGTGGGCAATAACTCATGAAAATGACCATAAACACGAAAACGACGAGTTTTTGGTCATAACTCTCAAACATGTATCGGGTCTTAAGGTCGATGTAAATAGCCCTAGAACCCCAAAAATGTGGGAAAGAGCTCATGAAAATGGCCATAAAACGGAAAAACTTTGAGGTTTACTCATATATCTTAAACACGTAACGGGTCTTACAGGCCTTGAAAATCCAACTGGAACCCAAAAACTATGGGCAATAACTCATGAAATTAGCCATAAACACGAAGAAGACAAATTTTTAGGCATAACACTCAAACATGTGTCGGGTCTTAAGGTCGTTGGAAATCGCCTAGGATCCCCCAAACTATGGCAATAGCTAATGAAAACGGCCATAAAACGCGAAAACTGTGAGTTTTTTGTCACATCTCTCAAACATATATCGAATCGTAAAGTCGTCGTAAATCGTCTTGTACCCCAAAACAGCGGGCAATAGCTCATGAAAACGGCCATAAAACGCAAAAACTGCGAGTTTTTGGTCATATCTCTCAAACATGTAAGGGTTCTTACGAGGCATGCAAATCCGCCTAGAACCCAAAAACTGTGGGCAATAACTCATGAAAATGACCATAAAACACGAAAAAGACGAGTTTTTGGTCATAACTCTCAAACATGTATCGGGTCTTAAGGTTGCTGTAAATCGCCCTAGAACCATAAAACTGTTGGCAATAGCTCATGAAAACAGCCAAAAACGCGAAAACTGCGAGTTTTGGGTCATATCTTTCCAACATGTATCAGGTCTTAAGGTCGTTGTAAATCTCCCTAGAACCCCTAAACAGTGGGCAATAGCTCATGAAAACGGCCGGCCATAAAACACGAGAACTACGAGTTTTTAGTCATATATCTCAAACATGTAACGGGTCTTACAGGCCTTTCAAATACAACTTGAACCCAAAAACTGTGGGCAATAACTCATGAAAATGACCATAAACACGAAAACGACGAGTTTTTGGTCATGACCCTCAAACATGTATCGGGTCTTAAGGTCGATGTAAATAGCCCTAGAACCCCAAAAATGTGGGAAATAGCTCATGAAAATGGCCATAAAACGTGAAATCTATGAGTTTTTTAGTCATATATCTCAAACATGTAACGGGTCTTACAGGCCTTGAAAATCCAACTGGAACCCAAAAACTATGGGCAATAACTCATGAAATTGGCCATAAACACGAAGAACACAAATTTTTAGGCATAACACTCAAACATGTGTCGGGTCTTAAGGTCGTTGGAAATCGCCTAGGATCCCCAAAACTATGGCCAATAGCTCATGAAAACGGACATAAAACGCGAAAACTGTGAGTTTTTAGTCATATCTCTCAAACATATATCGGATTGTAAAGTCGTCGTAAATCGTCCTGAACCCCAAAACAACGGGAAATAACTCATGAAAACGGCCATAAAACGCAAAAACTGCGAGTTTTTGGTCATATCTCTCAAACATGTAAGGGTTCTTACGAGGCATGCAAATCCGCCTAGAACCCAAAAACTGTGGGCAATAACTCATGAAAATGACCATAAAACACGAAAAAGACGAGTTTTTGGTCATAACTCTCAAACATGTATCGGGTCTTAAGGTTGCTGTAAATCGCCCTAGAACCATAAAACTGTTGGCAATAGCTCATGAAAACAGCCAAAAACGCGAAAACTGCGAGTTTTGGGTCATATCTTTCCAACATGTATCAGGTCTTAAGGTCGTTGTAAATCTCCCTAGAACCCCTAAACAGTGGGCAATAGCTCATGAAAACGGCCGGCCATAAAACACGAGAACTACGAGTTTTTAGTCATATATCTCAAACATGTAACGGGTCTTACAGGCCTTTCAAATACAACTTGAACCCAAAAACCATGGGCAATAACTCATGAAAATGACCATAAACACGAAAACGACGAGTTTTTGGTCATGACCCTCAAACATGTATCGGGTCTTAAGGTCGATGTAAATAGCCCTAGAACCCCAAAAATGTGGGAAATAGCTCATGAAAATGGCCATAAAACGTGAAATCTATGAGTTTTTTAGTCATATATCTCAAACATGTAACGGGTCTTACAGGCCTTGAAAATCCAACTGGAACCCAAAAACTATGGGCAATAACTCATGAAATTGGCCATAAACACGAAGAACACAAATTTTTAGGCATAACACTCAAACATGTGTCGGGTCTTAAGGTCGTTGGAAATCGCCTAGGATCCCCAAACTATGGCCAATAGCTCATGAAAACGGCCATAAAACGCGAAAACTATGAGTTTTTGGTCATATTTCTCAAACATATATTGGATCGTAAAGTCGTCGTAAATCGTCCTGAACCCCAAAACAACGGGCAATACCTCATGAAAACAGCCATAAAACGCAAAAACTACGAGTTTTTGGTCATATCTCTCAAACATGTAAGGGTTCTTACGAGGCATGCAAATCCGCCTAGAACCCAAAAACTGTGGGCAATAACTCATGAAAATGACCATAAAACACGAAAAAGACGAGTTTTTGGTCATAACTCTCAAACATGTATCGGGTCTTAAGGTTGCTGTAAATCGCCCTAGAACCATAAAACTGTTGGCAATACCTCATGAAAACAGCCAAAAAACGCAAAAGCTGCGAGTTTTGGGTCATATCTTTCCAACATGTATCAGGTGTTAAGGTCGTTGTAAATCTCCCTAGAACCCCTAAACAGTGGGCAATAGCTCATGAAAACGGTCGGCCATAAAACGCGAGAACTACGAGTTTTTAGTCATATATCTCAAACATGTAAGGGTTCTTACGAGGCATGCAAATCGGCCTAGAACCCAAAAATCCATGGGCAATAACTCATGAAAATGACCATAAACACGAAAACGACGAGTTTTTGGTCATAACTCTCAAACATGTATCGGGTCTTAAGGTCGATGTAAATAGCCCTAGAACCCCAAAAATGTGGGAAAGAGATCATGAAATGGCCATAAAACGGAAAAACTTTGAGGTTTACTCATATATCTTAAACACGTAACGGGTCTTACAGGCCTTGAAAATCCAACTGGAACCCAAAAACTATGGGCAATAACTCATGAAATTAGCCATAAACACGAAGAAGACAAATTTTTAGGCATAACACTCAAACATGTGTCAGGTCTTAAGGTCGTTGGAAATCGCCTAGGATCCCCAAAACTATGGGCAATAGCTAATGAAAACGGCCATAAAACGCGAAAACTGTGAGTTTTTGGTCATATCTCTCAAACATATATCGAATCGTAAAGTCGTCGTAAATCGTCTTGTACCCCAAAACAGCAGGCAATAGCTCATGAAAACGGCCATAAAACGCAAAAACTGCGAGTTTTTGGTCATATCTCTCAAACATGTAAGGGTTCTACGAGGCATGCAAATCCGCCTAGAACCCAAAAACTGTGGGCAATAACTCATGAAAATGACCATAAAACACGAAAAAGGCGAGTTTTTGGTCATAACTCTCAAACATGTATCGGGTCTTAAGGTTGCTGTAAATCGCCCTAGAACCATAAAACTGTTGGCAATAGCTCATGAAAACAGCCAAAAAACGCAAAAGCTGTGAGTTTTGGGTCATATCTTTCCAACATGTATCAGGTGTTAAGGTCGTTGTAAATCTCCCTAGAACCCTAAACAGTGGGCAATAGCTCATGAAAACGGTCGGCCATAAAACACGAGAACTACGAGTTTTTAGTCATATATCTCAAACATGTAACGGGTCTTACAGGCCTTTCAAATACAACTTGAACCCAAAAACTGTGGGCAATAACTCATGAAAATGACCATAAACACGAAAACGACGAGTTTTTGGTCATGACCTGTGGCATCCCGCTAAA
>OU342735.1:513040309-513528911 GCA_910589765.1 Avena atlantica | reverse complement strand
TTGGTCATATCTCTCAAACATGTAAGGGTTCTTACGAGGCATGCAAATCCGCCTAGAACCCAAAAACTGTGGGCAATAACTCATGAAATGACCATAAAACACGAAAAAAGACGAGTTTTTGGTCATAACTCTTCAAACATGTATCGGGTCTTAAGGTTGCTGTACAAATCGCCCTAGAACCATAAAACTGTTGGCAATACCTCATGAAACAGCAAAAAAAACGCAAAAAGCTGCGAGTTTGGGTCATATCTTTCCAACATGTATCAGGTGTTAAGGTCGTTGTAAATCTCCCTAGAACCCCTAAACAGTGGGCAATAGCTCATGAAAACGGTCGGGCCATAAAACGCGAGAACTACGAGTTTTTAGTCATATATCTCAAACATGTAAGGGTCTTACGAGGCATGCAAATCGTCCTAGAACCCAAAAGCCATGGGCAATAACTCATTGAAAATGACCATAAACACGAAAACGACGAGTTTTTGGTCATAACTCTCAAACATGTATCGGGTCTTAAGGTCGATGTAAATAGCCCTGGAACCCCAAAAATGTGGAAAGAGATCATGAAAATGGCCATAAAACGGAAAAACTTTGAGGTTTACTCATATATCTTAAACACGTAACGGGTCTTACAGGCCTTGAAAATCCAACTGGAACCCAAAAACTATGGGCAATAACTCATGAAATTAGCCATAAACACGAAGAAGAAATTTTTAGGCATAACACTCAACATGTGTCAGGTCTTAAGGTCGTTGGAAATCGCCTAGGATCCCCCAAACTATGGGCAATAGCTAATGAAAACGGCAATAAAACGCGAAAACTGTGAGTTTTTGGTCACATCTCTCAAACATATATCGAATCGTAAAGTCGTCGTAAATCGTCTTGTACCCAAAAACAGCGGGCAATAGCTCATGAAAACGGCCATAAAACGCAAGAACTGCGAGTTTTTGGTCATATCTCTCAACATGTAAGGGTTCTTACGAGGCATGCAAATCCGCCTAGAACCCAAAAACTGTGGGCAATAACTCATGAAAATGACCATAAAACACGAAAAAGACGAGTTTTTGGTCATAACTCTCAAACATGTATCGGGTCTTAAGGTTGCTGTAAATCGCCCTAGAACCATAAAACTGTTGGCAATAGCTCATGAAAACAGCCAAAAGCGCGGAAAACTGCGAGTTTTGGGTCATATCTTTCCAACATGTATCAGGTCTTAAGGTCGTTGTAAATCTCCCTAGACCCCTAAACAGTGGGCAATAGCTCATGAAAACGGCCGGCCATAAAACACGAGAACTACGAGTTTTTAGTCATATATCTCAAACATGTAACGGGTCTTACAGGCCTTTCAAATACAACTTGAACCCAAAAACTGTGGGCAATAACTCATCAAAATGACCATAAACACGAAAACGACGAGTTTTTGGTCATGACCCTCAAACATGTATCGGGTATAAGGTCGATGTAAATAGCCCTAGAACCCCAAAAATGTGGGAAATAGCTCATGAAATGGCCATAAAACGTGAAATCTATGATTTTTTAGTCTATATCTCAACACGTAACGGGTCTTACAGGCCTTGAAAATCCTACTAGAACCCAAAACTATGGGCAATAACTAATGAAATTTGCCATAAACACGAAGAAGAACACAAATTTTAGGCATAACACTCAACATGTGTCGGGTCTTAAGGTCGTTCGAAATCGCCTAGGATCCCCAAAACTATGGCAATAGCTCATGAAAACGGCCATAAAACGCAAAAACTGTGAGTTTTTTGTCATATCGCTCAAACATATATCGGATCGTAAAGTCGTCGTAAATCGTCCTGACCCCAAAACAGCGGGCAATAACTCATGAAAACGGCCATAAAACGCAAAAACTGTGAGTTTTTGGTCATATCTGTCAAACATGTAAGGGTTCTTACGAGGCATGCAAATCCGCCTAAAACCCAAAATTGTGGGCAATAACTCATGAAAATGACCATAAAACACGAAAAGAGGAGTTTTTGGTCATAACTCTCAAACATGTATCGGGTATTAAGGTTGCTGTAAATGCCCTAGAACCATAAACTGTTGGCAATAGCTCATGAAAACAGCCAAAAAAGCGAAAGCTGCGAGTTTTGGCTCATATCTTTCCAACATGTATCAGGTGTTAAGGTCGTTGTAAATCTCCCTAGAACCCCTAAACAATGGGCAATAGCTCATGAAAACGGTCGGGCCATAAAACGCGGAGAACTACGAGTTTTTAGTCATATATCTTCAAACATGTAAGGGTTCTTACGAGGCATGGAAATCGGCCTAGAACCAAAAACCATGGGCAATAACTCATGAAAATGACCATAAACACGAAAAAGACGAGTTTTTGATCATAACTCTCAAACATGTATCGGGACTTAAGGTCGATGTAAATAGCCCTAGAACCCCAAAAATGTGGAAAGAGCTCATGAAAATGGCCATAAAACGGAAAAAACTTTGAGGTTTACTCATATATCTTAAACATGTAGGTCTTACAGGCCTTGAAAATCCAACAGGAACCCAAAACTATGGCAATAACTCATGAAATTAGCCATAAACTTGAAGAAGACAAATTTTTAGGCATAACAATCAAACTTGTGTCGGGTCTTAAGGTCGTTGGAAATCGCCTAGGATCCCTAAAACTATGGGCAATAGCTAATGAAACGGCCATAAAACGCAAAACTGCGAGTTTTTGGTCATATCTCTCAAACATGTAAGGGTTTTACGAGGCATGCAAATCCGCCTAGAACCCAAAATGTGGGGCAATAACTCATGAAAATGACCATAAAACACGAAAAAGACGAGTTTTTGGTCATAACTCTCAAACATGTATCGGGTCTTAAGGTTGCTGTAAATCGCCCTAGAACCATAAAACTGTTGGCAATAGCTCATGAAAACAGCCAAAAGCGCGAAAACTGCGAGTTTTGGGTCATATCTTTCCAACATGTATCAGGTCTTAAGGTCGTTGTAAATCTCCCTAGAACCCCTAAACAGTGGGCAATAGCTCATGAAAACGGCCGGCCATAAAACACGAGAACTACGAGTTTTTAGTCATATATCTCAAACATGTAAGGGTCTTACAGGCCTTTCAAATACAACTTGAACCCAAAAACTGTGGCAATAACTCATCAAAATGACCATAAACACGAAAACGACGAGTTTTTGGTCATGACCCTCAAACATGTATCGGGTATTAAGGTCGATGTAAATAGCCCTAGAACCCAAAAATGTGGGAAATAGCTCATGAAATGGCCATAAAACGTGAAATCTATGATTTTTTTAGTCCTATATCTCAAACACGTAACGGGTCTTACAGGCCTTGAAAATCCTACTAGAACCCAATAAACTATGGGCAATAACTAATGAAATTTGGCCATAAACACGAAGAACACAAATTTTTAGGCATGACTCAAACATGTGTCGGGTCTTAAGGTCGTTCGAAATCGCCTAGGATCCCCAAACTATGGCAAATAGCTCAGAAAACGGCCATAAAACGCAAAAACTGTGAGTTTTTTGTCATATCGCTCAACATATATCGGATCGTAAAGTCGTCGTAAATCGTCCTGAACCCCAAAACAGCGGGCAATAACTCATGAAAACGGCCATAAAACGCAAAAACTGTGAGTTTTTGGTCATATCTCTCAAACATGTAAGGTTCTTACGAGGCATGCAAATCCGCCTAAAACCCAAAAAATTGTGGCAATAACTCATGAAAATGACCATAAAACACGAAAAGAGGAGTTTTTGGTCATAACTCTCAAACATGTATCGGGTATTAAGGTTGCTGTAAATTGCCCTAGAACCATAAAACTGTTGGCAATAGCTCATGAAAACAGCCAAAAAACGCGCGAAAGCTGCGAGTTTTGGCTCATATCTTTCCAACATGTATCAGGTGTTAAGGTCGTTGTAAATCTCCCTAGAACCCCTAAACAATGGGCAATAGCTCATGAAAACGGTCGGGCCATAAACGCGAGAACTACGAGTTTTTAGTCATATATCTCAAACATGTAAGGGTTTTACGAGGCATGGAAATCGGCCTAGAACCCAAAAACCATGGGCAATAACTCATGAAAATGACCATAAACACGAAAAAGACGAGTTTTTGATCATAACTCTCAAACATGTATCGGACTTAAGGTCGATGTAAATAGCCCTAGAACCCCAAAATGTGGGAAAGAGCTCATGAAAATGGCCATAAAACGGAAAAAACTTTGGTTTACTCATATCTTTAACATGTAAGTCTTACAGGCCTTGAAAATCCAACAGGAACCCAAAAACTATGGGCAATAACTCATGAAATTAGCCATAAACTTGAAGAAGACAATTTTTAGGCATAACAATCAAACTTGTGTCGGGTCTTAAGGTCGTTGGAAATCGCCTAGGATCCCTAAAACTATGGGCAATAGCTAATGAAAACGGCCATAAAACGCAAAAACTGCGAGTTTTTGGTCATATCTCTCAAACATGTAAGGTTCTTACGAGGCATGCAAATCCGCCTAGAACCCAAAAACTGTGGGCAATAACTCATGAAATGACCATAAAACACGAAAAATACGAGTTTTTGGTCATAACTCTCAAACATGTATCGGGTCTTAAGGTTGCTGTAAATCGCCCTAGAACCATAAAACTGTTGGCAATACCTCATGAAACAGCCAAAAAACGCAAAAGCTGTGAGTTTTGGGTCATATCTTTCCAACATGTATCAGGTGTTAAGGTCGTTGTAAATCTCCCTAGAACCCCTAAACAGTGGGCAATAGCTCATGAAAACGGTCGGGCCATAAAACGCGAGAACTACGAGTTTTTAGTCATATATCTCAAACATGTAAGGGTTCTTACGAGGCATGCAAATCGTCCTAGAACCCAAAGCCATGGGCAATAACTCATGAAAATGACCATAAACACGAAAACGACGAGTTTTTTGTCATAACTCTCAAACATGTATCGGGTCTTAAGGTCGATGTAAATAGCCCTGGAACCCCAAAAATGTGGGAAAGAGATCATGAAAATGGCCATAAAACGGAAAAACTTTGAGGTTTACTCATATATCTTAAACACGTAACGGGTCTTACAGGCCTTGAAAATCCAACTGGAACCAAAAACTATGGGCAATAACTCATGAAATTAGCCATAAACACGAAGAAGACAAATTTTTAGGCATAACACTCAAACATGTGTCAGGTCTTAAGGTCGTTGGAAATCGCCTAGGATCCCCAAAACTATGGGCAATAGCTAATGAAAACGGCCATAAACGCGAAAACTGTGAGTTTTTTGGTCACATCTCTCAAACATATATCGAATCGTAAAGTCGTCGTAAATCGTCTTGTACCCCAAAACAACGGGCAATAGCTCATGAAAACGGCCATAAAACGCAAGAACTGCGAGTTTTTGGTCATATCTCTCAAACATGTAAGGGTTCTTACGAGGCATGCAAATCCGCCTAGAACCAAAAAACTGTGGGCAATAACTCATGAAAATGACCATAAAACACGAAAAAGACGAGTTTTGGTCATAACTCTCAAACATGTATCGGGTCTTAAGGTTGCTGTAAATCGCCCTAGAACCATAAAACTGTTGGCAATAGCTCATGAAAACAGCCAAAAGCGCGAAAACTGCGAGTTTTGGGTCATATCTTTCCAACATGTATCAGGTCTTAAGGTCGTTGTAAATCTCCCTAGAACCCCTAAACAGTGGGCAATAGCTCATGAAAACGGCCGGCCATAAAAACACGAGAACTACGAGTTTTTAGTCATATATCTCAAACATGTAACGGGTCTTACAGGCCTTTCAAATACAACTTGAACCCAAAACTGTGGGCAATAACTCATCAAAATGACCATAAACACGAAAACGACGAGTTTTTGGTCATGACCCTCAAACATGTATCGGGTATTAAGGTCGATGTAAATAGCCCTAGAACCCCAAAAATGTGGGAAATAGCTCATGAAATGGCCATAAAACGTGAAATCTATGATTTTTTTAGTCCTATATCTCAAACACGTAACGGGTCTTACAGGCCTTGAAAATCCTACTAGAACCCAATAACTATGGGCAATAACTAATGAAATTTGGCCATAAACACGAAGAACACAAATTTTTAGGCATGACACTCAAACATGTGTCGGGTCTTAAGGTCGTTCGAAATCGCCTAGGATCCCCAAACTATGGCAAATAGCTCATGAAAACGGCCATAAAACGCAAAAACTGTGAGTTTTTGGTCATATCGCTCAAACATATATCGGATCGTAAAGTCGTCGTAAATCGTCCTGAACCCAAAACAGCGGGCAATAACTCATGAAAACGGCCATAAAACGCAAAAACTGTGAGTTTTTGGTCATATCTCTCAAACATGTAAGGGTTCTTACGAGGCATGCAAATCCGCCTAAAACCCAAAAATTGTGGGCAATAACTCATGAAAATGACCATAAAACACGAAAAGAGGAGTTTTTGGTCATAACTCTCAAACATGTATCGGGTATTAAGGTTGCTGTAAATTGCCCTAGAACCATAAAACTGTTGGCAATAGCTCATGAAACAGCCAAAAAACGCGAAAGCTGCGAGTTTTGGCTCATATCTTTCCAACATGTATCAGGTGTTAAGGTCGTTGTAAATCTCCCTAGAACCCCTAAACAATGGGCAATAGCTCATGAAAACGGTCGGGCCATAAAACGCGAGAACTACGAGTTTTTAGTCATATATCTCAAACATGTAAGGGTTCTTACGAGGCATGGAAATCGGCCTAGAACCCAAAAACCATGGGCAATAACTCATGAAAATGACCATAAACACGAAAAAGACGAGTTTTTTATCATAACTCTCAAACATGTATCGGGACTTAAGGTCGATGTAAATAGCCCTAGAACCCCAAAAATGTGGGAAAGAGCTCATGAAAATGGCCATAAAACGGAAAAACTTTGAGGTTTACTCATATATCTTAAACATGTAAGTCTTACAGGCCTTGAAAATCCAACAGGAACCCAAAAACTATGGGCAATAAACTCATGAAATTAGCCATAAACATGAAGAAGACAAATTTTTAGGCATAACAATCAAACTTGTGTCGGGTCTTAAGGTCGTTGGAAATCGCCTAGGATCCCTAAAACTATGGGCAATAGCTAATGAAAACGGCCATAAAACGCAAAACTGCGAGTTTTTGGTCATATCTCTCAAACATGTAAGGGTCTTACGAGGCATGCAAATCCGCCTAGAACCAAAAACTGTGGGCAATAACTCATGAAATGACCATAAAACACGAAAAATACGAGTTTTTGGTCATAACTCTCAAACATGTATCGGGTCTTAAGGTTGCTGTAAATAGCCCTAGAACCATAAAACTGTTGGCAATACCTCATGAAACAGCCAAAAAACGCAAAAGCTGTGAGTTTTGGTCATATCTTTCCAACATGTATCAGGTGTTAAGGTCGTTGTAAATCTCCCTAGAACCCCTAAACAGTGGGCAATAGCTCATGAAAACGGTCGGGCCATAAAACGCGAGAACTACGAGTTTTTAGTCATATATCTCAAACATGTAAGGGTTCTTACGAGGCATGCAAATCGTCCTAGAACCCAAAAGCCATGGGCAATAACTCATGAAAATGACCATAAACACGAAAACGACGAGTTTTTGGTCATATCTCTCAAACATGTATCGGGTCTTAAGGTCGATGTAAATAGCCCTGGAACCCCAAAAATATGGGAAAGAGATCATGAAAATGGCCATAAAACGGAAAAACTTTGAGGTTTATTCATATATCTTAAACACGTAACGGGTCTTACAGGCCTTGAAAATCCAACTGGAACCCAAAAACTATGGGCAATAACTCATGAAATTAGCCATAAACACGAAGAAGAAAAATTTTTAGGCATAACACTCAAACATGTGTCAGGTCTTAAGGTCGTTGGAAATCGCCTAGGATCCCCCAAACTATGGGCAATAGCTAATGAAAACGGCCATAAAACGCGAAAACTGTGAGTTTTTTGTCACATCTCTCAAACATATATCGAATCGTAAAGTCGTCGTAAATCGTCTTGTACCCCAAAACAACGGGCAATAGCTCATGAAAACGGCCATAAAACGCAAGAACTGCGAGTTTTTGGTCATATCTCTCAAACATGTAAGGGTTCTTACGAGGCATGCAAATCCGCCTAGAACCCAAAAACTGTGGGCAATAACTCATGAAAATGACCATAAAACACGAAAAAGACGAGTTTTTGGTCATAACTCTCAAACATGTATCGGGTCTTAAGGTTGCTGTAAATCGCCCTAGAACCATAAAACTGTTGGCAATAGCTCATGAAAACAGCCAAAAGCACGAAAACTGCGAGTTTTGGGTCATATCTTTCCAACATGTATCAGGTCTTAAGGTCGTTGTAAATCTCCCTAGAACCCCTAAACAGTGGGCAATAGCTCATGAAAACGGCCGGCCATAAAACACGAGAACTACGAGTTTTTAGTCATATATCTCAAACATGTAACGGGTCTTACAGGCCTTTCAAATACAACTTGAACCCAAAAACTGTGGGCAATAACTCATGAAATGACCATAAACACGAAAACGACGAGTTTTTGGTCATGACCCTCAAACATGTATCGGGTATTAAGGTCGATGTAAATAGCCCTAGAACCCCAAAAATATGGGAAATAGCTCATGAAATGGCCATAAAACATGAAATCTATGATTTTTTAAGTCCTATATCTCAAACACATAACGGGTCTTACAGGCCTTGAAAATCCTACTAGAACCCAATAACTATGGGCAATAACTAATGAAATTTGGCCATAAACACGAAGAACACAAATTTTTAGGCATGACACTCAAACATGTGTCGGGTCTTAAGGTCGTTCAAAATCGCCTAGGATCCCCAAAACTATGGCAAATAGCTCATGAAAACGGCCATAAAACGCAAAAACTGTGAGTTTTTGGTCATATCTCTCAAACATATATCGGATCGTAAAGTCGTCGTAAATCGTCCTGAACCCCAAAACAGCGGGCAATAACTCATGAAAACGGCCATAAAACGCAAAAACTGTGAGTTTTTGGTCATATCTCTCAAACATGTAAGGGTTCTTACGAGGCATGCAAATCCGCCTAAAACCCAAAAATTGTGGGAAATAACTCATGAAAATGACCATAAAACACGAAAAGAGGAGTTTTTGGTCATAACTCTCAAACATGTATCGGGTATTAAGGTTGCTGTAAATTGCCCTAGAACCATAAAACTGTTGGCAATAGCTCATGAAAACAGCCAAAAAACGCGAAAGCTGCGAGTTTTGGCTCATATCTTTCCAACATGTATCAGGTGTTAAGGTCGTTGTAAATCTCCCTAGAACCCCTAAACAATGGGCAATAGCTCATGAAAACGGTCGGGCCATAAAACGCGAGAACTACGAGTTTTTAGTCATATATCTCAAACATGTAAGGGTTCTTACGAGGCATGGAAATCGGCCTAGAACCCAAAAACCATGGGCAATAACTCATGAAAATGACCATAAACACGAAAAAGACGAGTTTTTGATCATAACTCTCAAACATGTATCGGGACTTAAGGTCGATGTCAATAGCCCTAGAACCCCAAAAATGTGGGAAAGAGCTCATGAAAATGGCCATAAAATGGAAAAACTTTGAGGTTTACTCATATATCTTAAACATGTCAGTCTTACAGGCCTTGAAAATCCAACAGGAACCCAAAAACTATGGGCAATAACTCATGAAATTAGCCATAAACATGAAGAAGACAAATTTTTAGGCATAACAATCAAACTTGTGTCGGGTCTTAAGGTCGTTGGAAATCGCCTAGGATCCCTAAAACTATGGGCAATAGCTAATGAAAACGGCCATAAAACGCGAAAACTGTGAGTTTTTGGTCACATCTCTCAACAATATATCGAATCGTAAAGTCGTCGTAAATCTTCTTGTACCCCAAAACAGCGGGCAATAGCTCATGAAAACGGCCATAAAACGCAAGAACTGCGAGTTTTTGGTCATATCTCTCAAACATGTAAGGGTTCTTACGAGGCATGCAAATCCGCCTAGAACCCAAAAACTGTGGGCAATAACTCATGAAAATGACCATAAAACACGAAAAAGACGAGTTTGTGGTCATAACTCTCAAACATGTATCGGGTCTTAAGGTTGCTGTAAATCGCCCTAGAACCATAAAACTGTTGGCAATAGCTCATGAAAACAGCCAAAAACACGAAAACTGCGAGTTTTGGGTCATATCTTTCCAACATGTATCAGGTCTTAAGGTCGTTGTAAATCTCCCTAGAACCCCTAAACAGTGGGCAATAGCTTATGAAAACGTCCGGCCATAAAACACGAGAACTACGAGTTTTTAGTCATATATCTCAAACATGTAACGGGTCTTACAGGCCTTTCAAATACAACTTGAACCCAAAAACTGTGGGCAATAACTCATGAAAATGACCATAAACACGAAAACGACGAGTTTTTGGTCATGACCCTCAAACATGTATCGGGTCTTAAGGTCGATGTAAATAGCCCTAGAACCCCAAAAATGTGGGAAATAGCTCATGAAAATGGCCATAAAACGTGAAATCTATGAGTTTTTTAGTCATATATCTCAAACATTTAACGGGTCTTACAGGCCTTGAAAATCCAACTGGAAACCCAAAAACTATGGGCAATAACTCATGAAATTGGCCATAAACACGAAGAACACAAATTTTTAGGCATAACACTCAAACATGTGTCGGGTCTTAAGGTCGTTGGAAATCGCCTAGGATCCCCAAAACTATGGCCAATAGCTCATGAAAACGGACATAAAACGCGAAAACTGTGAGTTTTTGGTCATATCTCTCAAACATATATCGGATCGTAAAGTCGTCGTAAATCGTCCTGAAACCCCAAAACAACGGGCAATAACTCATGAAAACGGCCATAAAACGCAAAAACTGCGAGTTTTTGGTCATATCTCTCAAACATGTAAGGGTTCTTACGAGGCATGCAAATCCGCCTAGAACCCAAAAACTGTGGGCAATAACTCATGAAAATGACCATAAAACACGAAAAAGACGAGTTTTTGGTCATAACTCTCAAACATGTATCGGGTCTTAAGGTTGCTGTAAATCGCCCTAGAACCATAAAACTGTTGGCAATACCTCATGAAACAGCCAAAAAACGCAAAAGCTGTGAGTTTTGGGTCATATCTTTCCAACATGTATCAGGTGTTAAGGTCGTTGTAAATCTCCCTAGAACCCCTAAACAGTGGGCAATAGCTCATGAAAACGGTCGGGCCATAAAACGCGAGAACTACGAGTTTTTAGTCATATATCTCAAACATGTAAGGGTTCTTACGAGGCATGCAAATCGGCCTAGAACCCAAAAGCCATGGGCAATAACTCATGAAAATGACCATAAACACGAAAACGACGAGTTTTTGGTCATAACTCTCAAACATGTATCGGGTCTTAAGGTCGATGTAAATAGCCCTGGAACCCCAAAAATGTGGGAAAGAGATCATGAAAATGGCCATAAAACGGAAAAACTTTGAGGTTTACTCATATATCTTAAACACGTAACGGGTCTTACAGGCCTTGAAAATCCAACTGGAACCCAAAAACTATGGGCAATAACTCATGAAATTAGCCATAAACACGAAGAAGACAAATTTTTAGGCATAACACTCAAACATGTGTCAGGTCTTAAGGTCGTTGGAAATCGCCTAGGATCCCCCAAACTATGGGCAATAGCTAATGAAAACGGCCATAAAACGCGAAAACTGTGAGTTTTTGGTCACATCTCTCAAACATATATCGAATCGTAAAGTCGTCGTAAATCGTCTTGTACCCCAAAACAGCGGGCAATAGCTCATGAAAACGGCCATAAAACGCAAGAACTGCGAGTTTTTGGTCATATCTCTCAAACATGTAAGGGTTCTTACGAGGCATGCAAATCCGCCTAGAACCCAAAAACTGTGGGCAATAACTCATGAAAATGACCATAAAACACGAAAAAGGCGAGTTTTTGGTCATAACTCTCAAACATGTTTCGGGTCTTAAGGTTGTTGTAAATCGCCCTAGAACCATAAAACTGTTGGCAATACCTCATGAAACAGCCAAAAAACGCAAAAGCTGTGAGTTTTGGGTCATATCTTTCCAACATGTATCAGGTGTTAAGGTCGTTGTAAATCTCCCTAGAACCCCTAAACAGTGGGCAATAGCTCATGAAAACGGTCGGGCCATAAAACGCGAGAACTACGAGTTTTTAGTCATATATCTCAAACATGTAACGGGTCTTACAGGCCTTTCAAGTACAACTTGAACCCAAAAACTGTGGGCAATAACTCATGAAAATGACCATAAACACGAAAACGACGAGTTTTTGGTCATAACTCTCAAACATGTATCGGGTCTTAAGGTCGATGTAAATAGCCCTAGAACCCCAAAAATGTGGGAAAGAGATCATGAAAATGGCCATAAAACGGAAAAACTTTGAGGTTTACTCATATATCTTAAACACGTAACGGGTCTTACAGGCCTTGAAAATCCAACTGGAACCCAAAAACTATGGGCAATAACTCATGAAATTAGCCATAAACACGAAGAAGACAAATTTTTAGGCATAACACTCAAACATGTGTCAGGTCTTAAGGTCGTTGGAAATCGCCTAGGATCCCCCAAACTATGGGCAATAGCTAATGAAAACGGCCATAAAACGCGAAAACTGTGAGTTTTTTGTCACATCTCTCAAACATATATCGAATCGTAAAGTCGTCGTAAATCGTCTTGTACCCCAAAACAGCGGGCAATAGCTCATGAAAACGGCCATAAAACGCAAGAACTGCGAGTTTTTGGTCATATCTCTCAATCATGTAAGGGTTCTTACGAGGCATGCAAATCCGCCTAGAACCCAAAAACTGTGGGCAATAACTCATGAAAATGACCATAAAACACGAAAAAGACGAGTTTGTGGTCATAACTCTCAAACATGTATCGGGTCTTAAGGTTGCTGTAAATCGCCCTAGAACCATAAAACTGTTGGCAATAGCTCATGAAAACAGCCAAAAACGCGAAAACTGCGAGTTTTGGGTCATATCTTTCCAACATGTATCAGGTCTTAAGGTCGTTGTAAATCTCCCTAGAACCCCTAAACAGTGGGCAATAGCTTATGAAAACGGCCGGCCATAAAACACGAGAACTACGAGTTTTTAGTCATATATCTCAAACATGTAACGGGTCTTACAGGACTTTCAAATACAACTTGAACCCAAAAACTGTGGGCAATAACTCATGAAAATGACCATAAACACGAAAACGACGAGTTTTTGGTCATGACCCTCAAACATGTATCGGGTCTTAAGGTCGATGTAAATAGCCCTAGAACCCCAAAAATGTGGGAAATAGCTCATGAAAATGGCCATAAAACGTGAAATCTATGAGTTTTTTAGTCATATATCTCAAACATGTAACGGGTCTTACAGGCCTTGAAAATCCAACTGGAAACCCAAAAACTATGGGCAATAACTCATGAAATTGGCCATAAACACGAAGAACACAAATTTTTAGGCATAACACTCAAACATGTGTCGGGTCTCAAGGTCGTTGGAAATCGCCTAGGATCCCCAAAACTATGGCCAATAGCTCATGAAAACGGACATAAAACGCGAAAACTGTGAGTTTTTGGTCATATCTCTCAAACATATATCGGATTGTAAAGTCATCGTAAATCGTCCTGAAACCCCAAAACAACGGGCAATAACTCATGAAAACGGCCATAAAACGCAAAAACTGCGAGTTTTTGGTCATATCTCTCAAACATGTAAGGGTTCTTACGAGGCATGCAAATCCGCCTAGAACCCAAAAACTGTGGGCAATAACTCATGAAAATGACCATAAAACACGAAAAAGACGAGTTTGTGGTCATAACTCTCAAACATGTATCGGGTCTTAAGGTTGCTGTAAATCGCCCTAGAACCATAAAACTGTTGGCAATAGCTCATGAAAACAGCCAAAAACGCGAAAACTGCGAGTTTTGGGTCATATCTTTCCAACATGTATCAGGTCTTAAGGTCGTTGTAAATCTCCCTAGAACCCCTAAACAGTGGGCAATAGCTTATGAAAACGGCCGGCCATAAAACACGAGAACTACGAGTTTTTAGTCATATATCTCAAACATGTAACGGGTCTTACAGGCCTTTCAAATACAACTTGAACCCAAAAACTGTGGGCAATAACTCATGAAAATGACCATAAACACGAAAACGACGAGTTTTTGGTCATGACCCTCAAACATGTATCGGGTCTTAAGGTCGATGTAAATAGCCCTAGAACCCCAAAAATGTGGGAAATAGCTCATGAAAATGGCCATAAAACGTGAAATCTATGAGTTTTTTAGTCATATATCTCAAACATGTAACGGGTCTTACAGGCCTTGAAAATCCAACTGGAAACCCAAAAACTATGGGCAATAACTCATGAAATTGGCCATAAACACGAAGAACACAAATTTTTAGGCATAACACTCAAACATGTGTCGGGTCTCAAGGTCGTTGGAAATCGCCTAGGATCCCCAAAACTATGGCCAATAGCTCATGAAAACGGACATAAAACGCGAAAACTATGAGTTTTTGGTCATATCTCTCAAACATATATCGGCTCGTAAAGTCGTCGTAAATCGTCCTGAAACCCCAAAACAACGGGCAATAACTCATGAAAACGGCCATAAAACGCAAAAACTACGAGTTTTTGGTCATATCTCTCAAACATGTAAGGGTTCTTACGAGGCATGCAAATCCGCCTAGAACCCAAAAACTGTGGGCAATAACTCATGAAAATGACCATAAAACACGAAAAAGACGAGTTTGTGGTCATAACTCTCAAACATGTATCGGGTCTTAAGGTTGCTGTAAATCGCCCTAGAACCATAAAACTGTTGGCAATAGCTCATGAAAACAGCCAAAAACACGAAAACTGCGAGTTTTGGGTCATATCTTTCCAACATGTATCAGGTCTTAAGGTCGTTGTAAATCTCCCTAGAACCCCTAAACAGTGGGCAATAGCTTATGAAAACGTCCGGCCATAAAACACGAGAACTACGAGTTTTTAGTCATATATCTCAAACATGTAACGGGTCTTACAGGCCTTTCAAATACAACTTGAACCCAAAAACTGTGGGCAATAACTCATGAAAATGACCATAAACACGAAAACGACGAGTTTTTGGTCACGACCCTCAAACATGTATCGGGTCTTAAGGTCGATGTAAATAGCCCTAGAACCCCAAAAATGTGGGAAATAGCTCATGAAAATGGCCATAAAACGTGAAATCTAGTTTTTTAGTCATATATCTCAAACATGTAACGGGTCTTACAGGCCTTGAAAATCCAACTGGAAACCCAAAAACTATGGGCAATAACTCATGAAATTGGCCATAAACACGAAGAACACAAATTTTTAGGCATAACACTCAAACATGTGTCGGGTCTCAAGGTCGTTGGAAATCGCCTAGGATCCCCAAAACTATGGCCAATAGCTCATGAAAACGGACATAAAACGTGAAAACTATGAGTTTTTGGTCATATCTCTCAAACATATATCGGATCGTAAAGTCGTCGTAAATCGTCCTGAAACACCAAAACAACGGGCAATAACTCATGAAAACGGCCATAAAACGCAAAAACTGCGAGTTTTTGGTCATATCTCTCAAACATGTAAGGGTTCTTACGAGGCATGCAAATCCGCCTAGAACCCAAAAACTGTGGGCAATAACTCATGAAAATGACCATAAAACACGAAAAAGACGAGTTTTTGGTCATAACTCTCAAACATGTATCGGGTCTTAAGGTTGCTGTAAATCGCCCTAGAACCATAAAACTGTTGGCAATACCTCATGAAAAAGCCAAAAAACGCAAAAGCTGTGAGTTTTGGGTCATATCTTTCCAACATGTATCAGGTGTTAAGGTCGTTGTAAATCTCCCTAGAACCCCTAAACAGTGGGCAATAGCTCATGAAAACGGTCGGGCCATAAAACGCGAGAACTACGAGTTTTTAGTCATATATCTCAAACATGTAAGGGTTCTTACGAGGCATGCAAATCGGCCTAGAACCCAAAAGCCATGGGCAATAACTCATGAAAATGACCATAAACACGAAAACGACGAGTTTTTGGTCATAACTCTCAAACATGTATCGGGTCTTAAGGTCGATGTAAATAGCCCTGGAACCCCAAAAATGTGGGAAAGAGATCATGAAAATGGCCATAAAACGGAAAAACTTTGAGGTTTACTCATATATCTTAAACACGTAACGGGTCTTACAGGCCTTGAAAATCCAACTGGAACCCAAAAACTATGGGCAATAACTCATGAAATTAGCCATAAACACGAAGAAGACAAATTTTTAGGCATAACACTCAAACATGTGTCAGGACTTAAGGTCTTTGGAAATCGCCTAGGATCCCCCAAACTATGGGCAATAGCTAATGAAAACGGCCATAAAACGCGAAAACTGTGAGTTTTTGGTCACATCTTTCAAACATATATCGAATCGTAAAGTCGTCGTAAATCGTCTTGTACCCCAAAACAGCAGGCAATAGCTCATGAAAACGGCCATAAAACGCAAGAACTGCGAGTTTTTGGTCATATCTCTCAAACATGTAAGGGTTCTTACGAGGCATGCAAATCCGCCTAGAACCCAAAAACTGTGGGCAATAACTCATGAAAATGACCATAAAACACGAAAAAGGCGAGTTTTTGGTCATAACTCTCAAACATGTTTCGGGTCTTAAGGTTGTTGTAAATCGCCCTAGAACCATAAAACTGTTGGCAATACCTCATGAAACGGCCAAAAAACGCAAAAGCTGTGAGTTTTGGGTCATATCTTTCCAACATGTATCAGGTGTTAAGGTCGTTGTAAATCTCCCTAGAACCCCTAAACAGTGGGCAATAGCTCATGAAAACGGTCGGGCCATAAAACGCGAGAACTACGAGTTTTTAGTCATATATCTCAAACATGTAACGGGTCTGACAGGCCTTTCAAGTACAACTTGAACCCAAAAACTGTGGGCAATAACTCATGAAAATGACCATAAACACGAAAACGACGAGTTTTTGGTCATAACTCTCAAACATGTATCGGGTCTTAAGGTCGATGTAAATAGCCCTAGAACCCCAAAAATGTGGGAAAGAGATCATGAAAATGGCCATAAAACGGAAAAACTTTGAGGTTTACTCATATATCTTAAACACGTAACGGGTCTTACAGGCCTTGAAAATCCAACTGGAACCCAAAAACTATGGGCAATAACTCATGAAATTAGCCATAAACACGAAGAAGACAAATTTTTAGGCATAACACTCAAACATGTGTCAGGTCTTAAGGTCGTTGGAAATCGCCTAGGATCCCCCAAACTATGGGCAATAGCTAATGAAAACGGCCATAAAACGCGAAAACTGTGAGTTTTTTGTCACATCTCTCAAACATATATCGAATCGTAAAGTCGTCGTAAATCGTCTTGTACCCCAAAACAGCGGGCAATAGCTCATGAAAACGGCCATAAAACGCAAGAACTGCGAGTTTTTGGTCATATCTCTCAATCATGTAAGGGTTCTTACGAGGCATGCAAATCCGCCTAGAACCCAAAAACTGTGGGCAATAACTCATGAAAATGACCATAAAACACGAAAAAGACGAGTTTGTGGTCATAACTCTCAAACATGTATCGGGTCTTAAGGTTGCTGTAAATCGCCCTAGAACCATAAAACTGTTGGCAATAGCTCATGAAAACAGCCAAAAACGCGAAAACTGCGAGTTTTGGGTCATATCTTTCCAACATGTATCAGGTCTTAAGGTCGTTGTAAATCTCCCTAGAACCCCTAAACAGTGGGCAATAGCTTATGAAAACGGCCGGCCATAAAACACGAGAACTACGAGTTTTTAGTCATATATCTCAAACATGTAACGGGTCTTACAGGACTTTCAAATACAACTTGAACCCAAAAACTGTGGGCAATAACTCATGAAAATGACCATAAACACGAAAACGACGAGTTTTTGGTCATGACCCTCAAACATGTATCGGGTCTTAAGGTCGATGTAAATAGCCCTAGAACCCCAAAAATGTGGGAAATAGCTCATGAAAATGGCCATAAAACGTGAAATCTATGAGTTTTTTAGTCATATATCTCAAACATGTAACGGGTCTTACAGGCCTTGAAAATCCAACTGGAAACCCAAAAACTATGGGCAATAACTCATGAAATTGGCCATAAACACGAAGAACACAAATTTTTAGGCATAACACTCAAACATGTGTCGGGTCTCAAGGTCGTTGGAAATCGCCTAGGATCCCCAAAACTATGGCCAATAGCTCATGAAAACGGACATAAAACGCGAAAACTGTGAGTTTTTGGTCATATCTCTCAAACATATATCGGATTGTAAAGTCATCGTAAATCGTCCTGAAACCCCAAAACAACGGGCAATAACTCATGAAAACGGCCATAAAACGCAAAAACTGCGAGTTTTTGGTCATATCTCTCAAACATGTAAGGGTTCTTACGAGGCATGCAAATCCGCCTAGAACCCAAAAACTGTGGGCAATAACTCATGAAAATGACCATAAAACACGAAAAAGACGAGTTTGTGGTCATAACTCTCAAACATGTATCGGGTCTTAAGGTTGCTGTAAATCGCCCTAGAACCATAAAACTGTTGGCAATAGCTCATGAAAACAGCCAAAAACGCGAAAACTGCGAGTTTTGGGTCATATCTTTCCAACATGTATCAGGTCTTAAGGTCGTTGTAAATCTCCCTAGAACCCCTAAACAGTGGGCAATAGCTTATGAAAACGGCCGGCCATAAAACACGAGAACTACGAGTTTTTAGTCATATATCTCAAACATGTAACGGGTCTTACAGGCCTTTCAAATACAACTTGAACCCAAAAGCCATGGGCAATAACTCATGAAAATGACCATAAACACGAAAACGACGAGTTTTTGGTCATGACCCTCAAACATGTATCGGGTCTTAAGGTCGATGTAAATAGCCCTAGAACCCCAAAAATGTGGGAAATAGCTCATGAAAATGGCCATAAAACGTGAAATCTATGAGTTTTTTAGTCATATATCTCAAACATGTAACGGGTCTTACAGGCCTTGAAAATCCAACTGGAAACCCAAAAACTATGGGCAATAACTCATGAAATTGGCCATAAACACGAAGAACACAAATTTTTAGGCATAACACTCAAACATGTGTCGGGTCTCAAGGTCGTTGGAAATCGCCTAGGATCCCCAAAACTATGGCCAATAGCTCATGAAAACGGACATAAAACGCGAAAACTATGAGTTTTTGGTCATATCTCTCAAACATATATCGGATCGTAAAGTCGTCGTAAATCGTCCTGAAACCCCAAAACAACGGGCAATAACTCATGAAAACGGCCATAAAACGCAAAAACTACGAGTTTTTGGTCATATCTCTCAAACATGTAAGGGTTCTTACGAGGCATGCAAATCCGCCTAGAACCCAAAAACTGTGGGCAATAACTCATGAAAATGACCATAAAACACGAAAAAGACGAGTTTTTGGTCATAACTCTCAAACATGTGTCGGGTCTTATGGTTGCTGTAAATCGCCCTAGAACCATAAAACTGTTGGCAATACCTCATGAAACAGCCAAAAAACGCAAAAGCTGTGAGTTTTGGGTCATATCTTTCCAACATGTATCAGGTGTTAAGGTCGTTGTAAATCTCCCTAGAACCCCTAAACAGTGGGCAATAGCTCATGAAAACGGTCGGGCCATAAAACGCGAGAACTACGAGTTTTTAGTCATATATCTCAAACATGTAAGGGTTCTTACGAGGCATGCAAATCGGCCTAGAACCCAAAATCCATGGGCAATAACTCATGAAAATGACCATAAACACGAAAACGACGAGTTTTTGGTCATAACTCTCAAACATGTATCGGGTCTTAAGGTCGATGTAAATAGCCCTGGAACCCCAAAAATGTGGGAAAGAGATCATGAAAATGGCCATAAAACGGAAAAACTTTGAGGTTTACTCATATATCTTAAACACGTAACGGGTCTTACAGGCCTTGAAAATCCAACTGGAACCCAAAAACTATGGGCAATAACTCATGAAATTAGCCATAAACACGAAGAAGACAAATTTTAGGCATAACACTCAAACATGTGTCAGGACTTAAGGTCGTTGGAAATCGCCTAGGATCCCCCAAACTATGGGCAATAGCTAATGAAAACGGCCATAAAACGCGAAAACTGTGAGTTTTTGGTCACATCTCTCAAACATATATCGAATCGTAAAGTCGTCGTAAATCGTCTTGTACCCCAAAACAGCAGGCAATAGCTCAGGAAAACGGCCATAAAACGCAAAAACTGCGAGTTTTTGGTCATATCTCTCAAACATGTAAGGGTTCTTACGAGGCATGCAAATCCGCCAAGAACCCAAAAACTGTGGGCAATAACTCATGAAAATGACCATAAAACACGAAAAAGGCGAGTTTTTCGTCATACCTCTCAAACATGTTTCGGGTCTGAAGGTTGCTGTAAATCGCCCTAGAACCATAAAACTGTTGGCAATACCTCATGAAACAGCCAAAAAACGCAAAAGCTGTGAGTTTTGGGTCATATCTTTCCAACATGTATCAGGTGTTAAGGTCGTTGTAAATCTCCCTAGAACCCCTAAACAGTGGGCAATAGCTCATGAAAACGGTCGGCCATAAAACACGAGAACTACGAGTTTTTAGTCATATATCTCAAACATGTAACGGGTCTTACAGGCCTTTCAAATACAACTTGAACCCAAAAACTGTGGGCAATAACTCATGAAAATGACCATAAACACGAAAACAACGAGTTTTTGGTCATGACCTGTGGCATCCCGCTAAAACCACTACTAGAAAATCGCGTTGTTTTTATGCATTGCATCATCATGACCGCATGCTCATGTCATCATGCCACATTGCATTTGAGCATCGTCATCATCTTGTGTTTGCTTGCATAAAACTAATTTCGGAAAAACTTGTTTGTGTTTTCTAAACGCCCCGTCTTTGTTCAAACGCAAAACCCGGGTCACCGGATTATTTTGTTTTGTTTGCTATCGGGTTGCAAAAGTCTGTTTGAAACAAATAAAATATTTAATTATTTTTGTGGGGGCAGTCGAACGGGCCGAATCGACCCAGTCGACCACTCCCAGTATTAAAAACGGTCCATCTAAACCAGCCCCCCTATAAATCCTATTACATCCAGACCTAATCTACCCTCCAACCACAGCCCGCCACCTCACCCTCTCACCCAATTCCTACCCACCTGCCACCTCATCAATCCACTACTTTTCCCCCCTCTCTCTCTTTCTCACCCAACCCCCTCCTACCCCTCTCCCTTCTAGGCTGGACCCACCCTCCTGGCCCACTTCCTCTCTCTCTCTCCCCCTCTCTCTCCCTGGGTCCCACCCCAACCAACTCCCTCCCTCACCCCCACAACCGACCCACCACCAGCCCCCTCCCGCGGGCCCGCACACCCCACCAACCCCCGGCCCCACCCACGAGTTCCCCACCACGCGCCAGGCTCCTCTCTCCCTCTTCCCTGGTTCTCCCCCGACCACCGACGCGACCCCCACCTCGCCCCGCTCGCATTTCCCCCTCCAGCGCCGGCGACCCCGCTCTTCCCCCGTCCTTGCTCCGCTCCCTCTGGCCGCCAGCCCCACCACCCTCCGCGAGCGGCCGCCACCACCCAAGCGCGTCGCCTCCCCTCTGCTCAGCCGTCGCCGCCGCGCCCCATCCTCCCTCCGCCCGCGTCGACCATCGTCCTCCTCCGCCTCCCGCGGCCCTCCTCGTCGTGTGTCCGCGGCTGCAAGCCGTCTCCTCCCCGCCGTCTCCCTCAGGCCCCTCCGCGTCCGCCGTCCCTGAGCCGCGCCCGGCGCCGCCCGCCGACGCCGCGCCTCCCCGCGCGCACCTCTGCCTCCGGCCCGCCCCCGACGCCCTCCTTCCTCCCTGGAGCGCCGCCGCGCCGCCTCCCTTGGGCCGACCCCGCCAGGCTCCTCCTCGCAGGGCGCCGCCTCGCCGGGCCCCACGTCGCCCCCTGCTCCGCCGCCCGCGGCCCCGCGCGCCGCCGCGCCCGGCGCTCGTCACCGTCGCCGTCGGCCTCTGCCTCCTCTGCCCCTCTGCGGCCGGCCCGCATCCACTGCCTCCGGCCCGTGTCCGCCGCCGCCGGCACGCCGTCCCGTACCCGGCCGTGCCGCGCCCTCCTCCTCCCCACCTCGCCTGATCCCCGCCACCACCTGACCCGTGACGTCGTCGACCTGAACCACGTCGCGCCTGTTCCCTCCTCCATGTTTCGTGCTGCCGCCAGGGATACCTTCTGCCAGCCTTGGTCGTTGTCGCCTGTATGGCGGCTGTTCGGCGATATGCCTGTATGAGACATGTCCCTTGCTAAGTTGATGCATTCTTGCTGGCCTTGTGCCCTTCTGCCGTGCATTGTTCTCTACGCGACCAAGTATGGCACTACATATTACTTTCCCATCGACAAGATCTACGTTGACGACAAGACCTTCATGATCCGTCAAGTTCGTCCACCGCCAATGCCACATGAACCCAAGGACCTCGACAAGGACTTCCTCGAACGACCCTGGCCAAACAAGATTGTCCACTGACAAGGTCTACTACATGGATTCGAAGACCGGTCCCGGCGCGCCCGAATCCCGTCGATCACCAAGACCCTCGGAACGCCAAGTTCTCCACCGTGAACGCCGTGACCGTCTACGCGGACCCGAAGACCACGAATGTGACAAGATCGACACCGACCAGGACGAGTCCGATGCGCCCCGACACCGAACCAAGTACTTCCTCCCGGAACGCCAAGATCTCCGCGTGAGACGACAAGACCGACAACATGGCCCGACCCCCGCGGATACGACAAGATCGACCTCAGTTATCCGAGACCGATCCCGTCGAACCCTGAACCCCGAGACCTACCCCGAACCCCTCCGAACCCCCCAAGATCTGCCGAACCCTAATGTGTGAACCTTTTCCCGAGCCCCTATTTTACGAATGCTAAACATAAAACCTGTTGCATATTAATCACTCATCTTGCATGCATTCTTGTCTGTGGTTTGGGGGCCTTATGCCGATTCACCTCTAATTAAATATGGGGCCCATATGCGGGCAAATCTAGTCTTATATTGGTCCCATTTAAAATTTGTGTAGCGAACCCGGTACTATCTTTTGCCTTGTTAAAACAACATTTAAATTGCGGGGGTTCTAAACAACTAGAACCATATATTTAATTATCGGGACCCCGGTTCCGCTTAATATGACCTAATTACATCGCACCTTTCCCATGTCATGCATCATACATGCATCATGCCCGATCTTCTGTCGTAGTATTAAATATTGCATCCGCTGTTTCTTCTAGTATTTTGCTTCTTCGCGGATAAGGCCGTTGAGTTGATGCGAGAGTCGACCCGATCTTCGGTTGAACCTTCGGCAATGTTTCCAGGCGAGCATCTCCCCCTTTCTACCTATCTTACTTTTATAGTATTTATTCCCTCTTATTGATCTATTGCTATCTGTGTTACGATGCTCTAGATTTCGTACCCGCGATATCCCTTGCAGCCTTATATTGCCTTGCACACCTCCTATTACCTGTTGTTTGGTAGATAGTTGGACTTGCGCGTCGTAGTCGCTTGCTCAAGTGCTGTTGCATGTCGCCATGTACCGCAGTTGTTGGAGTATTGCCACATGTTTGATGTTGGAGATGATCTCGGCTTTATTTATCGTTCACTTTAATTCCTGTTTAACAACTAAAATTGAAGTAAGTAAGCAGAGGCATCGGTGGGTGATAGATAATATTTGGTTTCCGACCGCCCACTTGTGTCCCGTAGGACCCCGAGTGATTGATACATGTTCCTTGATTTATCGCGCTATCCACATACGGGGAATTATGGGACCCCCCTTAGCCAGAGCTTGATTCCGTCTTATTTCTTGGGGCCACAAACTAGTTTGAGGTTTTATTTACTATCCTGTACTTATGCCATGCTACTGCTTTATTTAAGATTGTGCGAGGAGCACACTGTACTGTTTAGGATCGGGACACGTTTTCGCGGTGTCGACAAGCCCAGTTTTGGGTTCCCAGTCGCTCACAGCCGTCCACCCAAACCTCGGGTCCGTCTCGGAGTCAGCTAGCTTCATTGCGGGTGTACTCCAAGGGGTGTCCCCCTGAAATAATTCTGAATCTTGTGATTGCTCTGTCGTGAAAGCCTCGTTGGGTTTTGATTTGGTTTTTCCGAGGTCGATCGTGTGTGTGTTGCTATTTGTGCACCCCGGCCGGGTAAAACTTTCTGAAAGCCGTGTCCGCGGTTATGGACGACTTGGAGCACAGTATCTCGATCATAGACAACTATAACTAAAGTAGCGCTAAGAATTTGACTTTATAATGACTAGTAATCAGCTTCACTATAATGGAATGGCCAAATAAAACTGCCAACAATTGCTTGTTTGAGTTGTCGCTCGCGACCGATGTACCTGACTAGTAAGTATTGCAACTACAACGGAATGGCTAAATAAAAGTACCAACAGCTGCTGGGTTTTGGGATATCTCATGCTAATTGTATCTGAATAGTAAGTGTTGCAACTACAATGGAATGGCTAACTAAAAGTGCCCACTGCTTATTATATCAGGATGAATATCTATACCTGACTAGTAATTGCTGCAACGATAATCGAATAAATAAAACTGCCAACTGTGTGAGTTCCTCGGTTGACTTCCTCGTATGGACTCGAGGGGGAAATACCAGGATGGGTTTGTTTGATGGTAGCATCAGGTTGGTTCCGAATAGGTCTTTCTTACCCCTCTCTGATAGCCGCCAGTAATATCGAGTCTCTATAGGTTGTTTAGTGCATGCCGCCGCTGCCGCTCATTCCACCATACCTATGTAGGCGAGGACCGCCGAATTCTAGCCTCGCCGTGTACTGGCCTCAGTACTGACGCTCCTTCTTTTCCTTTGCCCTTTGTCGGCACCCCTTTTGTTTAAGCAGGTTTTGAGATCGACGTCGTTAGCAGGGTTACCCTTCCGGCTTGGCCTGGGCAGGGTTATGGACGCTATTGGTTATTCTTCAGGGCTCTTAGCCCCATTTGCATCTTGTCCGTAGTCGGACGCTCTATCATTTTCAAGGTGATTTGGATCTTTGTACTGTATATCTGTATTCTTGACTCATGGAGTCGTGTTGTATATATATATATCTGTTCTGTGGGTCCCATCGAGGACTGTTGTGTAATGTTATTACTTCGTTTTCCACCCGCACGAAAGTGCCTGGTGGGCACCTTTGAATCGTTTCTATGCGGGTTTGGCGAGTTTCGCTAAAACTTGCATAGGGCCGATTCTGAGGGTGTTACAGAGTGGTATCAGAGCGCACCAGTTACGATACCCCACGAGTCCAGCCTAT
This sequence comes from Avena atlantica, assembly GCA_910589765.1. NCBI lineage: Eukaryota > Viridiplantae > Streptophyta > Magnoliopsida > Poales > Poaceae > Avena > Avena atlantica. The sequence goes on along the minus strand of OU342735.1, from coordinate 513,503,476 downwards.
AGGATAACCTAGCTAACGGCCGAAGTAGAGTGTCAAAACTATTTTTGAAAAATCGGTTGGATAGTTCTGACTAGGTCTGATTTTACTCCTTACCCCTCTGCTATTCTCCTCTTATCTCTACGCGTTTTGAATCCGCTCTCTTCTCTTTCTTCCAGTCCAGGAATTCTCGTGGTTGGGTTTCCGTCGTACCTTCAGGGTTTCGCTTCCTCCTTTGATAATGGTGTTCTACCATCCGGTGTTCATGCTGTCTGAGGAATCCGTCTACTGTGGTACCATTCTTTGATCCTTGTTTGTGCCTTCCGGTGTTTTCCGAAGCGACGACATCATCTGCAATCCGATCCGATGAAGAGTTTGCATCACCCTTTTATATCCGAAGCTTTCAAACCTCGCTTGTCAAGATCTTCAGTCTGATTCTAAGGGTTGGTTGCATAATCTATCTGTTCGTGTACAGAGTAATGCTTTGAGTGCGGGATGGAGTAGCTACCATACCACTACTCTTATCATTCGCTCTTGTACATTAAATTGGTGAATTAATGTGCTTTTACTCCTTCCGCGAAAGTTAGAGGTGGCCTTACCTTTAACTTCGTCCGTTGGTTATCCGGAGTGTTCTCTCGACGAACGTGAGAAACAAACCTTTGTTGGTGGTGTCGCCAATTTCAAGATGAAGAAGGAACCCTCGTTAGTGGTGTCGTGAGGATCTACACGAAGCGAGAAGACGCAGATCGCCGACCTTCCTTCCGGTACCATGAGGCGGATCTCGAGGGCGAGATCCATTGTTAGTGGTGTCGAATTGTGGCATCCCGCTAAAACCACTACTAGAAAATCGCGTTGTTTTTATGCATTGCATCATCATGACCGCATGCTCATGTCATCATGCCACATTGCATTTGAGCATCGTCATCATCTTGCGTCTGCTTGCATAAAACTAATTTCGGAAAAACCTGTTTGTGTTTTCTAAACGCCCCGTCTTTGTTCAAACGCAAAACCCGGGTCACTGGATTATTTTATTTTGTTTGCTATCGGGTTGCAAAAGTCTGTTTGAAACAAATAAAATATTTAATTATTTTTGTGGGGGCAGTCGAACGGACCGAATCGACCCAGTCGACCACCCCCAGTATTAAAAACGGTCCATCTAAACCAGCCCCCCTATAAATCCTATTACATCCAGACCTAATCTACCCTCCAACCACAGCCCGCCACCTCACCCTCTCACCCAATTCCTACCCACCTGCCACCTCATCAATCCACTACTTTTCCCCCCTCTCTCTCTCTTTCTCACCCAACCCCCTCCTACCCCTCTCCCTTCCAGGCTGGAGCCACCCTCCTGGCCCACTTCCTCTCTCTCTCTCCCCCTCTCTCTCCCTGGGTCCCACCCCAACCAACTCCCTCCCTCACCCCCACAACCGACCCACCACCAGCCCCCTCCCGCGGGCCCGCACACCCCACCAACCCCCGGCCCCACCCACGAGTTCCCCACCACGCGCCAGGCTCCTCTCTCCCTCTTCCCTGGTTCTCCCCCGACCACCGACGCGACCCCTACCTCGCCCCGCTCGCGTTTCCCCCTCCAGCGCCGGCGACCCCGCTCTTCCCCCGTCCTTGCTCCGCTCCCTCTAGCCGCCAGCCCCACCACCCTCCGCGAGCGGCCGCCACCGCCCAAGCGCGTCGCCTCCCATCTGCTCAGCCGTCGTCGCCGCGCCCCATCCTCCCTCCGCCCGCGTCGACCGTCGTCCTCCTCCGCCTCCCGCGGCCCTCCTCGTCGCGCGTCTACTGCTGCAAGTCGTCTCCTCCCCGCCGTCTCCCTCAGGCCCCTCCGCGTCCGCCGTCCCTGAGCCGCGCCCGGCGCCGCCCGCCGACGCCGCGCCTCCTCGCGCGCACCTCTGCCTCCGGCCCGCCCCTGACGCCCTCCTTCCTCCCTGGAGCGCCGCCGCGCCGCCTCCCTGGGGCCGACCCCGCCAGGCTCCTCCTCGCAGGGCGCCGCCTCGCCGGGCCCCACGTCGCCCCCTGCTCCGCCGCCCGTGGCCCCGCGCGCCGCCGCGCCCGGCGCACGTCACCGTCGTCGTCGGCCTCTGCCTCCTCTGCCCCTCTGCGGCCGGCCCGCATCCACCGCCTCCGGCCCGCGTCCGCCGCCGCCGGCGCGCCGTCCCCGTACCCGGCCGTGTCGCGCCCTCCTCCTCCCCACCTCGCCTGATCCCCGCCACCACCTGACCCGTGACGTCGTCGACCTGAACCACGTCGCGCATGTTCCCTCCTCCATGTTTCGTGCTGCCGCCAGGGATACCTTCTGCCAGCCTTGGTCGTTGTCGCCTGTATGGCGGTTGTTCGACGATATGCCTGTATGAGACATGTCCCTTGCTAAGTTGATGCATTCTTGCTGGCCTTGTGCCCTTCTGCCGTGCATTGTTCTCTCCGCGACCAAGTATGGCACTAAATATTACTTTCCCATCGACAAGATCTACGTTGACGACAAGACCTTCATGATCCGTCAAGTTCGTCCACCGCCGATGCCACATGAACCCGAGGACCTCGACAAGGACTTCCTCGAACGACCCCGGCTAAACAAGATTGTCCACTGACAAGGTCTACTACATGGATTCGAAGACCGGTCCCGGCGCGCCCGAATCCCGTCGATCACCAAGACCCTCGGAACGCCAAGTTCTCCACCGTGAACGCCGTGACCGTCTACGCGGACCCGAAGACCACGAATGTGACAAGATCGACACCGACCAGGACGAGTCCGATGCGCCCCGACACCGAACCAAGTACTTCCTCCCGGAACGCCAAGATCTCCGCGTGAGACGACAAGACCTACAACATGGCCCGGCCCCCGCGGATGCGACAAGATCGACCTCAGTTATCCGAGACCGATCCCGTCGAACCCTGAACCCCGAGACCTACCCCGAACCCCTCCGAACCCCCCAAGATCTGCCGAACCCTAATGTGTGAACCTTTTCCCGAGCCCCTATTTTACGAATGCTAAACATGAAACATGTTGCATATTAATCACTCATCTTGCATGCATTCTTGTCTGTGGTTTGGGGGCCTTATGTCGATTCACCTTTAATTAAATATGGGGCCCATATGCGGGCAAATCTAGTCTTATATTGGTCCCATTTAAAATTTGTGTAGCGAACCCGGTACTATCTTTTGCCTTGTTAAAACAACATTTAAATTGCGGGGGTTCTAAACAACTAGAACCATATATTTAATTATCGGGACCCCGGTTTCGCTTAATATGACCTAATTACATCGCACCTTTGCCATGTCATGCATCATACATGCATCATGCCCGATCTTCTGTCGTAGTATTAAATATTGCATCCGGTGTTTCTTCTAGTATTTTGCTTCTTCGCGGATAAGGCCGTTGAGTTGATGCGAGAGTCGACCCGATCTTCGGTTGAACCTTCGGCAATGTTTCCAGGCGAGCATCTCCTACTTTCTACCTATCTTACTTTTATAGTATTTATTCCCTCCTGTTGATCTATTGCTATATGTGTTACGATGCTCTAGATTTCGTACCCGCGATATCCCTTGCAGCCTTATATTGCCTTGGACACCTCCTATTACCTGTTGTTTGGTAGATAGTTGGACTTGCGCGTCGTAGTCGCTTGCTCAAGTGTTGTTGCGTGTCGCCATGTACCGCAGTTGTTGGAGTATTGCCACATGTTTGATGTTGGAGATGATCTCGGCTTTATTTATCGTTCACTTTAATTCCTGTTTAACAACTAAAATTGAAGTAAGTAAGCAGAGGCATCGGTGGGTGATAGATAATATTTGGTTTCCGACCGCCCACTTGTGTCCCATAGGACCCCGAGTGCTTGATACCTGTTCCTTGATTTATCGCGCTATCGACATACGGGGAATTATGGGACCCCCCTTAGCCAGAGCTTGATTCCGTCTTATTTCTTGGGGCCACAAACTAGTTTGAGGTTTTATTTACTATCCTGTACTTATGCCATGCTACTGCTTTATTTACGATTGTGCGAGGAGCACACTGTACTGTTTAGGATCGGGACACGTTTTCGCGGTGTCGACAAGCCCAGTTTTGGGTTCCCAGTCGCTCACAGCCATCCACCCAAACCTCGGGTCCGTCTCGGAGTCAGCTAGCTTCGTTGCGGGTGTACTCCAAGGGGCGGCCCCCTGAAATAATTCTGAATCTTGTGATTGCTCTGTCGTGAAAGCCTCGTTGGGTTTTGATTTGGTTTTTACGAGGTCGATCGTGTGTGTGTTGCTATTTGTGCACCCCGGCCGGGTAAAAATTTCTGAAAGCCGTGTCCGCGGTTATGGACGACTTGGAGCACAGTATCTCGATCATAGACAACTATAACTAAAGTAGTGCTAAGAATTTGACTTTATAATGACTAGTAATCAGCTTCACTATAATGGAATGGCCAAATAAAACTGCCAACAATTGCTTGTTTGAGTTGTCGCTCGCGACTGATGTACCTGACTAGTAAGTATTGCAACTACAACGGAATGGCTAAATAAAAGTACCAACAGCTGCTGGGTTTTGGGATATCTCATGCTAATTGTATCTGAATAGTAAGTGTTGCAACTACAACGGAATGGCTAACTAAAAGTGCCCACTGCTTATTATATCAGGATGAATATCTATACCTGACTAGTAATTGCTGCAACGATAACCGAATAAATAAAACTGCCAACTGTGTGAGTTCCTTGGTTGACTTCCTCGTATGGACTCGAGGGGGAAATACCAGGATGGGTTTGTTTGATGGTAGCATCAGGTTGGTTCCGAATAGGTCTTTCTTACCCCTCTCTGATAGCCGCCAGTAATATCGAGTCTCTATAGGTTGTTTAGTGCATGCTGCCGCTGCCGCTCAGTCCACCATACCTATGTAGGCGAGGACCGCCGAATTCTAGCCTCGCCGTGTACTGGCCTCAGTACTGACGCTCCTTCTTTTCCTTTGCCCTTTGTCGGCACCCCTTTTGTTTAAGCAGGTTTTGAGATCGACGTCGTTAGCAGGGTTACCCTTCCGGCTTGGCCTGGGTAGGGTGATGGACGCCATTGGTTATTCTTCAGGGATCTTAGCCCCATTTGCATCTTGTCCGTAGTCGGACGCTCTATCATTTTCAAGGTGATTTGGATCTTTGTACTGTATATCTGTATTCTTGACTCATGGAGTCGTGTTGTATATATATCTGTTTTGTGGGTCCTATCGAGGACTGTTGTGTAATGTTATTACTTCGTTTTCCACCCGCACGAAAGTGCCTGGTGGGCACCTTTGAATCGTTTCTATGCGGGTTTGGCGAGTTTCGCTAAAACTTGCATAGGGCCGATTCTGAGGGTGTTACATGACCCTCAAACATGTATCGGGTCTTAAGGTCGATGTAAATAGCCCTAGAACCCCAAAAATGTAGGAAATAGCTCATGAAAATGGCCATAAAACGTGAAATCTATGAGTTTTTTAGTCATATATCTCAAACATGTAACGGCTCTTACAGGCCTTGAAAATCCAACTGGAACCCAAAAACTATGGGCAATAACTCATGAAATTGGCCATAAACACGAAGAACACAAATTTTTAGGCATAACACTCAAACATGTGTCGGGTCTTAAGGTCGTTCGAAATCGCCTAGGATCCCCAAAACTATGGCAAATAGCTCATGAAAACGGCCATAAAACGCGAAAACTGTGAGTTTTTGGTCATATCTCTGAAACATATATCGGATCGTAAAGTCGTCGTAAATCGTCCTGAACCCCAAAACAGCGGGCAATAACTCATGAAAACGGCCATAAAACGCAAAAACTGTTATTTTTTGTCATATCTCTCAAACATGTAAGGGTTCTTACGAGGCATGCAAATCCGCCTAGAACCCAAAAATTGTGGGCAATAACTCATGAAAATGACCATAAAACACGAAAAAGACGAGTTTTTGGTCATAACTCTCAAACATGTATCGGGTATTAAGGTTGCTGTAAATCGCCCTAGAACCATAAAACGGTTGGCAATAGCTCATGAAAACAGCCAAAAAACGCGAAAGCTGCGAGTTTTGGCTCATATCTTTCCAACATGTATCAGGTGTTAAGGTCGTTGTAAATCTCCCTAGAACCCCTAAATAGTGGGCAATAGCTCATGAAAACGGCCGGCCATAAAACGCGAGATCTACGAGATTTTCGTCATATATCTCAAACATGTAAGGGTTCATACGAGGCATGCAAATCGGCCTAGAACCCAAAAACCATGGGCAATAACTCATGAAAATGACCATAAACACGAAAACGACGAGTTTTTGGTCATAACTCTCAAACATGTATCGGGTCTTAAGGTCTAGGTAAATATCCCTGGAACCCCAAAAATGTGGGAAAGAGCTCATGAAAATGGCCATAAATCGGAAAAACTTTGAGGTTTACTCATATATCTTAAACACGTAACGGGTCTTATAGGCCTTGAAAATCCAACTGGAACCCAAAAACTATGGGCAATAACTCATGAAATTAGCCATAAACACGAAGAAGACAATTTTTTTTGGCATTACACTCAAACATGTGTCGGGTTTTAAGGTCGTTGGAAATCGCCTAGGATCCCCAAAACTATGGGCAATAGCTAATGAAAACGGCCATAAAACGCGAAAACTGTGAGTTTTTGGTCATATCTCTCAAACATATATTGAATCGTAAAGTTGTCGTAAATCGTCCTGGAACCCCAAAACAGCGGGCAATAGCTCAGGAAAACGGCCATAAAACGCAAGAACTGCGAGTTTTTGGTCATATCTCTCAAACATGTAAGGGTTCTTACGAGGCATGCAAATCCGCCTAGAACCCAAAAATTGTGGGCAATAACTCATGAAAATGACCATAAAACACGAAAAAGACGAGTTTTTGGTCATAACTGCAAACATGTATTGGGTCTTAAGGTTGCTGTAAATCGCCCTAGAACCCCAAAAATGTGGGAAATAGCTCATGAAAATGCCCATAAAACGGGAAAACTATGAGTGTTTTATTCATATATCTCAAACATGTAACGGGTCTTACAGGCCTTGAAAATCCAACTGGAACCCAAAAACTATGGGCAATAACTCATGAAATTGGCCATAAACATGAAGAAGACAAATTTCTAGGCATAACACAAAAACATGTGTCGGGTCTAAAGGTCGTTGTAGATCGCCTAGGATCCCCAATACTATGGGCAATAGCTCATGAAAATGGCCATAAAACGCGAAAAAATTGAGTTTTTGGTCATTTCTCTCAAACATATATCGGATCGTAAATTGCCCTGGAACCCCAAAACAGCGGGCAATAGCTCATGAAAACGGCCATAAAACACAAAAACTGCGAGTTTTTGGTCATATATCTCTCAAACATGTAAGGGTTCTTACGAGGCATGCAAATCCTCCTGGATCCCAAAAACTGTGGGAAATAACTCATGAAAATGACCATAAAACACGAAAAAGACGAGATTTTGGTCATAACTCTCAAACATATATCGGGTCTTAAGGTTGCTGTAAATCGCCCTAGAACCAGAAAATTGTTGGAAATAGCTCATGAAAACAGCCAAAACGCGAAAGCTGCGAGTTTTGGGTCATATCTATCCAACATGTATGAGGTCTTAAGGTCGTTGTAAATCTTCCTAGAACCCCGAAACAGTGGGCAATAGGTCATGAAAACGGCTGGCCATAAAAAACGAGTACTACGAGTTTTTAGTCATATATCTTGAACATGTAACTGGTCTTACAGGCCTTGCAAATACAACTTGAACCCAAAAACTGTGGGCAATAACTCATGAAAATGACCATAAACACGAAAACGGCGAGTTTTTGGTCATAACTCTCAAACATGTATCGGGTCTTATGGTCGATGTAAATAGCCCTGGAACCCCAAAAATGTGAGAAATAGCTCATGAAAATGGCCATAAAACGGGAAAACTTTGATGTTTTAGTCATATATCTTAAACATGTAACGGGTCTTAAAGGCCTAGAAAATCCAACAGCAACCCAAAAAGTATGGGCAACACCTCATGAAATTATCCATAAACACGAAGAAGACAAATTTTTCGGCATAACACTCCAACATGTGTCGGGTCTTAAGGTCGTTGGAAATCGCCTAGGATCCCCAAAACTATGGGCAATAACTCATGAAAACGGCCATAAAACGCGAAAACTGTGAGTTTTTGGTCATATCTCTCAAACATGTAAGGGTTCTTACGAGGCATGCAAATCTGCCTGGATCCCGAAAACAGTGGGTAATAACTCATGAAAATGACCATAAAACACGAAAAAGACGAGTTTTTTGTCATAACTCTCAAACATGTATCGGGTCTTAAGGTTGCTGTAAATCGCCATAGAACCATAAAACGGTTGGCAATAGCTCATGAAAACAGCCAAAAAATGCGAAAGCTGCGAGTTTTGGGTCATATCTTTCCAACAAGTATCAGGTGTTAAGGTCGTGGTAAATCTCCCTAGAACCCCTAAACAGTGGGCAATAGCTCATGAAAACGGCCGGCCGTAAAACGCGAGAACTACGAGTTTTTAGTCATATATCTCAAACATGTAAGGGTTCTTATGAGGCATGCAAATCGGCCTAGAACCCAAAAACTGTGGGCAATAACTCATGAAAAAGACCATAAACACGAAAACGACTAGTTTTTGGTCATAACTCTCAAACATATATCGGGTCTTAAGGTCGATGTAAATAGCCCTGGAACCCCAAAAATGTGGGAAATAGCTCATGAAAATGGCCATAAAACGGAAAAACTTTGAGTTTTTAGTCATGTATCTCAAACATGTAACTTGGGAGGAGATGGCGGTACTCTTGGGAGGGGATCTTGTCATTTTCAGTGTCGGGTCTCGCTCGACGTAGCGATGTTATTCTTCCGCTTTCTTCCCTTTGATTCAGTGGGCGGAGGCGGAGGCGCCGGATATGGAGATGCAGTAGCGATGTGATCCCTCTCAGGAAGGGGTGGACTATTGTTTCTTGGTGGAGACGGTGGACTCGGAGGTGATGGTGGCCTCGGAGGTGATGGATTGCTTCTCGGAGTAGAAGATTGCCTTGGCTCCCAGCCTGGAAACACGATGTGCTGTTTTTTCCAAAGGATGATCCCATCCTCCACTTCTCCCAGTGTTTTCTCCCCTTTGTCTGCAGGGATGTCAATTTCAAGTGATCGACATGTCGATTCAACTTCATCCACACCGACACGAGCATAGCCAGCTGGAATCTGACTTCCATGGTAGGTCGCTTCTGGTGGACAAGGTAAAGCAAAGCCGAGCGTCACCTTCATAGAAATGTTCTTCACTATGACATGTAGCTCACAAGATGTCCTTGCCTCGACTTCATCCACGGGGCAGCGAACCATCGTTGCACCGGCCGTATCATCTATCACCGGTGCATTATTCTCCATCAGCATTAGATTATTAGCTTGTACCTCCATGGAAGCCATGTTGCTTCTCCGCTGAGATGGGCCCACCGGACTGTCTAATGCAGGATCTTGATGTCGGGCCAGTACTCTAAGTTCATTAATCTGCTCCTGCTACAGCTTGAACATGGTTTAAAATTCATCGTTCCTTTTTTCAACCGCCTCCAACCGCCCTGCCTCCTCCGCCTTCTGTTGGTTTGTTTTTTGGATCAGCTTCTATAAGTGTCGATGTCAGCGGGAAACCCTGTCTTACATGGAACAGATGAGCCAAAGCCTCGTGTTCGTCCGACTTTTTCAGGATTCCCGAGGGCATATGTCAGCTCATTGTTCTCTCTGTCGGGAACGAACTTTCCATCTTTTCTCAGTTGTATCACTTTAACAAGTTCATCTTTAGGTTTAGTAATGGCCTTCTTTGTAACAATAATCTCCCCGGTTTCAGTGTCATACGACCCCCATGCCCAAGGAGCCAATTTTTTGACCTCACGGGCCACTGATTTGTAGCTGGCGTGACCCCATTTTGACGCATTTATTTCTCGATTTTTTCCCACTTTGGCGCGGCCGTCTTGTAGCCACCTGTCCCCATAGTATTGTGATATTTCTTTTTGGCCGCATTTAACTTATTCTTTTCCGACTTAGTCGTAGCTGCTTCTGATTCCTTGTATGTCACAAATGGGGCCCAGTTATCCCGCTGCTTCTCTAGCGGGCCAGTGAATGGCGGAGTCGGTCCCTTCTTGGCAAAGTTTTTGTACAATCTTTTCTTCCAGTCCTTGAACTGTCTGCCCATCTTATTAAGGGCCCACTTTCTGACTTGCAACCTCAATGCCTCATTGAGTTCAGGAGTGTCCAATTGAGGCAGAGAGAAGTGTGCCATGAGTGAATTCCAAAGATCCTCTTTGGCTCTGTCGTCGACACAATTTTCTCCAACTCGATCACTTTTATTTCCTGGCTTATTCCACTTCTGAGTGGTGATCGGGATGGCGTCCCTGACTATCGCTCCGCATTGGTATACAAATACACTTGCGTCCTCTTTCGGCTCCAAAGGTGCGCTGAACTCAAACACTAAATCAATAGTGAAACGCGCACCATCGGCCAACTTTTTGGTCGGGCCTCATTTCCTTGCAGAAGATTCGCCCGATGCGGAGCTCTAAGAGAAGAAACAGTCGTTAGTACACACACACATATATATATATATATGAATCAACTAATGCATCTACTTGCTCGTGATCAGCAGAGACTTTATTACCTCTCCAGTCTTTGCTATGGTGTCTCCACCATCAGTTCCACCGTCGTCTCCACCAAAAAATTCATCATAGTCGTCTCTTCTGTCGGCTTCATCCAAGTTGAGGTATTGGGAGCCATCATCATCTCCATCGTCGTCTGCTCCATCGTAATGATAACCTCATGTACCCTCATCTATCATGTTGTACATGATGTTCTCTTCGTTGTCTCTACCGTCCATAACTTAACTAATACAAAACAAAGATAAAACCATTTTTCTTAATGCGATAAAATAAAGGAAGATAAAGTAATACAACTTAAACAATGCGATAAAGAAAGATAAAGTACCAATTAAACAATAATACATCTTGAATAATCCAGCTAGTAACAATAAAGTACCAATTAAACAATAATACATCTTGAATACAAGATGGTATCCTATTACACATCTAGCTAGCTCAGCAAAGACGTCGAGCCCCGGATACTAAGCCGCGGGAGGTGTGCACCCAAAGAGTAGGAACCATCACCGGAGAATATCTCGGGTAAGGTGCCTGAAGAAGCTGCCAGGTATTGGTGACCCGGACTTCTAAAATGTATATGTAGCGTCGGACGTGCTCGTCCTCCTCCCTGACACGACGTTGTACCACCTTGTCGGGGGCCGTCTCCCTCTGCATCGCACCTGGACCACTCGGACGCCACCACAGAAGATTCGGGTCGACGACGACACCCGGATTCCTCACCAGACGTCATCCCCCAGCCGGTAGCACCTCCTAGTGCCAGCCCGGCGGAGCCCAGCCCCGTGGATGCCCGGCGACACTGTCTAGTAGCGCTCTGTTGTTCACGCTGAGTGAACGAGGATGAGGAATCGGCATATTCCTAAACACTAAAATTAAACCTATATACTTTAACCATGACGAAAATAAATAGTATCCACTAAAATAAACTATATTAAACACTAACTAATTAAACTATATTAACACTAATAGCTCTAACAAAATTACACTAACTAAACAATATATATTAACACTAATAGCACTATATTAACACTAATAGCACTATAATTATTTACACTAACTAAAATTACACTAACCCTAACTAAGCAATGTGGCCGAGAGGGGCGGCGCACGGTTGCGGGGGAGGCTCACCTGGCCGGAGAGGGGCGGCGCGACGATCGGAGAGAGGCGCAGGGCGGCGTAGGAGAGGGGCGGCGACGGTCGCCGGGGCGGTTCGGGGGAGGGGCGGCATGGGCACGGGTAGGGCTGGACACAAAACTCGAAACTCGACGAGTTTAACGAGCACTCGTTTGCTCGGCTCGTTCGAAATCGACTCGTTTTCTAAACGATTTGAGCTGAGCTGTAGTTTTTGCTCGTTATCCTTAACGAGCTAAACGATCGAGCTAATAATGTTCGTGAGCTACTTGTTAAACTCGGTAACAACCAAGGTATAGCCCACTTATGTCTAATTTGATAGCCCATTTAAGACAAACATTAAGCCCAGGAAGACCAATCGATCAGGAGCAAGAGGCCGAGAGCCCGAGAGGCGAGAGCGACCGTTAACATTTAAACTGGTTCTGTTCTGATGGTTGCGCAAATGCATATGTAGTACCGGTAAGTGTATTGGCATAGCTTCTCGCAGTGAACAGTAGGGGTGAATAGCATAACCTACAGTGCAAGTGCATTCTCTTTTCTTTTTGAATAGCTATCTTCCCTACTTGTTGTATTGAATAATTGTCTTCTCTACTCGTTGTTTTGGAGACCTTATTGTTGGAGACCTAAATTGTTGGAGACCTTTCTACTCATGTGTGTCAGAACTATTGATAATTTGATAAGTGTTTTAAATACTGGTACATATGTGGTGGTATCTATCGTTTTTAATTATTGGTATGCATCTATATGGCTGATGTATTTTCTTAACGAGTAGCTCGTGAGCGCTCATTAACATTTAACAAATCGAGCCGAGCTTTACTTTTTGCTCATTATCCTTAACGAGTTTAATGATCCGAGCCTTAACGAGTATGAACCTTAACGAGCCGAGCCTTAACGAGTCGAGCTACTCGATAGTCCAGCACGGGCGTGGGCGGCACGGGGAGGGGCGGCATGAGGAGGGGCGCGGGCGCGGTGCGGTGGTTGATGGCGCGGCGGCGCAGTGTCTCTGCGCGAGGAGGAAGACGGCGGCGCAGGGAGGATCTGCGTGCTCCGGTGTGATCCACGAACCGGGGCGCGCGGGGTGGGTATTTATACCCACCACCCTTTTGCACACCGGGACTAAAGGTTCGGCGCGCCGCGTTTTGCACACAGTTCTACACCCCTTTAGCCCCGGTTTGTACTACAAACCGGGACTAAAGGTCCCTTTTAAAACCTTTTTAAAAGCAAAAAACCCTTTTTAAAACCTTTTTAAAATTAATTATTATATATCAAAATTTGCAGAAATAAAATTTACATCTACTCTGTTATATAGATGTAAATAAAATAATTGTTCCCAAGATTTAAATTATTCGAAATTTTTTTAAAAATTTTATGGCCGTTTTTAATTTTCCCCGTTTCGAACTTAGGTTAAAACGACGTGCGTGAAGATAGGGGATGAGAATGTTAGAATTTGCATTGTATCTCTCTCTGAAGAAACAACATGTTAAGTCGAAAAATGATTTTTTCAAAAAATCACGGACGTTAGATCATGTACCTGTAGTTCAAACCGGACCCACTTCATATCGCTTCGGGAGACATATGTCTTTTTCACCCGGAAAGGACAAAAAGGTTTGAGATCCCCTAGTTGGGATATAGTTCATGTAGGGTGGTCTAGTATTTTAGAAAAATGGGATGGTAGCATTCTGTAACTGTATTTTGGTGGCTGCTTCACAAAACGACCCGTCTTTTTGCGCTCGGAAAATGGAAAATGGCTTTTCCGAGCGACGAAAAGGAAAACTTTCTCTTGCAATAATGTTCTGCATACCAATATACACATGCATGCACAATATGGGCACCGAATCACAAACTATGCCGCGATTCAACACATAACATCCGTCTCTTGGACCGAAAGCCATGAAACTTCGAACATGATAGGTCATTTTGTGAAGGTTTTTTCGAGACATAATCAGTATACCAAGTTTGATATTTTTCGTTCCAACTATGTCACATAATATCACACCACGCGAAGGATTTACATTGTTCTGACCTTTTTCGAAATTTTATGCTCGTTTTGAATTTTTTGCCGTTTCGAACTTAGGTCAAAACGGCGTGCGTGAAGATAGGGGATGAGAATGTTAGAACTTGTATTGGATCTTTGAAGAAACAACATATTGTGAGTCTAAAAATGATTTTTTCAAAAAATCACGAACGTTAGATTATGTACTTGTAGTTCAAAAAAGGACCCACTTCCTACTACTTCGGCAGACATTTGTCTTTTTCACCCAGGAAGTACAGAAAGGTTTAGGATCCCCCGGTTGGGATATAGTTCATATAAGATGGTCTAGTATTTTAGAAAAATGGGATGGTATCATTCTGTAAGTGCATTTTGATGGCTGCTTCACAAAACGACCCGTCTTTTGCGCTCGGAAAGTGGAAAATGGCTTTTCCGAGCGACAGAAAGGAAAACTTCCTCCTACAACATTGTTCTCCATCCCAATATACACATGTATGCACAATATGGGCACCGTATCACAAACTATGCCGCGATTCAACACATAACATCCGTCTCTTGGAACGAAAGTCATGAAACCTCGAACATGATAGGTCATTTTGTGAAGGTTTTTTCGAGACATAATCAGTATACCAAGTTTGATATTTTTCCTTGCAACTATGTCACATAATATCACACCACGCGAAGGATTTATATTGTTCGGACCTTTTTTAAATTTTTTATGCCCGTTTTGAATTTTTTGTCGTTTCGAACTTAGGTCAAAACGGCGTGCGTGAAGATAGGGGATGAGAATGTTAGAACTTGCATTCGATCTCTGAATAAACAACATATTGTGAGCCTAAAAATGATCTTTTCAAAAAATCACGGACGTTAGATCATGTACCTGTAGTTTAAACCGGACCCACTTCCTACCGCTTCAGCAGACATTTGTCTTTTTCACCCGGAAAGGAAAAAAAGGTTTGAGATACCCCGGTTGGGATATAGTTCATGTAAGGTGGTCTAGTATTTTATAAAAATGGGATGGTAGCATTCTGTAACTGCATTTTGGTGGCTGCTTCACAAAACGACCCGTCTTTTTGCGCTCGGAAAATGGAAAATGGCTTTTCCGAGCGACGAAAAGGAAAACTTCCTCCTGCAACATTGTTCTCCATACCAATATACACATGCATGCACAATATGGGAACCGTATCACAAAGTATGCCGCGATTCAACACACAAACATGCCCGTTTTCCCGCCATATCCAAACCGTTTCCCGCCATGTTTTCCCGCCCTTTCCCTCTGAACAGTGCTTTTAGTCCCGGTTGTAGCCACTAACCAGGACTAAAGATATTTCCCGCCATATTCCACCGCTTCCCGCCATGTTTCCCCGCCCTTTCCCTCTGAACGGTGCTTTTAGTCCCGGTTGTAGCCACTAACCGGGACTAAATATATTTCCCGCCCTTTCCATCTATATACAGGCTGACCACGCCATAGCTATCCATACATCCACACCTTCCTCTCTCACAACAATGGACAGTGCCTACTGGGCCATTCTGACCCTCGAGGAGACCGAGGCGTTGTTCGCCTCCAACTACCCTTGCCCGACGGGCTACCGGCCGCCCGTCGGCTAGATGCTGAGCGCTGGAGGGGTTCCTGTCCCTCCTGTGCCTCAAGGATCCGCCCGATAGGCGGCCATCACGAACCACTTCTACCACGAGCTCACGCCGGAGCAGCGGATGGATCTCCAGTGGGATCCCGACAACTACAACACCTGGAATGCCTTCTTCGCTAACCGACGGGAAAGGGAGCTCGCCAGGTACGAGGGTGATGGCCCGCCCCCGGTGAGCCACAATGAAGCCGTCCGGCGTCTGTCGTGGGTGAACCGTACTATCATTGGTGTGATGCGCCACATCCCCGGGGGAGACCATCCTCGCCTGCTGTGCCCACAAGTCCACCCGCCACAGAGCCACAAGAAGGCCCCTTCCCTGCCCGACGGTAGCGGCATCGTCTTCCAGGAGACTCCTCCCCCACCCGCCGCGAATCCGAGGCCAGAGTGGTAGGTGCCCCCGGTATATGCCATGGCTGGGCTGAGGATCTCTGGAGTGGCAAGTGACGATGACGATGATGATGACGATGACGAAGAAGACCCTGAAGCTGCGTACTATAGGACTAGGCATGATTATGACTAAAGGGGGTGGCTTTAGTCCTCAGTGTTAGCTAGTCCTGGTTTTAATATTAATATATGTCTAAGTGTTACCTAGTCTAGTGTTTTGGTACCTGCCTACAGCAATCTCAGAAATTCCTGTTTGTCCCGGTTTTTAATATTAATAAATGATGATGACGATGAAAAATAGGATTAATTCACAAAAGGTTTAATACATTACGTCACCAAAATCCACATCTATTGTTTTGGTTCTCTTCTTGTCCGTAACCATGGAGCATCTTCCTTATTTAGCGGTATGCTTGGGTCAATTTTCACTTTGAATGGCGGAATTTCATGAAATTTGTCATAATCTTATGACATGTCTATCCTGTCCTCAACTCCCACCATGTTTATTTTTCCTGAAAGAACTATGTGGCGCTTTGGCTCATCGTATGATATTGTATGCTTTTTCTTATCTTTCCTTTTTCTCGGTCTAGTAGACATGTCCTTCACATAGAAAACTTGAGCCACATCATTGGCAAGGACGAATGGTTCGTCTCCGTACGCAAGATTATTGAGATCCACTGTTGTCATTCCATACAACTGGTCTACCGTTACCCCACCTCCTGTCATCTTGACCCATTTGCATCGAAACAATGGGACCTTGAAATTAGGACCATAGTCAAGTTCCCATATGTCCTCTATGTAACCATAATATGTGTCATTTTTCCCATTCTCGTCTGTTGCATCAAATCGTACACCACTGTTTTGGTTGGTGATCTTTTTATCTTGGGTGTGCGTGTAAAATATATTCCCATTAATATCGTACCCTTGGAAAGCCAATATAGTTGAAGATGGAGACCTGGCCAACAAGTACAACTGATCTCCAGCAGTGGTGTCATTCATGAGATGTGTCTGCAACCAACCGCCGAAAGTCTTCATGTGTTCATCTCTAATCAACCTGTCAGACTACCCCGGGTAGTTCGAGCGTACAATATTCTTGTGTACCTCGATATACGGAGCTACCAAGGTGGAACTTTGCAAAATTGTATAGTGTGCTTTAGTGAAAGAATGTCCGTCCATACATATCTTTGCTTTCTTTCCTAGCATGCCTTTTCCACTAAGTCTCCCCTCATGCCGTGATTTAGGTACACCGATCGGCTTAAGGTCAGGAATAAAGTGAACACAAAACTCAATGACCTCCTCTGTTCCATAGCCCTTGGGGATGCTTCCTTCTGGCCTCGCACGGTTATGGACATATTTCTTTAAGACTCCCATGAATCTCTCAAAGGGGAACATATTGTGTAGTAATAAAGGACCGAGAATGGTAATATCTTCGACTAGGTGAACTAAAAGGTGCGTCATTATGTTGAAGAAGGATGGTGGGAACACCAACTCAAAGCTGACAAGACACTGGACAACATCTTTCTGTAACCCTGGTAGACTTTCTGGATCGATTACCTTATGAGAAATTGCATTGAGAAACGAATATAGCTTCACAATGGGCACTCTAACATTTTCCGGTAGAAGCCCCCTCAAAGCAACCGACAGCAATTGCGTCATAAGCACGTGGCAATCATGAGACTTCAGGTTCTGGAATTTTTTCTCTGCCATATTTATTATTCCCTTTATATTGGACGAGAAGCCAGAACGGACCTTGATACTACTCAGGCATTCAAAAAAGATTTCCTTCTCTTCCTTGGTAAGAGCGTAGCTGGCATTACCTTGAAACAGCTCTGGATGTCTGCATTCTCGGTCTTTCATACGTTGTTGGTCCTGCCGTGCTTCTGGTGTATCTTTATTCTTTCCATACACTCCCAAGAAGCCTAGCAGTATCATGCAAACACTCTTCATCAGGTGCATCACGTCGATTACAGAGCGGACCTCTAAGAATTTCCAATAGGGTAGCTCCCAAAATATAGATTTCTTCTTCCACATGGGTCCGTGTCCGCCAGCGTCATTCGGAACAGACTGTCCGTCAGGACCCTTTTCAAAGATTACTTTTAAATCCTTCACCATATCAAATACAGCATCATCAGTACGACGGACATGCTTACTCCAGTGATCTTCTTCACCATTGAAATGCTTGCCTTTCCTTCTTACTCCAACGATTCCCTAGGTACACTTTCTTCTTGCACTTATCCAAATAAATACTTTCAGTGTCATCTAAACAGTGTGTGCATGCATTGTATCTCTTGTTTGTCTATCCTGAAATGTTACTAAGAGCAGGCCAATCATTGATGGTTACGAACAACAAAATGCTCGTAGGTTAAATTCCTCACGTGTGTGCTCATCCCACACACGTACACCTTGTCCGTGCAACAACTGTAAAAGTTCTTCAACTAATGGCCTTAGGTACACATCAATGTCGTTGTCGGGTTGCTTCGGGCCTTGGATGAGCACTGGCATCATAATGAACTTCTGCTTCATGCACAACCAAGGAGGAAGGTTATAGATACACAAAGTCACAGGCCATATGCTATGACTGCAGCTCTGCTCCCCAAAGGGATTCATGCCATCCGTACTTAGACCAAACCATAAGTTTGTCGCGTCACCTGCAAAGTCCGGGTACTTTCTCTCAATTTTTCTCCACTGCGACCCATCAGCGGGATGTCTCAACATCTCGTCTTTCTTACGGTCTTCTTTGTGCTCTGAACAAATGTTTCAGCCGTGGTATTATAGGAGCATACCACATCACCTTGGCGGGAACCCTCTTCCTCGGGCACTCCCCCTCAACATCACCAGGGTCATCTCGATCTTATACCGCAATGTAGTGCATACGGGGCATGCATCCAAATTCTCGTACTGCTCACCGCAGTAGAGGATGCAGTCATTAATGCATGTATCTTTTGTACCTCTAATCCTAGAGGGCGGACATCCTTCTTTGCTTCGTAAGTACTAGTGGGCAGTTCGTTATCCTTTGGAAGCAGCTTCTTCATTATCTTCAACAACTTTTGAAATCCCTTGTCAGGTACACCAACCTTTGCCTTCCATTGCAGCAATTCCAGTGTGCTGCCTAGCTTTTTGTGGCCATCTTCGCAATTCGGGTACAACAATTTGTTTTGATCCTCTAACATCTGCTCAAATTTCAACCTCCCCCTTTCGCTATCACATTCTCCCTTTGCATCAGCAATGGCCCGACCAATATCATCATCTGGCTCATATGATGCACGTTATTCTACTTCTTTTTCATCATTGTCTTCCATTGTAGTACCACCGTTGACGATGTTTAATCTCGTCAATGCCCATTGTTATGGACTTGGGTTTTGGAGAAGATGGGGATGCTGGAGATCGCGGAACGGTTAGCAAACAAGCAATACGGGACACGAGGTTTACCCAGGTTCAGGCCCCCGGAGAGAAAACCCTACTCCTGCTTGTCTGCTCTTGATTACGGCGGAACCGAAGATTACAGGGGTGCGCAGATGCAACCTGGCGTGGAGGTGTCTATGCGAAAGTATGAGGTCTGTAGATCTATTGTGGTGGTGGAGAGAGAGATCTAGGTCTATTGGGGGTTATGGCATGTGTAGGTCGTGCCCTCCTCGTTGGACCCTTCTAGCCTTTATATATAGGGAGGCTAGGTCTCGGGTGAAAATACGATTTGGTTACATGTTGTATTCAAACTCTAGTCTTCAGCTTCCTTGTCTTGTGCACTTGGGAGACCGTGTCCATATGGGCTTCATAGCAGCTGAACCGTCATAGGCGCCATGTACCATGGCAGGTCATCGAGTGGGCCTTCCGTCGGACTGGACCAGGTATACTAACATTGGGTACCTGTAGGGTATAACCATGTTAGTAGCCCCCGAGTGTTCAGTCGAATCATAGATTCGGCTGAGGACTCTTCAATCTTTCGGGTGCAGCTATCTCTGTTTGCTAGAGAATGATTTGAGTGTGTAGAGATTGTTGATGCGTGTGCCTCACTCTTCTGACGGATCAGGGTCAGTTAACTGTATTAGGACAAAACGACACGATCTTCTTCAGATTCGAGTCACTCGACTCGGATCCGGAACATATGCTGGCGTAATTCGACTCAGGCCGCGGAGGACTTACATGAGTGGAATTCCAGTAAATTTTAAATGATGTACCCAACGCGTCCGTCGGGATTTTTCATCGCGCCTGCTGGCACGGATTTTTACTAGCAGAGCACAGTCGTGTGTGTTGCCAGACCATCAGATGATATCTGTAGGTCTTATCTTTGTGTCGCAGACACATCATCCGAATGTTTATCACCGCGGAGGTGTTTCGGGTGGCCAAGGAGGATGCTGCTCACTTAGCGTTTAATTGGGGCAGAGTTGCCGAAAAAACTTTTGCATGCTGATCCGAAGGATCGCAGTCGGAGAATTCATAGGGTGCGCGACCAGCGCTCCCTATGGGAGTAGCCCCCGAGTGTCTGTTCGAGTCGTAGACTCGAGCGAAGACTTTAGTTCAGATGTTGCTTACTTCAGGTCCGTAGGACACAGTTTTTTCGGATGCTTGAATCAGTCCTTCCTATGGGAGTAGCCCCCGAGTCCGTAGTGGAATCGTAGATTCGACGTAGGACTCGAAAAATAGATTGTTGGTGTAGTACCTTAATCATGCGTCGGGTGCGCGGCCAGCGCTCCTGATAGGATTATCCCCCGAGTCCTTAGTCGAATCGTTGATTCGAGTGAGGAATCGAAGCGTGCCACTTGAAGATCTTCTGTGTGCGCGATCAACGCTCCAGTTTGGAGTAGCCCCTGAGTGTCTGGCGGAGTCATAGACTCGGGCAAAGACTCGAGTCTTGTATCGTGCAGTTGCAGTCGGCAATCTCGTGGGCATACCGCTGACCCGGAAGTACATCGGGTGCGCGACCAGCGCTCCTGATAGGAGTAGCCCCCGAGTGTCTAGTCGAGTCGTAGACTTGAGTGGAGATTTATGCGAGGAGAAACTACTAACCCGGAAGTGCATCGAGTCAGCGTCTTACACATAAGGAGCCAGGAGTCGACGTAGCGGAGTCGCGCGACATTTAGCCGGAAGGACTCGACGTTACGGATGAAGTCGACGTCGTTTCTTCTGTCGGGTGCACGCCCAACGCCGTATCTGTGTAGCATCAGGCGATGTAACCATCCGAGGAGTGACTCGACTCGGGTCTTGAGCTTATGGCGTAGCCAGTTGTTTCGTCGACTCCTGTTGGAGGACCCGATAGAATAGCTCGGCGCAGTCCACGCCATTGTAAGCTGTAGAAAACATTAAGAATTATAAAGTACTTGTATCTTGTAAATAATATTTGCCTTTCGGCTTGTATTGTAAGATTCTGGTGCCGATCGATTCGACACTTTTGCACTGTTTGCTAGGCCTTTTCGTTAGCCTGATTACCCTTAGTCTTAATACCTTGCCGAGGCACTCGGAGTTCAAGGATTCGATGATCAGGCAGAATCAGCTACTCGGGCTGTCGCGTTCGAGGTGCTCGAGTGCGTGGAGCCGATGGCAAATTAGGTTACTCGAGGAGGGCGCAACCCCCGAGTGTTTCGAGTGCGATTTAAAGTAAGCAAGAAAATCTACTCTAGGTAGAGAACTTAGCTTTGTGGTAGTTGTCGTGGACAGAGCCGACGCGGTAGCGGGTCGCACGCGGATGTGGTCGACGCGGCGAACCACAATCATAGCGGTGACGGGTTTCCGAAGTTGATGGTGGTAGAGAGCTCCGCATCCGAAGATTTTTGCGGTCGAAGACCGCAAGGCCGCAGCGGGTCACCGATGCCGAGGACCGCAGCGAGTTGCTAGAGCCGAAGGCCACGGATAGTCACCGAAGCGGAGGGAGCCCCCGAGTCATTGGAGCGGAAGATCGCCGTGAATCGCTGGAGTCCAAAAGAGTCCCTGAGTCGTGGTCACTGAAGCCGATGCGGCCAGTCGCCACAATCGAAGATCACATTGGGTCGCCGCATCCGAAAGATGCGTCGGGTCACCACAGCTGAAGGCCGCAACGGGTCGCACGGCAGGGCCAATGGCAGTAGCGAGTTGACACATCTGCGGGTTAGCGCAACCCCCGGGTACAGAGTCGCACGGCGGACGGAGTCGAAGTAGCGACAGGTCACCGCAGCCGAAGACCGCATCGGGTTGTCACATCCAAAGACCGCAGCGGGTCGTCACAGCCGAAGATCGGAGATGATCGCCGCAGTCGAAGACTACCATGGGTCGTCGGAGCTGATGTGGAGTCGCTTGATGAAAGCGTCGTTGTCCGAGAGGTCAGCTGTGCATATTGTTTCCTCGTACATGCATGCACAAGTTAAAGAGATAAACCAATTATTAAAGGATAAAATACAATAATCTGAATAATTAAAATAAACTTGAGCGGAAGAGATTATTTTAGGCCAATCGATCGCTCGATGCACCCTTCTTTTGATCCAACAAATAACACGCCCGCACGATCTGATGCCTCTAGTTTTTTTATTTGCACCCAGGAGCACACATCTTTGTCTGGTCTTGTGCGATGCGCGCGTGAGACGCTGATAGAGTCAGGCTTCTGTCACAGACTAGTTTTTCCGTTTTTTGTCCTTGCCGACGCTTCTTCCAACTTTGGTAACCGCAGACGGATCATACGGCCACGTGGTTTCTGCCAAGTTCTAATCTGATTTGAGCTGTGACTTTTCTTGGCCATGGCAGGCGAGCTAGCTTGATTCAAAGTAATTGCACGTGGCCTGCTTGACACTATGCCTCTGTACTTGATCCCCTTGAGCCGACGGTCACTTCGGCTCAATTTATTGTTGCCATTATTCCTCACGTTCTTTACCAAACTTGATGGCGGATGTTGAGGCTGAGATATCTGGAGACTGGCGAGTTGTAGATGTCGAATCGTAGATCGTAGATTGCTGTTGATGGGACCGTCACGACCGCACGATCAGCGTCCCGAGTTCCCACAGACGGCGCCAATTGACGATGTTTAATCTCGTCAATGTCCATTGTTATGGACTTGGGTTTTGGAGAAGATGGAGATGCTGGAGATCGCGAAACGGTTAGCAAACAAGCAATACCGGACACGAGGTTTACCCAGGTTCAGGCCCCCGAAGGGAAAACCCTACTCCTGCTTGTCTGCTCTTGATTACGGCGGAACCGAAGATTACAGGGGTGCGCAGATGCAATCTGGCGTGGAGGTGTCTATGCGGAAGTATGAGGTCTGTAGATCTATTGTGGTGGTGGAGAGAGATCTAGGTCTATTGGGGGTTATGGCGTGTGTAGATCGTGCCCTCCTCGTTGGACCCTTCTAGCCTTTATATATGGGGAGGCTAGGTCTCGGGTGACAATACGATTTGGTTACATGCTGTATTCAAACTCTAGTCTTCAGCTTCCTTGTCTTGTGCGCTTGGGAGACCGTGTCCATATGGGCTTCATAGCAGCTGAACCGTCATAGGCGCCATGTACCCTGGCAGGTCGTCAAGTGGGCCTTCCGTCGGACTGGACCAGGTATACTAACATTGGGTACCCGTAGGGTATAACCATGTCAACCGTATTCAGGGGACATAGGATAGCTGTCATCATTCTCTTCATCTTCGTTGTCTTCCATCATAACCCCTCTTTCTCCGTGCTTGGTCCAACAATTATAGCCAGACATGAAACCGGACCAAAACAAAGGGCCATGAAGGACTCTTGAGGAAGAGTATTCCTTCTGATTCCGACACTCACCACATGGACAACACATAAAACCATTCCGCTTGTTTGCCTCTGCCAAAACAAGAAAAGAACGCACGCCATTAATGAACTCGTCAGAGATTCGGTCAGCGTACATCCATTGCCGTCTCATCTGCATTTTATAAGTTCATCAAACAAAATCACGATGCTAAGAGTAGTACTAGTCCAAAAATAAAAGAACACATCGTATACATCAAACAAGCACTGATTTAAAAACTTTCTACTACATCTTTACTCCCGGTTGGACACACCAACCGGGACTAAAGGGGTTGCGGTAGTCTGGGGCCGACCTGAGCCTGTTTAGTCCCGAATGGTGTCTCCAACCGGGACTAAAGGACACTCCAATCGGGACTAAAAGTGGGTGATGACACTATATGTCGTGAGTGGAGACACTATGCCAGTGAGTTGCGACACTGTTTCAGTGGGTGGCGACACTATGACAGGGTTGAGTGTCGACAATATGTCATGAGTGTCGACACTATGTTGTGTTGCTTAATCTATAAATAGGCTTCCTTGTGAACTATCAACTGCAAGGAAGATCGTGTGCCCAGGGACACCACTACGACGGAGCTTCTCGGAGATGTCTTAGGACCTCGTCCTCAGACATCTTCGAGGAGCTCGCCGTAGAGGCACTACCTAATATGTGAAATTGGTTAGCTCCACCAGCATACTGATTTAGCTAGAAAAGATATGAACTGAAAGATGGTGTGCGAGAGCAGGGACACCACTATGGTAGAGCTTCTCGAAGATGTCTTAGGATGCCTCGTCCTCAGACATCTTCGAGGAGCTCGCCATAGAGGCATTCCCTAATTTAATTTGGTAGCTCCTTGGCGTGTTCATGTTTTTGTTCTTTCTTGCTTAAGTGGCCGATGATTAACTAAAATGCTAGGACGCCACTATATATATGTGTGCCTTCATAGTTTTGGTACTTATTTTTGTTCCAATGGATTTTGTGATGACAGGTAGAAGAAAGAAGAATATTTTGTTGCTCGAAGGTGACATGATATGCACTGTGAACCGTCTGGATTTTAAGACAACGTGTCAAACCAAGATATGTAGATAGGATGAACTCATGTATCTATGTGCTTCGATGAATCAAATGAATTTCGAGAACTATATGTGCCAAATTAACCAGATATATAGAGATAGAATCCACACAAAATCTTTCCATTTCTAGAGCATGAAATGAGCTAAAACAAGCAATGAGAGATGAAATGATGAAGTTGCTAACCTCTTAGGACCCTTGATAGATGTGGAGCCAAAAAATCTTCACAAATCTTGAGAAAAATTGGGAAGAACTCGAGCTTGAGGGGAGAAATTTGAGAGAGATGCTTGTGTGAGCTTGAAATGGCTCGGAATGAAAAGGGGAAGAATATATAGTCGGAGACTTTAGTCCCGGTTTGAGAAGGCTAAAATTCCACGCATCGGCTCTTTTCCAGCGCCAGACCCTTTAGCCCCGGTTTGTTAAACGAACCGGGACTAAAGTTTTCATACGAACCGGCCGTTTCTAGCCGTTGGGACCAGGGCATTAGTCCCAGTTTGTACCAGAACCGGGAATAATGCTCTGGACCAAAGGCCTGTTTTTTACTACTGCATTCTTATTCTTTAGTATTCTTCGTTGGTCCATCCAAAGCATCAAGACCATGTTTAAAAAACATCGAGACTGAACTGATGTATGCCTACCATCGGCACGAACCAATCTTCTTAATAGTGCCATGATGTTAATCGAGTAGAATTATTGTTGTACCGCATCCATTTCGCCATATTTTCTTTCCAAATTCATCGCCATAGGTGACCGGAACATACCAACTAATTTATCCGGAAGCAAGGATAGATATATGTTCTTCATTGTTGGGGGAAAATGTTTTAACATTTCTCCTTGTCGTTTGACGAGGATTCTTCCTCCGCTTAGTTGGTTGCATACTTTAATGTTGTCAACGTGTGTTGTTCTAAAGGTCATGGTTTTCTTGTCTGGAGCAGCGTAAATTGGGTATGAGTTATGCCATGGGACTTGACTTGCTGGCCAAACAAGGCACATGTTCCTAAATGAACCTCTATTTTACAATGTCCTACATTATATGTTCTCTTATGGGACGATGCCTTCAAAAACAGGTATAACTTTTCATATTGTACCTAACAATCAAGATTCAGATTTAAAAAATCCTAACTTGTGCTCGTTGAGCAATAAGGGTCGCATTTTCTTCAAGTCCACTAGCCAAAGATCATGTGAAGCCTTGATACATTGCTATCGTAGTTATCTGGTATGCTCATAGTTGCATTTTATGGTTGCATTCTAGTATGAAGGTGGTATGTTACTTTTGATAGGTGGAGTTCAATATATCACTTTTCATATCACCATGCATGATTTATGGAATTCCACATCCATGTGGGTGGCAACCATGGCTTCGTGGTTTTTTTACTTCACAAAATTTAGGATACCCTTTTTTAGTTTTTTAACTTAGAAAATTAGATAGACAAAGCTTAAGTCCTTCAAAACAAAATACATGAAATGGAAATAAATCTAAAAGCAAAGAGAAGTAGAATGCGGTGTATGTATATTAGGATAATGGGTCCTCCCACCGATATTTGAGTTCTTTCCTAACTGAGCCTCTTCTATTTAACGCGAAGAAAAAGGTTACCATAATATTTTTGTCTATTTCCCCAGGAGGTGTCCATTACCTAGTTTCTAGCATACATGAATCGTTGCTTCTCTCCGTTCCATCATTTTTAGTTCTCTGCTAGTGATCATTGATATACGAGAATCAGTATGGAAGTTTACTATATATGTAAAATATTTTTTTTACAAAAATGATGCTCTTATTGTAAATATTAAGTAAACATAATTTTAAATGTTGTTTATTATTATAAAAATTGCACAACTGGTAACAATAAATAAGAAAAATAATGACCATACTTACATTCTTTTATGGCTGTCCTAAAGTTGAACCCCTTGTTTAATTAATACTAGTCTACTTACACGTGCAACATCCTAAATTAATCTTTATAAAAGGAAAAATCCATAGACCGATAATATAGTAGATTTAAGAAAAAATAGTATGGTTGATGTCCAATACAGAAATTAAGTAGGACGCACTATTATAAAAAAATAGAAAATAGTAAGCATGTTCTAGTGTCTATGAGAGGAATTAAAAAAAGATAATAAGATATGTGCCCTGAGGGGCCACGTATTTTAGTTGTTTATTTTGTCTGTGATAGAGAGAAGAATTACAGAAGAGAATGAATATACAACCTGTGGAGACCACGTATTTAGTTCATTATTTTA
Organism: Avena atlantica; assembly: GCA_910589765.1. NCBI lineage: Eukaryota > Viridiplantae > Streptophyta > Magnoliopsida > Poales > Poaceae > Avena > Avena atlantica. The sequence continues at coordinate 513,476,711 of OU342735.1, read as the reverse complement.
CTTTCTCATTCTTCCCGATCTCCCTCTAATGGACGTGAGGACGTGTCCTCTTCCCAAGCCATCTCATTTGGGCTAAATATATATGTTTCTCGCTCGTGCCACAACATGGCCCACAAAGAATCAGACCCGAGCCAGAGCTAGGCGAGTACACGAGACAGTTATAGAATATCGTGGACGTAGTGGCGATGCACTGTTCATGGCGAATCTGGTTGTTCTTAGCTATTCGATTTAGGGAATCAACGGCTAAAATTGATGCTCTATGTCCAATTCCAAACTGGTACATTATATAAGGGTATAGATACATTAGTCCGGTTACATATAATTGTTTCCCTATTATATCAACTTTGAATCTACATAGAGCAATACATTTTTTTCAAATCAAGAGTGACTTTGTTCACTGAAATGATACAATGTAGTTTAAGTTTTGTTAGCCAATGAACCATAACAACTTGTAACAACTTGACAACAAACAAGTATATATTTTTTTAGCCTGATAAACATGGCGCCATTAAAATCATAGTGAGCTCCTTGTGATTCCTGACATGCTGCCCCTAAGATTTTTGAAATTCATATTCTCGAAATGGTAGACATGGTCACCCATTTATTTGCCCATTATTTGATAGGTCTCACAAGCTTTGAGCGTGGATATCTCTGGATAGATATAGTAAGCGTCTACTGCATGTTATTATATTAATTATACATTTCTTATAAGTTTCTGAAAATAGAAAAAGATATAGTACAGAACCAATGCTTAAGGACACATATTTGTGCTGAGTAAGTTTCTTATACTTATATCATCTAAACATCTCAAGAGATAGTTCTAGAACGTATGAGTATACGCACTTAATTAGAGGATTCTACAGATGCTTGAGTATAGTTTTATCTAACTTCAAAAGGAAAAATAATAATAATACAATAGACCTAGCCTGGAATTGAACCGGTACGGGCCAGAAGAGAGCCTCTCCCAGAAGGCGGCGGCAAAAACCATCTAGGATTCCTTTCCTCCATCGGCCACGCCATCGGTCCGTCCCTTCTTCGGTGGTCTTAGGGTCTTGGAGGCGTGGCGGACCACGGCCCCTCGCCGGCGGAAGGTCTCATTGTTTTGTTTAGACTGTTTTCAGTGTCTTTTTCAGGATGTTAAGGCGGAGGCTACGTCCTGAAGTCAGAATAAGGTATTTCCCATCCTATCCTTGCTCTGATGGTGCGTCTAGCATCGACGGAGGGCGTGTGGAGTCGTGTGTCCGGAAGATCCCTTGGGATCTGGTCGTTTTTCGTTGGTGTGTTGTTTTCAGGTCAGTCTCTTTCGATCTACGTTGGTCATCTTCGGCGATGGTTGCTTTGGTGCGTTGGTCCTTTGGGCCTTAGCACGACGACTTTCCGTCTGTCTACTACAACAAGCTCTACTACGACAAGCTTTGCCCGGCTTCGGTGATAGAGGGGCGAGGACGGCGGTGCGCCTTCAGCTCGTGTCACTGTTTGTAGTCGTCGTTGTTAGATGTATATATCTGTATATTGTATTTCCCCCATATGTTAGGGGGTTTCCTGCATATTTGCCCCTGTACCTGTACTATATATTGTGGCCTTTGGCCCCCAGAGGAATACAAGTTGCATATTCCTGACATGGTATCAGAGCTAGGTTAGCCTCCTCCTTCTCGCAACTTCGTCGCTGCAGCCGCCACCGTCCCTGTCGCCGACGGTTTTGCCGTCGTCGTCGCCGCCGGTTGCCGCCTTGTTCCTGGCCGGTCTCCAGATCGGTCCGTCGTTGCCCGTTTTGAATCCAATCCGATCTGCTCTACGCCGTCTGTGCACCTCCCCGATCCGATCTGCTTTCAGCCTTCTCGTGCGCGTGCTTGTGCTGATCTCCCCCGCACGCAGACGCACGCCTGCCTGTTCCTGTTCCCGACGCCCGCCTGCCTCCCGCGTGGCCGGCCGCCTGCCCGCCTGCCTCCCGCGTGGCCGCCTGCCCTCGTCTGCCAGGAGACAGGTCGTGTCCTCCGCTGTAACCGCACGCGGGACGTCTGCCCACTCCCGCGGTACTCCACCAGCCACGCGCCCACGTGGGACCCGCGCCGACGCGGTACTCCATCAGCCACGCGCCCACGTGGGACTTCTCCTGCGCCTGACGCCGACGCGGCGCCCACGTGCCCGCCTCCTGACGCTTCGGCTCTGCCCGCTGCCTGGCCCGCCTCCTGCCTGGCCCGCCGCCGGCTATTTTCATCAGACCGTCCTCAGATCTAGATCTAGCCTGGTCTGTTAAAAAAAAAGAGAGAGAGAGAGATATGTCTTCTTCATCGGGCTATGTTGCGATTCCTCGCTGCCCTGTGGTCTTTGATGGCGCGAATTACCCTGATTTCGCTGCCTTTATGCGCGTTCACATGCGCGGTCTCCGTCTTTGGGGTGTGCTCTCTGGCGAGGTCTCCTGTCCGCCGTGCCCCCCTGCTCCTGTGGCTCCTCTTCCGCCGACGCCGATTGTTCTCGGTGCTGATGCTTCTCAAGAAGCCAAGGATGCTGCTCAGAGTGCTGATGATAGTGCTGTTACTGCTTATGACCTGAAGTTCAAGCAGTACTCTTCTGATCTCGAGGTCTATCGACACGCTCTGACTGCTTACACTCAGTGGGTTGATGAGGATGCTCGTGCCGCTGCTGTTCTCACCTCCAGTGTTCTGCCCCAGTATGCTGCTGAGTTCATGAGTCTCCCTACTGTTGCCGCTCAGTGGGCTCATCTTCGTCAGCGCTATCAGCCGTCTGGGGATGCTCTTTACCTGTCTGTGGTTCGCCAGGAGCATGCTCTCCAGCAGGGTGATTCTACTATTAATGAGTTCTATACTCAGAGTGCTGCTATCTGGCGTCAGCTTGATTCTCTTCGTACTGCTGTTTGTGGCACATGCTCGTGTTGCCAGATTGTGCGCTCGGACTTGGAGTTTCACCGTATCTATGAGTTTCTGTCTAGGCTCCGCCAGGAGTTTGAGCCCCGACGTGCTCAGCTGAATGCTCGTGGTCGCGTTCCGCTCTCTGAGGTGTTGTCTGAGCTTCGGACCGAGGAGACCCGTCTCCGTGGTGCTGGTCTTCTTGCGGTTCCATCTGCGCTTGCTACTCGTGGTGCTCCTTTGCCGTCTGCTCCCTCGACTCAGCCACGGTCCCCTGTGCCGCTGCCGCCGATACTACCCACTCCTCCAGGTCAGGGTCAGGGTCAGCTTCAGCACCAGCAGCCTCAGGGTCAGAGTCAGCATCAGCAGGCTCGTGGTCAGGGTCGCCGTGGTTCTCTTCGTCACTGCTCTTACTGCAACAGGGATGGTCACACTTGGGCCACCTGTTATACACGGGACCCCAGTTTACGTCAGCAGCACCAGGCTCGTGGGCAGTCGGCTTCTTCCGGATCTTCAGCAGTTGCTCTCTCTGATCAGGACATTATCAGGAGTCTTCGCGGTCTGCTTGCTGCTACAGGCTCTTCTTTGACGGGCACTACTGGTTCTATGACTGACTCTTCAGGCACTGTGCGACCACCACCTTCTACACAGTCAGGTACGTCTCCGTGGTATCTGGATTCTGGAGCTTCTTTTCATATGACCTCTGAATCTTCTTTTCTGTCCGCTCTTCGTTCTCTTCCTTCTCCTGTCCGTGTTTTTACGGCTGATGGTACCTCTCTCCCTGTTTCTAGTCGCGGCACCCTTTCTACTTCTTCTTTTTTTGTTCCTGATATTTCTCATGTACCTCTTCTTAAGATAAATCTGTTCTCTGCTAGCCAGCTTACTGACTCTGGTTGTCGCGTCATTCTTGATGCTGATTCTTGTGTTGTTCAGGACCGTCGCACTCAGGCCCTGGTTGGAGCTGGCCCTCGCAGCCGTGACTCTTCAGGTCTTTGGGAGTTAGACTGGCTTCGTGTTCCTTCTGCTGCCACTTCATCTGCCAGTTCTTCTCCGGTTGTCGCCTCTACTACCAGTTCTTTTCAGCAGTGGCATCATCGTCTTGGTCACCTCTGTGACTCTCGTCTGTCGTCATTAGTTCATCGTGGTCTTCTGGGGTCTGTCTCAGGAGATGGGTCCTTGCATTGTCAGGGCTGTAGGTTGGGTAAACAGATTCAACTTCCCTATCCTACTAGCGCGTCTGTATCTCAGCGACCTTTTGATTTAGTTCATTCCGATGTTTGGGGTCCAGCTCCCTTCGCTTCGAAAGGGGGCCATCGCTACTATATTTTATTCATCGATGATTTTTCTCGATACACGTGGTTGTATTTTATGCGCTCTCGTAGTGAGGTGCTCTCCATATATCAGCGTTTTGCGGCCATGGTTCGTACTCAATATTCTACCCCCATCCATGTGTTTCGTGTTGATTCTGCTGGTGAGTATATCTCCCAGATGTTGCGAGGTGTTCTTGCTGAGCAGGGCACTCTTGCTCAGTTCTCCTGTCCTGGCGCACATGCCCAGAATGGCGTTGCTGAGCGTAAGCATCGCCATCTTCTTGAGACCACTCGCGCTATGATGATTGCTTCTTCTCTCCCGCCGCATTTCTGGGCTGAGGCTGTCGCTACGTCGGCTTACCTCATCAATATTCAGCCTTCTGCTGCCTTGCAGGGTGGTATCCCTCTTGAGCGCCTCTCTGGACAGTCTCTAGACTACTCCATGCTTTGCTTGTTTGGTTGTGTTTGCTATGTTCTCCTTGCTCCTCGCGAACGCACCAAACTGACCGCTCAGTCTGTTGAGTGTGTCTTCCTTGGATACAGTGATGAGGATAAGGGCTATCGCTGTTGGGACCCTGTTGGTCGTCGGATGCGTATCTCTCGTGATGTTACTTTTGATGAGGCGCGTCCTTTCTATCCTCGTCCTACCGCTGGTACTTACTCGGTGGAAGATATCTCTTTTCTTCTCTTCCCCGACACACCTCCTTCTACCCCTATTGTGTCTTTGTCAGGATCTCCTCCCCCTGATGTCTCTTCTTCAACACCATCCTCTTCTACTCCGTCTAGTTCTCCTAGTTCTCCTCGTTCTCCGGAGTCTCCCTCTCCTATTTCCTCTTCTTCCTCGTCGTCTCCTGCGTCGTATTCCTCTGATGATCTTCCCTCTACTCGTCCTGTTCGTTAGCGTCGTGCCCCCCACCGTTACTCTCCTAGTCAGTACGGTCTTTCTGTTGCCTCTGAGCCGACCTCTTATCGGGATGCTGAGCATCATCCTGAATGGCAGCTGGCCATGGCCGAGGAGATTGCTGCGCTTGAGCGCACTGGCACCTGGGAGCTTGTTTCTCCTCCTCCCGGTGTTCGTCCTATCACGTGTAAGTGGGTCTATAAGATTAAGACTCGCTCTGACGGATCTCTTGAGCGCTATAAAGCGCGTCTTGTGGCTCGTGGTTTTCAGCAGGAGCATGGTCGTGACTATGATGAGACCTTTGCTCCTGTCGCTCATATGACCACTGTGCGCACTCTTCTTGCTGTTGCTTTTGTTTGTCACTGGTCTGTGTCCCAGCTTGATGTTCAGAATGCCTTTCTCAATGGTGAGTTGAGTGAGGAGGTTTATATGCAGCCTCCTCCTGGGTACTCTGTTCCTGAGGGGATGGTTTGTCGTCTTCGACGTTCTCTTTATGGCCTCAAACAGGCTCCTCGTGCCTGGTTTGAGCGCTTTGCTTCTGTAGTTACAGCTGCTGGTTTCTCCCCTAGTGCTCATGATCCAGCGTTGTTTGTTCACACTTCTCCTCGTGGACGCACTCTTCTTCTTCTCTATGTTGATGATATGATCATTACCGGTGATGATCCTGAGTATATAGCCTTTGTTAAGGCTCGTCTTCGTGATCAGTTTCTTATGACTGATCTTGGTCCTCTTCGATTTATTCTTGGGATTGAGGTTTCCTCCACTTCTGATGGATTTTACATCTCTCAGGAAAAGTATATTCAGGATCTTCTTGCTCGTGCTGCTCTTGGGGATGAGCGCACTGTTGAGACTCCTATGGAGCTGAATGTTAAGCTTCAACCTACTGATGGTGATCCTCTTTCTGATCCGACGCGTTATCGTCATCTTGTTGGGAGCCTTGTTTATCTTGCTGCCACTCGTCCTGACATCTCTTATCCTGTTCATATTCTAAGTCAGTTTGTTTCTACTCCTACCACTGTTCATTATAGTCATCTGCTTCGTGTTCTTCGTTATCTTCGTGGTACGATCACTCGTCGCCTTTTCTTTCCTCGTTCCAGCTCCCTCCAGCTCCAGTGCTATTCGGACGCCACGTGGGCGAGTGATCCTTCGGATCGTCGTTCACTTTCTGCTTACTGTGTGTTTCTTGGTGGTTCGCTCATTGCTTGGAAGACGAAGAAACAGACAGCGGTTTCCCGTTCGAGTGTTGAGGCTGAGTTGCGTGCTATGGCCTTGTTGACTGCTGAGGTGACCTGGTTACGGTGGTTACTTGCGGATTTTGGAGTCTCTCTTACCACACCCAGTCTGGTTTTGTCTGACAGTACAGGTGCTATTAGTGTTGCACGTGATCCGGTCAAGCATGAGCTTACCAAGCATATTGGTGTTGATGCTTTCTATACACGTGCTCAGGTGCAGGCTCAGGTTGTTGCGCTTCAGTATGTGCCTTCATATTTACAGTTGGCGGATTTCTTCACGAAGGCCCAGACCAGAGCGCAACATGATTTCTTACTCTCCAAACTCAGTGTTGTGGATCCACCATGAGTTTGTGGGGGGGGGGGGGTGTTAGATGTATATATCTGTATATTGTATTTCCCCCATATGTTAGGGGGTTTCCTGTATATTTACCCTGTACATGTACTATATATTGTGGTCTTTGGCCCCCAGAGGAATACAAGTTGCATATTCCTGACAGTCGCTAGGTGGTCCATTGACCTATTTGTGATTTTTATTACTTTTAGAACTTTTGTACCGCTGTTGATAATTATTAATAGATCGGTGGAATTTTGCAAAAATATATTATACTCCCTCTGAACCCATATTAGTTGACTCAAATTTGTCTAGATACGGAAATTTGTCTAGATACCGGTGTATCTAGCACTATAATTTGACTAGATACGTTTATATCTAGATAAATCTAAATCAACTAATATGGATCAAAGGGAGTAGCAACATCTATAGTAGAAAAGCATTGCGGTGGCTAAGGATGCAAGTTGGATCCAGTTTACCTCGCTTAAGCTGTGTACATCTATTCGGGATGCAGAGGCCACATTTTCCACCCTCTTTTAAAAAAAATGATTATCCCATTTAAATGACTTGCTAGTTTGAATTTCTTGCTTAAATTGTGACTTGCGAATTTTGAGTTGGCCCTTAAGTGGCACCGGATCACCCAATATGCTCTCCTCACTTGCGCCCTACGTGCCAGGTAAGATTACACTTTCAGGGACAGGTCAGAAGCACAGGCTTTCTGCCATAAACAAAATCAACAGCGCACCGAGAGTGCTAAGCCACTGTTTCGCTGCTTGCTGCGCTGTGGCGTGCCTGTGCTGGCATTCGTTGCTGCTGCCTCGGACGCCCCAAGTAGTACTCATTCAGTAGGCTCTATTACCCACAGGCAGGCCGGTGGGCGGATCAGCCCGTTTGATACCCGCATGCGAGGTTGGGCTGTGCCAACACGAATTGCAAAGCAGCCCACAGACATGCCCAATGACAACTCGGTGTTTTTAGTGAGTCAGCGTCGTCATCAGCCCACCTGGTACAAAAGCGACGCTTTCCGCACGAGCGTGGACAACGATAGCGATGGAGGGAGCTTTTTCGCTGCAACGAAAAAGTGAGATGAGAGATATTCGCTCACCTCATGTCGAAACACTCCCTTCCCGCTCACCACCGAAACCAGAACCACCACTCCGCCATCGAGCTCTCTTCCCTGGTTGGTCAACATCAGTCAGCTTCCTCATTCCGGTCATTGGCGGAGGCAACGGTAGCGTTCCAGTGAAGACTACTGCCTCCTCTTCGTCGAGTCGTCTTTACGGTCGCCAAGCCGAGCTGGACTAGGGTAAGTTCAATTTCCCCCTAAGGTTCATAGGTGAGATTGGTCTAAGCAGTATTTACATCTTATTGTTGTCCAAAAAAATTACACCCTAAGCTTTGTTTAAATTCACATATATCTACAAAACACACCTTCATACGTATGAATCTAGAAAAATATTCAACGTATAATTCGAGACTGAGGAAATGCTACTACTCAGTACAAGATTTATCGAGAGAGGACGTCAGCCGGCCGTTTGGACCAAAAAAAAGACCAGGGTAGCTACTTTGCATGTATGTGCAAGTTAATCAGTTTCTTATGCTAGCTGTAAAAAAAATCAGTTTCTTATGCTCACTGCCAGTGCCACTGCCTCCGTAAACAGTCATTTCTTTTGTCTTATGCGGCCTCGGTCACTCCATAGGTACTCTCTCCGATCTGTTTAAAAATATAAAACATTTTAGCTTTGTAAAACAGATATATCTAGATGTTTTTTAGTATATAGGTTCGCTTTGAATCTATAAATAAATATCATTTACATATATTCATTTTACAAACCTAAAACATCTTATATTTCTAAACAGAGTAAGTACGTGTTAAGGTTGGGTCCAAGATTTCCCGATTGATTGAGTCATCGAGTACTTTGCGGGCTCACGGGCTCGTCACAACCTTGGCCTTTTCCTACGCATCCTTCTCGATCATGCACATGCAGTGCATGCACGCAGTCCCCTTCAGATGATCCAAAATACATGCCGCTAGCTGCTAGCCTGCTACTGCAATCCCCGGTCGGTCAAACGTATGTTCAAGCTGCTCGTGCATGTGATGTGATCCCGGCTGCGTCCGTGTTCTGCTAACTCTCCTACGTCCGTGTCCTGATTCGTTCACCAGAGGCAGCGAAAATCTGGTGTGCTCTCCCAATTCTGACGGCACGCAGGTTCTGTAAAAGGATCAATTCTGGATCAGTCCCTACAGATTTATGTACGCCATCCGTCCATAAATAACTGACTTGAGTTTGTTTAAATTTGAGTCACTAGTGGAAAGCGAACCGGTGTTAAAGGGGGGGCCGTACCAGCGTGGCCCCTGCGGAAAAAAGGAGCCCCCTTTAGCACCGGTTCGTGCCACGAACCGGTGTTAAAGGTCCCTGCAGCAGTGGCCCGCGCACCCTCCCCCCTTTTAACACCGGTTCGTGGCATGAACCGGTGTTAAAGGGGGGGCTATATAAGACACCACCCCAGTCCACACACACCCCACTCTTCCATTCTTTCACATTTTAGAGCCTAGCAAGAGGGTGTGAAGAGTGCTAGTTTGTGTTTTTTTCATATGCACTAGAGGTGTTCGGTGAAATGCCCGAGAGCTCAAAATAAGCTTTCTTGTTGCTCTTTCCGTCTCGGTCGAGGTCGGCAACTATAGTTTCATGTGTCATTGATGTACTATATATATAAATGGTCATCTCCCTAGTATTTTTTGATATATACTACATATTAATGCAGATGAATCGGCAATGGATGTACGGTGACCGCCGCACTTCCGAGTACATTACGGGCCTCCAAAATTTTATCGTTGTGGCTAATGCAAACCGTGGTCACGATGATTTTATGTGTTGTCCGTGTGTTCACTGTCAGAACAAGAAAGACTACTCAAATACCAGAACCATTCACGCCCACCTGCTTCGATCCGGTTTCATGCCCAGCTATAATTGTTGGACCAAGCACGGAGAAAAGGGGGTTGTGATGGAAGACAACGAAGAAGAAGAGGATAATGAAAACTATCATAATATGTATCCTGAATATGATGATAATGCAACGGAGGTAGATAATGAGGATCAAAAGGGAGCAGATGGGCCCGCTGATGACGATCTTGGTCGGGCCATTACTGATGCAAAGGAAGAATGTGAAACTGAAAAGGAGAAGGAGAAGCTGGAGCAGATGTTAAAGGATCACAAAACATTGTTGTATCCAACTTGCGAAGATGGCCACAAAAAGCTAGGTGCCACACTGGATTTGCTGCAATGGAAGGCAGAGAATGGTGTGACTGACAGCGCATTTTCAAAGTTGTTGGTAAAAATGAAGAATCTTCTTTCAAGAAATAATGAGTTGCCCGACAGTACATACCAAGCAAAGAAGGTTGTCTGCCCTCTAGGATTAGACGTGCAGAAGATACATGCCTGCATTAATGACTGCATCCTCTACCGCGGTGAGAAGTACGAGAATTTGGATGCATGCCCGGTATGCACTGCACTGCGGTATAAGATCAGACGAGGCGATCCTGGCGATGTTGAGGGCGAGGCCCCTAGGAAGAAGGTTCCCGCCAAGGTTATGTGGTATGCTCCTATAATACCACGGTTAAAACGTCTCTTCAGAAATAAAGAGCATGCCAAGTTGTTGCGATGGCACATGGAAGACCGTAAGAAAGACGCGATGTTGAGACACCCCGCTGATGGGTCACAGTGGAGAAAAGTCGAGCGAGAGTACCTGGACTTCGCACGTGACGCAAGGAACTTAAGGTTTGGTCTAAGTACAGACGGCATGAATCCTTTTGGTGAGCAGAGCTGCAGTCACAGCACCTGGCCTGTGACCCTATGTATCTATAACCTTCCTCCTTGGTTGTGTATGAAGAGAAAGTTCATTATGATGCCAGTGCTCATCCAAGGCCCGAGGCAACCCGGCAACGACATTGATGTGTACCTAAGGCCATTAGTTGAAGAACTTTTACAGCTGTGGGCCAAACCAGGTGTACGTATGTGGGATGAGCACAAAGGGGAGCCATTTGACCTATGAGCATTGCTTTTCGTAACCATCAATGATTGGCCTGCTCTTAGTAACATTTCAGGGCAGACAAACAAGGGATACAATGCATGCACACACTGTTTAGATGATACTGAAAGTGTATATTTGTATAAATGTAAGAAGGTTGTGTACCTAGGGTATCACCGATTTCTTCCGAACCTGCATCCAGTAAGAAAGAAAGGCAAGCATTTCAAACGTCTGGCAGAACCCCGGAGGAAGCCTGTCCTCCGTGCCGGTGAGGAGGTATTTGGTATGGTCAAGGACCTAGAAGTAATCTTTGGAAAAGGTCCTTGCAGTCTATCTGTTCCGAATGACGATGCCGGACACGCGCCCATGTGGAAGAAGCAATCTATATTTTGGGACCTACCCTATTGGAAAGTCTTAGAGGTCCGCTCTTCAATCGACGTGATGCACGTGACGAAGAATGTTTGCGTGAACCTGCTAGGCTTTCTAGGAGTGTATGGGAAGACAAAAGATACACAGGAAGCACGGCAGGACCAGCAACGTCTGAAGGCCCCTGAAGATCCTCTGCATCCTGAGAACGAGAAGGGTAAACGATGCCACTTAACTCCTGCCAGCTACGCTCTTACCAAAGCAGAGAAGGAAATCTTTTTTGAATGTCTGAGCAGTATCAAGGTCCCGTCTGGCTTCTCGTCGAATATAAAGGGAATAATAAATATGGCAGAGAAAAAATTCCAAAACCTGAAGTCTCATGACTGCCACGTGATTATGACACAATTGTTTCTGATTGCATTGAGGGGGCTTCTACCTGAAAATGTTCGAGTACCCATTGTGAAGCTATGTGCATTCCTCAATGCAATATCTCAGAAGGTAATCGATCCAGAAAGCCTACCAGGGTTACAGACAGATGTGGCCCAATGTCTTGTCAGCTTTGAGTTGGTGTTCCCACCATCCTTCTTCAATATTATGACGCATCTCCTGGTTCACCTAGTAGAAGAGATTGCCATTCTCGGTCCTGTATTTCTACACAATATGTTCCCCTTTGAGAGGTACATGTTGGGGTTCGTAGCATGGAAAACAAAAATTTTCTATCGCATACAAACAAACAAGCCAAGATCTATCTACTAGATTGTAGCAACGAGTCGATGGAATAACTTACCCTCGAAGATTCCAAAGCGTTTAACGAGAGCGGATTCTCATGGGTGATGTAGTCGTACTCTTTCCGATCTCAAGATCGTGTAGACGATCCTTCCGGCGCCACGTTCCGGCAGCGCTCCCGCAGTCGGTCACACGTTCGATACTCGACGAAGACCTTCCTCTCCCTTGTTCCAGCAGGCAGCGGAGGTTGTAGCACTCTCCTCGCGATTCCGGCAGCACAACGGCGTGGTACCGGAAGTAGAGGGGAAATCCCGCAGGGCTTCGCCTTAAGCCGGTGCGAGTACGGTGGAGCTTATGAGAGAGGCTATTAGTGGTCTTAGTAATTAGACACACCAATTAGAAGGCTCTAAACCAATTAGAAGGCTCTAAACCGCAGGCTAAAGCAATTAGAAGCTCTAAACCAAAACGGCTCTAAACCGGAGATTAGAGGTAGGAACTTGTGTGTACTAGGAGGGGAGCCCTGCCCCTCCTTATATAGATGGGAGGGGGATGGCGCGCCAGGGGAGGGAGGGAGTCCCTCCCCAACTCGGCCTAGGGCTGGCCGCCAGCTTGGAGGAGAGAAACTCCTCCTCCAAGTCGGTTCCAACTCCTCTTGCTTGTTTCCCACAGTTTCTTGTTTTAGCCGTTTGACTTTCAAACTGGACATTTGACTTTTCTGTTTTAGGATTCAATTTAATCCTTTATTTGGGACAGCAAGAACACTTAGTACATGATGCAATCATTCCAATATGTAATGACACATTCATGTACCCCTCCCCCCCCGGAGTGCCGGACAATCCGGAACCTTCTAGAACATTCCCGATGAAAACACCGGAATCATTCCGCAACTCCGAAACGGGACTTTCCTTATATGAATCTTATTCTCCGGACCATTCCGGATCACCTCGTGATATCCCGGATCCCATCCGAGACTCCGAACAACATTCGGTCTCTTTCTCATAATACCATAACTACTCAAACAACGTCGAATCCTTAAGTGTGTCTCCCTACGGTTCGTGAATTATGCGGACATGATCGAGACACTTCTCCGAACAATAACCAATAGAGGAATCTGGAAATTCATATGGCTCCCACATATTTCTACGATTACTTTGCGATCGAATGAACCACTTACATACGATACCAATTTCCCTTTGTCTCACGATATGTTACTTATCCGAGGTTATGATCGTCGGTATCTCTGCATACCTAGTTCAACCTTGTTACCGATAAGTACTCTTTTCTCGTTCCCGTGATATGTGATCCCTTGTGACCAAGTCACATGCTTGCAAGCTAATTGGATGACATTCCACCGAGAGGGCCCAGAGTATATCTATCCGTCATGTGGATGGACAAATCCCACTCTTGATCCATGTGTCTCAACCAATACTTTCCGAACACTCAATGCCACCTTTATAACCACCCAGTTACGGTGTGGCGTTTGATGTCATCAAAGCATCCATCCGGTAAAGGTGATATGCATGATCTCATGGTCGAAGGAATTAGGTTACTATGTATCAGAAAGCATATAGCAATTGAACTATTGAAATGACTTGATCTTTATGCTACGCTTATCTATAGGAGTATGTCCACCATATCATTCTCCTAACGATATGATCTTGTTGTTGATAACATCTCAATGTTCATGATAGGGAAACCACAATCATTAATCAACCAACAAGCTAGTGAAGTATAGAGGCTATACTAGGGACTTCAAATTAAGTTTACAAATCACACAAGTATCAATGTTTCCTTGTTAATACTATTATAGCATGAATGTAAACATTTATCATAAACACAAAGATATAATAATAACTACATTTATTATTGCCTCTAGGGCATATCTCCAACAGTCTCCTACTTGCACTAGAGTCATCTAATCTAGATTACATGGTAATATACCGAACACCCATGGCAGTTTGGTGTTGGTCATGTTTTGCCCTCGGGAGAGGTTTAGTCAACGGATCCGCCACATTCAGATCTGTGTGTACTTTGCAAATCTTTATATCCCCATCCTGGATATGTTCTCGAATAGCGTGAAAACGTAGCTTGATATGCTTCAGCTTCTTGTGTGACCTTGGTTCTTGCGCATTGGCTATGGCGCCCATGTTATCACAGTAGATAGACATTGGGTCCAGCGTACTAGGAACCACACCCAGCTCTGTAATGAACTCTTTCATCCATATCGCTTCTTGTGAAGCCTCCGAAGCAGCCATGTATTCCGATTCAGTTGAAGATCTCGCCACAACGCTTTGCTTTGCACTCCTCCAGCTAACTGCTGCACCATTCAAAATAAATACGTATCCGGATTGTGACTTAGAATCATCCGGATCTGTGTTCCAACTAGCATCGGTGTAACCATTAACAACGAGTTGCTCATCACCTCCATAAGAAAGAACCATATCCTTAGTTCTTCTCAAGTACTTAAGGATGTTTTTGACCGCTGTCCAATGATCCACTCCTGGATCACTTTGATATCTGCTAGTTAAACTAACAGCATATGCAATGTCGGGTCTAGTACATAGCATGGCATACATTAGAGATCCTATGGCTGAGGCATAGGGAGTCTTACTCATCCTTTCTCTATCTTCTGCCGATGTCGGACTTTGAGTTTTACTCAAGGTCGTATTGGGCAACATGGGCAAGAACCCTTTCTTGCTTTCTTCCATTCCAAACCTCTTTAGAACTTTGTCCAAATATGTACTCTGTGACAATGATATTTGGCGTTTCGATCTATCTCTATAAATCTTTATGCCTAATATGTAAGCTGCTTCGCCAAGATCCTTCATTGAAAAACTATTATTCAAATATTCCTTGACACTATTAAGAAGGTCTACATCATTCCCAATCAACAATATGTCATCCACATATAGTATTAAGAATGCTACAGAGCTCCCACTCACTTTCTTGTAAATACAAGCTTCTCCATAAGTTTGTATAAAACCAAAACTTTTGATTACCTTATCAAAACGTTGATTCCAACTTCGGGATGCTTGCTTCAATCCATAGATGGACCGTTGAAGTTTGCATACCTTGTTAGCATCTTTAGGATCGACAAAACCTTTGGGTTGCATCATATACAACTCTTCATCAATGTCTCCATTGAGGAATGTTGTTTTGACATCCATCTGCCATATCTCATAATCATAATATGCAGCGATTGCTAACATAATCCTCACAGACTTTAGCTTCGCTACCGGTGAGAAAGTCTCATCGTAGTCAACTCCTTGAATTTGTCGAAACCCTTTTGCGACAAGTCGAGCTTTATAGACAGTAACATTACCATCAGCATCTGTTTTCTTCTTGAAAATCCATTTGTTCTCGACAGCCTTCCGGCCATCCGGTAAGTCCACCAAAGTCCATACTTGGTTTTCGTACATGGATCCAATCTCGGATTTCATGGCTTCTTGCCATTTATTGGAATCTGGGCTCATCATCGCTTCCTCATATGTCTCGGGGTCATCGGTGTTGTCCACCAACATGACATTCATAACGGAATCATACCAATCTGGAGTGGTACGAGTTCTCGTTGACCTCCGAGGCTCTGTAGCAACTTCAACCGAAGTTTCATGATCACCATCATTAGCTTCCTCTCTTATTGATGCAGGCACCACAGGAACTTCTTCCGGTGCTGCGCTACTCGCAATTTCGAGAGAAGGTTCGACAACCTCGTCAAGTTCTACTTTCCTTCCAGTCAATTCTTTCGAGAGAAATTCCTTCTCTAGAAAAGGATTCATTCTTGGCAACGAAGATTTTGCCTTCGGATCTATGATAGAAGGTATACCCAATAGTTTCCTTCGGGTATCCTATGAAGACGCATTTTTCCGCTTTGGGTTCAAGCTTGTCCGGCTGTAACTTCTTTACATAGGCTTCGCATCCCCAAACTTTAAGGAACGACAATTTAGGTTTCTTCCCAAACCATAATTCATACGGTGTCGTTTCAATGGATTTAGATGGTGCCCTATTTAAAGTGAATGCGGCTGTTTCTAATGCATAACCCCAAAATGATAGCGGTAAATCTGTAAGTGACATCATAGAACGAACCATATCTAAGAGAGTTCGATTACGACGTTCGGACACACCATTACGCTGTGGTGTTCCCGGCGGTGTCAATTGTGAAAGTATTCCGCATTTCTTCAAATGCTCGCCAAACTCGTAACTTAGATATTCACCTCCACGATCAGAACGTAGAAATTTAATCTTCTTGTTACATTGATTCTCTACCTCACTTTGAAACTCCTTAAACTTCTCGAAAGTTTCGGACTTATGTTTCATGAAATAGATATACCCATATCTACTCAAGTCATCCGTGAAGGTAAGAACATAACGATAACCACCGCGCGATGCTACACTCATTGGACCACACACATCGGTATGTATGATTTCCAACAAGTCCGTAGCTCGCTCCATCATACCAGAAAATGGAGTCTTAGTCATTTTACCCATCAGACATGCTTCGCATCTTTCAAGTGATTCAAAATCAAGTGATTCAAGAAGTCCATCGGAATGGAGTTTCTTCATACGTTTCACTCCGATGTGACCAAGACGACAGTGCCACATATAGGTCGAATTATCGCTTGATTTCAAACGTTTAGCCTCAATGTTGTTGATATGTGTATTTCCACTATCGAGATTCAATAAGAATAGACCATCTATCAAAGGTGCATGTGCATAAAACATATTACTCATATAAATAGAACAACCATTATTCTCGGATTTAAACAAGTAACCGTCTCGCAATAAACAAGATCCCGATATAATGTTCATGCTCAACGCAGGCACCAAATAACAATTATTTAAGTATAAAACTAATCCCGATGGTAGATGAAGGGGTAGCGTGCCGACCGCGATCACATCAACCTTTGATCCGTTTCCCACGCGCATCGTCACCTCGTTCTTCGCTAGCTTCCATTTATTCTGCAGCACCTGTTTCGAGTTACAAATATGAGCAACCGAACCAGTATCAAATACCCAGGCACTACTACGAGTACTAGTGAGATACACATCAATAACATGTATATCAGATATACCTTTCTTCTTGATGTTGCCGTTCTTCAAATCCGCCAAGTACTTTGTGCAATTCCGCTTCCAGTGACCTTCTCCCTTGCAGTAAAAACACTCAGTATCAGGCTTGGGTCCAGCCTTGGTCTTCTTCGCCGACGTAGTAACTTTCTTACCACCCTTCTTGAAGTGTCCCTTTGGCTTAGACTTGCCTTTCTTGAATTTGGTGGCATTATTGACCAACAACACTTGGTGCTCTTTCTTGATCTCCACTTCTGCAGATTTCAACATGGCAAAGAGTTCTGGCAACGTCTTGTTCATGTTCTGCATGTTGTAGTTCATCACAAAGTTCTTGTAACTTGGTGGTAGTGATTGGAGGACACGGTAAATCCCCAAAGCATTAGGAATCACTATACCCAAGCTTTGAAGTTTGTTTGCGTGCCCAGACATCTTAAGCACATGCTCACTGACGGAGCTGCCCTCTTCCATCTTGCAGTTAAAGAACTTTTCAGAAGCCTCATAGCTTTCAATTGCCGCATGAGTCTCAAAAATCAATTTGAGATCCTCGACAATATCATATGGGTCTGAATCCTCAAACCTTTTCTGAAGCTCCGATTCCAAACCATACAAGATAGCACACTGAACTATGGAGTACTGATTCTTCCGAGCGAGGTAAACATTCTTTACTTCATCGGGAGCATCAGTTGCAGGTGGGTCACCCAGCGGTGCATCCAGCACATAGGTCAAATTACCAGCTGTGAGGACAATCCTCAAATTGCGGAACCAATCCGCGAAGTTGCTTCCATTGTTTTTCAACTTTTCTTTCTCTAGGAACGCATTAAAATTGATGGTAGGGGCTGCCATTGATCTACAACATATTTGCAATAGTTTAGACTAAGTTTATGACAAATTGAGTTCAAATTAATTAATAAAGTTAATCTAGGTGAACTCCCACTCAAAACAATATCCCTCACATTGTTTTAGTGATCACACGAACCAAATCCACTACATCAACACCGATCATCACGAGAGTTGATATAGTTTCAATGGCGAACAATCGTCATGTTCATCATATCTACTATATGATTCATGCTTTACCTTTCGGTGATCCGTGTTTCGAGACCATGTCTGTACATGCTAGGCTCGTCAAGATCAAACCTTAGTTTCCGCATGAGCAAATCTGGCTTGCTCACGTTGTATACACTTGCGGAATCTAACACACCCGATCATCACGTGGTGCTTCGAAACAACAAGCTTTAGCAACGGTGCTAACTAAGGGTGAACACTTTATGACTTGAAATTCATGTGCATGAGGGATCATCTTATAATGCTACCGTCGTCTACTAAGCAATACAAGATGCATAAAGGATTAACATCACATGCAATTCAATATATATGTGATATGATATGGCCTTTCTTCTTTGTGCTTCCGATCTCCATCTTCAAGCACGAACATGATCTCCATCATCACCGGCATTGCATCAAGGTCAATGACGCTACTCCATGGTTGTCGTCCACCGGCTTCAACTATTACAACTACTTTGAATAGACACGCGGGTCTTAACATAAATTAAATACAACCATATGGCTCCTGCCGGTTGCCGACTTACAATAAGGAACATTGCATACATCAAATATAATCACAATCATGGCCATATCACATCACTGCACACCCCTGCAAAACAAAGTTAGACGCCTCTACTTTCTTTGCATATTTTACGTGGTTTGGGGCTTTCAATAAGTGTCGTTCTAACTTACGAACAAGAACCACAACATTGATACTAGTATTGTTAATCACCCGTTGTAAATTGGATCTTAACTATGCTAGGAGAAACAGGCACCCGCAAAGCCACTTATGCAATACAAGTTGCATGTCAAGCGTGGAGCAAGTCTCATGAACGATGTCATGTAAGGTTAGCCCGGGCCGCTTCATCCCAACATACCGCAAGATGCAAAGTACACAAGAAGCAATCGACAATAAAAGCATCAACGCCCACAATGACCATTGTGTTCTACTCATGCAACAGATCTACATATAGACACGGCTCTGATACTACTGTTGGGGTTCGTAGCATGGAAAACAAAAAAAAATTATCGCATACAAACAAACAAGCCAAGATCTATCTACTAGATTGTAGCAACGAGTCGATGGAATAACTTACCCTCGAAGATTCCAAAGCGTTTAACGAGAGCGGATTCTCGTGGGTGATGTAGTCGTACTCTTTCCGATCTCAAGATCGTGTAGACGATCCTTCCGGCGCCACGTTCCGGCAGCGCTCCCACAGTCGGTCACATGTTCGGTACTCGACGAAGACCTTCCTCTCCCTTGTTCCAGCAGGCAGCGGAGGTTGTAGCACTCTCCTCGCGATTCCGGCAGCACAACGGCGTGGTACCGGAAGTAGAGGGGAAATCCCGCAAGGCTTCGCCTTAAGCCGGTGCGAGTATGGTGGAGCTTATGAGAGAGGCTATTAGTGGTCTTAGTAATTAGACACACCAATTAGAAGGCTCTAAACCAATTAGAAGGCTCTAAACCGCAGGCTAAAGCAATTAGAAGCTCTAAACCAAAACGGCTCTAAACCGGAGATTAGAGGTAGGAACTTGTGTGTACTAGGAGGGGAGCCCTGCCCCTCCATATATAGATGGGAGGGGGCTGGCGCGCCAGGGGAGGGAGGGAGTCCCTCCCCAACTCGGCCTAGGGCTGGCCGCCGGCTTGGAGGAGAGAAACTCCTCCTCCAAGTCGGTTCCAACTCCTCTTGCTTGTTTCCCATAGTTTCTTGTTTTAGCCGTTTGACTTTCAAACTGGACATTTGACTTTTCTGTTTTAGGATTCAATTTAATCCTTTATTTGGGACAGCAAGAACACTTAGTACATGATGCAATCATTACAATATGTAATGACACATTCATGTACCCCTCCCCCCCCCGGAGTGCCGGACAATCCGGAACCTTCTAGAACATTCCCGATGAAAACACCGGAATCATTCCGCAACTCCGAAACGGGACTTTCCTTATATGAATCGTATTCTCCGGACCATTCCGGATCACCTCGTGATATCCCGGATCCCATCCGAGACTCCGAACAACATTCGGTCTCTTTCTCATAATACCATAACTACTCAAACAACGTCGAATCCTTAAGTGTGTCTCCCTACGGTTCGTGAATTATGCGGACATGATCGAGACACTTCTCCGAACAATAACCAATAGAGGAATCTGGAAATTCATATGGCTCCCACATATTTCTACGATTACTTTGCGATCGAATGAACCACTTACATACGATACCAATTTCTCTTTGTCTCACGATATGTTACTTATCCGAGGTTATGATCGTCGGTATCTCTGCATACCTAGTTCAACCTTGTTACCGCTAAGTACTCTTTTCTCGTTCCCGTGATATGTGATCCCTTGTGACCAAGTCACATGCTTGCAAGCTAATTGGATGACATTCCACCGAGAGGGCCCAGAGTATATCTATTCGTCATGTGGATGGACAAATCCCACTCTTGATCCATGTGTCTCAACCAATACTTTCCGAACACTCAATGCCACCTTTATAACCACCCAGTTACGGTGTGGTGTTTGATGTCATCAAAGCATCCATCCGGTAAAGGTGATATGCATGATCTCATGGTCGAAGGAATTAGGTTACTATGTATCAGAAAGCATATAGCAATTGAACTATTGAAATGACTTGATCTTTATGCTACGCTTATCTATAGGAGTATGTCCACCATATCATTCTCCTAACGATATGATCTTGTTGTTGATAACATCTCAATGTTCATGATAGGGAAACCACAATCATTAATCAACCAACAAGCTAGTGAAGTATAGAGGCTATACTAGGGACTTCAAATTAAGTTTACAAATCACACAAGTATCAATATTTCCTTGTTAATACTATTATAGCATGAATGTAAACATTTATCATAAACACAAAGATATAATAATAACTACATTTATTATTGCCTCTAGGGAATATCTCCAACAGTACATGGGAGTCTTAAAGAAATATGTTCATAACCGTGCTAGGCCAGAAGGAAGCATCTCCAAGGGCTATGTAACAGAGGAGGTCATTGAGTTCTGTGTTGATTTTATTCCTGACCTTAAGGCGATTGGTGTTCCAGAATCACGACATGAGGGGAGACTGCGTGGAAAAGGCACCCTAGGATGTAAAGCAATGATATGTAGGGACGGGCATTCTCTCAATCAAGCACACTACACGGTTTTACAAAGATCTATCTTGGTTGCCCCGTATATCAATGAACACAAGAATTTAATACGCCTCAAACACCCGGGGCAGTCTGATGAATGGATTATAAGTGAACACATGGCGAGTTTTGGCGGCAGCCATCTCCTGCGCGGCAGCCATCTCCGGCCCGTCAGCCATCTCCGGTGCTTCAGCCATCTCCTCAGCGTAAGCGGAAGAGCACTGCCACGAGGAGCATCAGTAGCACTGCCACAAAGAAATCCGCAGGAAACCGTACGCCAAAGAGTTCAAAAAACTACGTCCCGCAGCCTTCCGCCAAGCCATTGCCGGTTTTACCGTGGAATCGCAGCGACGAGGAGACCAATAGGATCTCGGAAGAACAGGTGAAGAAATTCTTTGCACCTAGACGGGCCGAGCCAAAGGAGAAAATAGATCCGGCGGTGGTGGAGAAGTTTTACAAAAATCTTTTGAAACCTGAAACCCCACTTGTGCCGGACTACGAGCGCCAGATTTTGAAGGCGGATGCAAGGCGCCGCAGGGAGACTGAAAGTAGCAGTCGTGAGGCACCCCAGAAAACAGTTCCCAGGCTCGGAGAGCAGGAAAACCAATCATGCGCCCCGCTCCAAATGTTCGACACACGGGACGCTCCTCCCGTAAACGATTACGAGGCAGAGCTACAAAGAAAGGCCAATGAGATGGGGATGACTTACATTGCATACTTGAACGTCATGGGAGACAACTTGCCCAAATGCGATGCCAACCCCATACAGCCATGGAAGTATGGGAAGAATCTCGTCAAGAAAGAGGAGCTCAAGAATCTACCAACAAAGATGCGAAAATTGCACAAGTGGTACCTTGATTTCTACAAGACGAGAAAGGTAGAATGGATCACGGCGCATATAAGAGATCAGATTTTCTTGTGCGGAGACGACGCAATCGACTTCAACATTCAAGACTTGCATTTTCTATTCAATCAGAAGGAACTCGACAAATCTGCCATCAGCCTTTATTGTGTGTAAGTACTATTTCTGTAATTTTTATCTCATCTCATTCACTTCATTAATTGCATGTATATATATATATGCTCACCATATATGTATATACTATTATGCAGGAAAAAAGTTATGGAATGCATGAAAGGAGGCCCTTTTGACATTGGGTTCGTTGACCCAAATAGAGTTCATGAACAAGTGGTAAGAGACAAACCCGGGCAAACAGAAGATTACTTGCTAAAGTCTTTACTGAGACAACAAACCAAAAGGGAAATACTATTGCCTTACAACTTCTCGTGAGTACTGTTACCCTCTCTCTTGTACACATTCTGTTTCGGCTTACTCGATGTTAAGTGTAATTGATGATGAGTTATGCGTCCGTAGGTTCCACTTTATTCTGCTAGTCATTCAACCCGACTCAGGAAAAATCCTTTTTATGGACTCGTTACGAAAAGAAAAGGAGCTATGGGCAGACTTTAGAGAGATGCTCCAGAGGTAATTTCAATCATATTATCGCACTAGATCGGCAACTTTCGTGACAATAAGTAATTAATTACTCCTTTATCCATTTTCTTTGTCGGACAGGGTTTGGAAAAGGTTCACGGGCAGGGCCGTGGGTGAATGGTCAGAAGAACTAAAATTTGTAGACCAAAATGTAAGTAATACTAGCTAGCTTCCAATTTCATTATATCATGCTTTATTGATTATTATTTTGATTGAACTCTCTATTATCGTAAAGTGCGCGCATTAGGGACACGGCAATAACTTATGTGGGTACTATGTTTGTGAATTCATTCGCAACACGATATGTGCGACGGGCCAAGCCGCACTAGGTAGAACAACTTAGAGTAAGTAAACAAAGTCCACAACATTATTTTATTACCATCAATTGTGTTGAGTTTTATTCTTATATATATATTGACGGCCCATTCTTCATATATATTCAGATCGAACGGATGCGGGACCAACTCCTACCATTTGAACGCATACGAGCCATTCAAGAGGAATTGGCGGGGTTCATACTTGATGAGGTCGTCACGCCTGGCGGAGAACTCTTTAGATATCCACCAAAATGAACGATGACGATGTATGTGCCGATGACGATGTATGTGCCGATGACGATGTTTGTGTATAATAATAGTTGCTTAATTATTCATGTACTCGTATGTACCGATGACGATGTTTGTGTATACCGCTCCCGATCGAATCCCCCTCGCTCCCTCCCTCCCGCAGAAATACGCCCAGAACGGGGCAGAGGCAGAAGTCTGCCGCGGCAGAGATTTAGGCCGTTTTCCTGCCGCGGCAGAGTTCTGCCGCGGCAGGAAAACGGCCTAAATCTCTGCCGCGGCAGACTAACCTTTAACACCGGTTCTAGATACAAACCGGTGTTAAAGGGGGGGCTGAGGCCTGCGGCAGCCCCACGTGCGCCAGGCCCCCCCCTCTAACACCGAACCCTCAACAGCGGTTGGGGAACCGCTGTTAGAGGGCCCTCCCAACCGGAGTTAAAGGGGGGGGCTCTACACTAGTGAGTCATGACGTTCCGGACTGTCCTACATAAGGGACATGCCTCTGTTGGAAGGATAGGAAAGTATATGGTCAGTACATTCCTAAAATTCTTGACTTGCAAGGTAGAACTAACCAGAAAAAATCACCAAACTCATGTAGTTAGAGTTGGAGCAGTCGTTGTTGGACTAACGTTCTCTACACTGATAGCTACCACACTTGATCAATAGATCCCCATGGTAGTCTAGCTAAACTTGAAGGAGAGAAGATGTGGTAACCTGGCAAACAACAAAAGCAGCAACATAAAGTCACTGTGAGGCCGTTTGAAAGAAATCAGTGAACAACATGAACATGCAATGCTTGCATGTCCAAAGGCTAGCTAGATTACACACCAAAAGAAACTTCTGAACAGATTACAGTATCAGCCGGAGCTTTCTGGTGCTCTCATAGGGTATTTTCGTGTTGTTAAAATCTCATTTGTTGCTACTCCCTCTAATCGGGTATCCAAGGCCAGAGGGCTGAATTGTTGGGACCAAGGAGTACCAAGTACCAATTCAGTAAACTCTAGGTAGTTTCTACTCGAAGTTGATGTAGGATTTTGCAAGCACCAACCAGTCCATCGTGTCAAAACTGAACAAGGATTACCTTCGACGATGGCATTCTGTTCCAGAGAAGGATCCCCGCCCTGCGTATCAGTTTACACAAACCACACGCTTTAGCAAATGAGCCGTCCAAACAAACCAATGTTCAGTTTCAGTGGGGGCTAAAAATAGCAGGTCTATCTAGTGCTAGTAGGGTTTTTTAGGGAAGCCACAATGTTTGCCGTAGCTAAATCTTAAAAAAGCTGAATATGGCTCTGAGCTAAAATTTAGTAACAGCTGCACAACGTACTGGTTCCAAATCTAAGGCAGACTTCACGCAGACCAATCTCCAGCAGCGAATTGTATACGCTCGGATAAAACCCCGTTTAGTTCGGACCCTAGGTGGACTAGCTGCGCACAGGGACGGAGCCAGCTTCTCAACTTGAGGGGGGCAAAATTGGCATGAGGAGGGCAGACTTGGCTAAATCAATAAGAAATTTGAAGCTTTAGTGAGTAGAGTTCTTCACAAAATTCAAACCATGGGGGTGGCTAAGCCCCCCCCCCCCCTCGCCCCCCTTGTATCCGTCCTTGGCTGCGCACTCGGTAGCCTTGCCACCAAGCCATCACTTGGTTCTCGATAATAGGCTATACAAAGGGCAGCGTAGGAAGCTTTTGCATACACGCTCAGAAATTCAATGTTTACAGAGGAATCCGATTTGGTTGCAGTATAGATTCCTATACTAATGCGGTAAGTTGCGCGTGTCTTAGGGTGTGTTTGAAAGAGCTCCACTCCACTCCATATCTAAACTACACTCCACCAACAAACTCTAGAGCAGTCTAAAGGGTGTCTGGCTCATTTTGTAGCTCCAGATTCAGATAAGGGAGGGTTTGACGTGAATTGACTAGACTACTCTCTTATATTGTTCTCTTTCATGTTTTTGCCTTGTGGATCGGTAATGCAACATCTTAGCTGTCTCACGTGTGAGAACTGAATTGATTTTTTTTCTCTTTGCATGAGAAGGTCATCACTTGTGATTATGATGTACGGATCTTTTCTTTGGCTTTGTATGATAACGCCCAATGTTTCCTACAGCTGAAGTTTGTATGAGTGACTGATGATAGCTGTTTTCAGCAGATGCATAATCACCCAATTAACATACAGTCAGCTAATATATCCACCAATACAACTTGTTCGCCATGTTCAGATCATACACAAGAAACCTTAATTACCATCTATTGCTCAATACACATACATAATCAAGCAATGAGGAGAATATAATATGTTTATCACTGCATATCTGTACAAATAGTACCATGAACAGATCATGTGTTACCATTTGATCAATATGCATATACAACAGAAATACCAAAAGTAGAAATAACATATGAGCAGGCACGTTCGGTGGAGATCCCCTGTCAATATTAATTGGTTGTCAGGTTGGAGAATAACTATAACTGATGTTGAAGGTCGGCGGAGTGTTCTTGGTACATCCAAATTAGCCAGGCCACGAGCAGGTCATGCATTCAGGCCACAAGCAGGCAACGAGATTTACCGGAACGAGGCGGCGGTGACCTCCTAGTGGACAACTGAGCTAGACGTTTCTTCCGGCGGCATTGGACACGGACGAGAGGGGCGAAGGGGAGAAGGGAGGGGATCTGGGCGCACGCCGTTGGGTGGGTGGGTGGCGGGGGGGGGGGGGGGGGGGGGGGGGCAGAGAGGGTCGCCGCAGATCCTCTATAGGGGAGCAATCGTTCCAGAGATGGTGGTGGCGACGGCGTGCCCTAGTCGCCTCCTTGCTCCTTCCCATCGAGAGAAGGAATCAAACGAGGGGACTGGGGAAAAACGTTTTGTGATGATATGAGGTTTGGGGGTAATCTAGTGGCACCGGTGGGTAAATACATGTTAACTCTGTGGTAAGATGGATATTAGGAGGGCGTGGTAGGCGAAGTGAAGCAGGCGGGGTACCTCGGGTTGGCTTTACTCCGGTTGTTTGGTGGATTGTGCGTTTGGGGCAGCTTCGGCTGCTCCACCTCTTTATTTGCTGGAGTGAAGTCGTCTCAAACACACCCTTGCTCACCAAAGCTTCTAGTCATTTGGGCTTGGCGCGGTAACACATTGGAGCATTCCATAGTCGGATGGACCTCCATCTTTGCCAACAGCAACTGGGCCGTCGGTGATACAAATGCTTCACCACCAGTTAGCCACCCAGGTCTACCGTAATAAGTCCATGTCATGGGTGTACGGTGTACCAATTTGGTAAGTATATTCCCAATAGGGGGACCTCTCCCCTATAGCCCATTGACTTTGTCGAAGACGGGACTAGTGAATAGGCCAATTGCCCTCCCCTAGTTAGGTCATTCGAGAAGCTCTGCCGTTGATCTCTAGCCGTCGGAACGCTCTTACAAGGTAGACATCAATATTTATTCTTTTGAAGGTACATAGACCTGGTGCTCAAACATTTGTAGAATACTATAGCTAACATATTCATACTCTCTAGAACTATTTCTTCGGATATTTTGGTGTATGTATTAGAAACTTACTCACGCACAAATATATGTTCTCCAACATTGTTGTGTATACTATATCTTTATGTGATTTAATAATGTAAGAAAATGACACAATATACAATGTACAATATGTAGTTATGCTTACTATTTCTACCAAATATTTCCACGCTTAAATCTTCTGAGACCTATCAGTCATCAGGCAGATAAATGGGTGACCATGTCTACTTACCATTTCGAGAATATGGATGCCAAAATGTTTAGGGGTAGCATGTCGACAACCACCTATAAGGAGACTAGCGTGATTTTACCTAATGCCATGTCATGGTTAAAACAAATTAGCATTAGGTGTTGTCAAGCTATTATGATTCACTGGTTAATAAAACATAAAGCACGTCAAGACTTTGATGACTCTAGATTTGATAAATGTATTGCTCTATGTAGATTCAAAGATGATATAATAGGAAAGTGTTGGATTAACCCTGCACTACATTCTTTGTTCTTGCACTTTTAGTTAACTATAGCAGCTTTTGCCGTTATCAGTTAACTTGTAACCCATTGGAAAAATAAGTTAAGGACTGAATTGTGATCTTGTTTGCGATTTACTCTAGTTAGTTAGTTAGTCAATTCTGTTTGCTAGCTGGTCATCACAAATAGATCATGGGATGGACGATTGAGTGCATGTTACGGCATCACCACTTCGATCGGGAGGACGTCGGATGGCATGGTTGTTAGTCCCATTTTGGTGCTGGTCTTTCATTTCAGCTGTATCCCTTTTAAGTTCATATAAGGAATATAGAAAAGCTGCGCTCTGTATACAGCACAAAAGAAAATTCTTATGTTCATCGTGTCTGATAGAGATAGCACAGAGGTTGAGATGTGTGTGTGAGAGAGATTGGCAACGACAGAAAACCGCAAAACACGACCAAACAGGATTCATGTGAGTAGTGGTATGGGTCAACATTTAACATCACGATGCACCATAATGTGAAATTAAATAATTGTATTATTCCTAAATTTGACATTTATATATGTTGTTAGAGATCGTGTGAGTAAGAGAAAGAAGTTGCACCTTGGATAATTGTGAAAATGATAAAATTGCCCCAGTAATTTTTAATGTTGCGGAATTCATTACGACTTTTGCCAAGAAATAATGTAAGTCTGGTCTCTTTATTTTCTTCTTTGTTGTTTACTCTTGTTGGGTTTCTACACTAGTGAATAACGTTTAAATTTATGTTTGCTTACTATTTACCATGAGAGCAACCATATCTAAATATACATAAGCCACATGTTATTTCCCTCATTTTATTTTTTTGATTATGTTTTTGTCTTTAATGACTTAATTTCTTTACCCGGTTTTTCTTTAAATGAATAAAAAATTGGTATTTTCACTTTTGTTACATAGAACTAAAATACGACAAAATAATTTCCACTCACATGGATGAGGAATAATATGAAAAGGGTGATGAGCTTCCTCCTTTCAATAGTAAATATGGCAACTTCATTTTAGAATTCAACCATAAAATGCAACTATGAGCATACCAGATAACAATGTTCGCAATGTATCGAGGCGTCACATGATCTTCCACTAGTGGGTTGAGAAGCATACTAGCGTTATTTTTCAACTAGCCCAAGGTGAGATTTATTTATCCGATGTTGACCATTAGCCGGATACGAAAAAACATGTCCAACTTATTTTCAAAGGTACCATCACATAAAAGAACTTGACGTAGGATATGGTCACGTTGAAGTTAATTAAGAAGCTATGCCTCGCTTGGCCAGCAGGTCAAGTCCAGTGTGGTAGCCTCAGACGATTTGCAAGCAGGACAAGAAGAAGAACTACGGTTTGTATGATATTTGCTAATTTGTATATGCATATAACAAAGCAGAGGAAGAATCCTCGAGGAAAGACAGGAGAAGGTGTTGAAACGGTTGTACGCGGTAAATAACAAGATGTATCACATCCCTGGCATTGAGAGGAAGAAAGAAGTACCTCGTGTCGAGTTGCATCGCCCAATGGACAACTCGCGGTGAGGAGGCGAATATGAAAAGAAAAGAAAAAACCAAGAAGATGATGATGAAGAAGAGGCGGGAATATTTTCTCCTACTCGGTTTACTTCATGACAATTAAGGTGATGGCGCAAAAATGGATGCTCTGGCCTCTGGTAGAATAGCAGATCTATCTAGTGCTAGTAGTGTTTTTCATGAAAAATTTGCACGTACGGGTCGACGTGATTCGAACACGCTGCTATATCGTTGACGAGGATTCGAAAAGCTGTCAGGTCGATTGGTCTGAAGCAGTATTTACATCTTACCGTTGTTCAAAAGAAAATAAAAAATCTTATGCTGCACTGCGAGTGCCAGTGCCTGCGTAAACAGCCATGTTTTTCTTGGCTTATTATGCGGCCTCGATCACTCCATAGATACGTGTTAAGGTTGGGTCCAAGATTTCCCGATTGATTGAGCCATCGAGTACTTGGCAGGCTCACGGGCTCGCCCCATTCTTGGCCTTTTCCTACGCATGCAGCCTTCTCGATCGATCATGCATATGCAGTGCATGCACGAATTGCCATCGTATGGATACAGGACACCTGCCTGTCCCCTTCAGAAGTTCAGATGATCCAAAATACCTGCCGCTAGCTGCTAGCTGCTAGCCTGCTACTGCATTCCCCGGTCGGTCAAACGTATGTTCAAACTGGTCATGCATGTGATGTGATCCCGGCTACCTCTCTCCACCTCTCCTACGTCCGTGTCCAGATTCGTTCTCTAAAAAAGGATCGATTCTGGATCAGTCCCTACCGATTCATGTTTAAATATTGAAGCCCGCGGGATTACAAAAATAATGCTTGAGGCAGTTACAAACACGGCAAGCAAAAGAATGAAGAATTTTCAAACCACACAGGTGACACAATCTTCTTAAGAGCCTGTTCGGTTTACCTTGGATTGTCTTGGTTTGACATGGATTGATATGGTTTAAATTCCATCTAAATTAAAATATCCTCTAATCCAAATCAATCCAGTCCAATCCAACCTAAAGGTGGATTAACCGAATATAGCCTAAAGTGGAAAATCCTCTCCAATGAGAGAGGAAGAAACCAACAGAACTTAACTATAAGAGTGTTTGCATGCATCCATTGGTTTTTTTTATAAAGCGAGATCAATCCTAGCCAGTGGCTTACAAGATGTATATATAGACGGTGGTAACAGTCCATACCATGAATAAAGCCACACAGCCGAATCGATACAAACCGATGAGGGAACCCTCTTACAAAGCAAAGATATAAAGAGCGAAAAAAGGAGTAGCTACACCCCACAAGAAGCATCCTAGAACTGCCAAGAGAGGCCACCACGTCTCCTTGTGAAACCACCGAACATCGTCGCACCATACAGACTAAGTTATTGCCGGAGAGGTCCGCCTATCCTCTCGCTTCGGACCGTGGAGCGTCAATCCTGCCAGGGAACATGCCATGTGTAAATGATAGGACATCACCGAGACCACTCTGTGCCATCACCGAACAGCTTCGAGATAAGATCTAAGCTTTGCCCGCCGATGGCGACGAGACATGACCCAAGGTGACCTGAGCTCCGCGATGACGCTAGGCGCTGCCGTCGACGGGACCAAAACGATCAATGGTTTTCACCCAGAGCCCTCTCATAGGGAGGTGGCAAAAAATATACGCCCCCAAAGAAGCTTATGAAAGATCGATAAGTATGACTTAGAGCAAGTGCAACATTGTGGAAATACTAAGTCTAAGAAGCTTAGACATGTGTCTAACCGGTGGAGGGAGGGTGGCTAAGAAAAAGATTCCCTAGAGCGTGTCTAGTACTAGACACAAGGTCCAGCTGAATAAAACATTATTTCATTCTAGTACTTGACACATGTCGCTGGACTAGAGGAGTTTGGATGAGAAAGTGTGGTGTCACTGGGTCCCATAAGCTGAGCTCGACTCTGTCTAAACGGTGGAGAGGTTTTGTTTGGTTAGACTCCTGTTAAACTTTTTTTCTAGACCCATAGACACGTTGTACATGCTCTTATAAGCTCCACCCGAAAGATAGTTTATGACAAGTATCATGCATATGATACTAGTATATGATACCATCTCCACAATTCATAGTATCATATATAGTAGTATCATAGTCGTGGTGTATTTATTGTTTTGTAGAATCCCAATGTAAAATTGTGGACAAGATTTGTTTGGGATTAATTTTTCTAGTTTTATGTGCTATGATACAGTATCTACCTATGATACCAACACAACCTCTTTCATCATTAATTGCTATGACACATAAGCATTTTGCATGCATGTGATGCATGATACCACCTATGATACCTTTATTGGGGCTAGTCTTAGTATAGGTGTAATCCCGTGTCACCCGTCTTGGTACGCGTACACGATTTTGTGAATTGAGTTCGAGTTAGAAACTCATTCTACATAAAACTATACCAACATCTAAAATACTTACCAATTTAAGTAAGGAAGTATATTTGCTCTCTGTAAGTGACGTGGACTGGATGGAGTGAAGAAACATCACAGTCCGAGCCTAGTTAGAGACAACAAAAAAAACGGCCGGTCTCATACGACCGGTAGCCGTGGCGCCATCCGTGAGACGCCGCGAGGCGCGAGCGCCCACGTGACGCCGCGCGTGGGCCCCGCGTTCCAGGCTACGCAACAGTCGCGGGCAGGCGGGCAGGAAGCGGTGGCTGCGGCTACCTGGCGTGAACAGGATCGACACGCGCGCACCGGGACCGCCACGCCGCTATTCGCTCCCTGCTGCGCTGGGCTGTGCTGCTGACCGTCGTCGCTCGCTGCCACCGCCTCGGACGCCGCGACCCTCCGGGGCCCACAGCTTGCTCCGTCTGCACGCGCGCCTGGACCCTGCCCACGACTGCCCAAACCGCAGGCGGTTCGGGCGTGTGCATCTGCCCGGTGGACCGGGTGTACGTATGCGGAGGGCCCTGTGGCACGGAGGCGTCAGAGAGCCCAGCGCCTCGTGTGCTACACCAAACCGGAACCGCTCCAGCCTTTTCCCCCCTTCGATCACCGTCGCAGTTTCCACTTCCCAACCCGCTCTCTCCTCTCTCTCTCTCTCCCCCACAGAGCTCGCTCGTCAGCCATTACCGCTGCTCTGCTTCTTCTTCTTCCTCCAAACTGCGTCATCGGATCCGAAGAACTCTCCCATCCATCTTACCCAGATTATTCCAGTTGCCGGCGTAAAAGCGAGGGACCAACCAACCAGCCAGGTACGTGAGCGCCTGCTCTGTTCTTCCCTCCACCGCAATCTCTTCTAATTTCTCCCTGAACTGGACTGGACTGCCTGCCTGCCTGCCTGCGCTCTCTTTCGTTTCTTATGAATCTCACAGAGATGGAGAGTGCTAGTAATTAAACGCGTTCAAGTCTTAACTGTCCCCGCCCCGCCGCCTTCGTCGTTCCCAGACCGCTCCCGGGATCCATTCAAGCATATGCAGCAGCGGCTAGTGCCGACCTGCTCTACGGCTCGTGATCTTCCCGTCCGAGTCTTCCGTAGCGTAGGTGGGGGTTCTTGGCAAGAAGCGGATTTTAAGTCTGCAGACTTGCGGAAATTGCGCGGCGGCTTAATTAAGGACCCATTTCTCTATCGTCTTGTAGTAGTAGGTGGCTGGTGTCCTTATTACCGGCCGTTGATTGATCGGGAAAGAAAGACGACCGCATTTGAAACGGCTTCTTGCCCACAGCAGCCCACAGGTTGTATCGCCCCCCTGCTGCGTTGTTAGGTGCAGAAATTAGCTGAGACATGTTTTCCTCTCTGCCCTCTGAAATGGAGTCAGGTTTCCTTTTTTTCCATCTCTGAAAATAACATCATTTTTTCTTTGGTGAACTGCATTTTCACCGGCTTTTGTGCCACTACTACTCCATTCTCCTTGTTGGTTTGCCGCTACTCTTCGTACATTTGCTTGCTGGAATACACACAATACCAGGTTTTTCCCTTTTTCTGTAATATAAATATCTAGTTTCAGGTTCTCCATCTCTCTTCTTGTTGTTCGGTTGCTGTCGATCGAGGCTCTTTTTTTATTTTTCAACAACTCAAAATGGTTGGGAGAATGGCATTAAACCTCTGTGACCAACACACTTTCCGCAGGTTACTGTAATTTGGAGCACAAGCATCCTGCTCACGCAGTGAGCTGGAGAAAAGAGCTGGACACCCACGGTCCGTCCACATCCCATCGTCTCCAGGGGACTACTGCACAAAACAAGAGTCAGTGGAAAGGTAGCCCCTTCAGATCTGACCCACTCCGTGTCACTTTCGCCATCATGTCACGCAAACCTTGTTCCCAGTGGCCGCAATGAGCCAAGAGTTGTCTGTTCCAGATAGTCTTGATTAACATGAAAGCATGTGTCAATTTGTGGAATCTTGTCCTACGCTTAGGCGTGTAGTATGCGCTTGTCGTCCTGGTGTGCTTGAGATGTTGCACGGTTGGAGAGCCGTAGGTTTCAAAGCAAAGCATGCTGTAGCCCTTTATCTATATAGGTTGGTGGTGAAGTGTAGAATGATACTCAAACGGTTGGTGCCTGGGGTTCTTGCCCGTTTGCTTCTTTCCTTTTGGATTATAGACTCAGGTTTCACTCATTTACTGGTTGCTTCTTTTTCTTGCCTTGTAGTTGGGAGTGGTAGTACAACACTTCTGTTTGCTAGTAATTGTTTTTGGCTATTTTCACTTCTACTAGGACAGAAAAGGTGTGAAGCTGATTAATGTCGTACTTAACGCATTAATTTACAGCACTTTTTCCTGCTGGTTCAGTAGGACCAATTTTTGGGTTTTGTTGGTGCAGCTTTGTTTTGAGTTAGGCTATTGATTTGCATCTCTTCAATATGAAAAATGGATTCGACTAGGAAGATGATATAAAGAGCAAAGGTTTGCACATGCATTGTACAATGGTTGGAGTCAGCTATATGAGAGAGGGTCCTAGTTAATCAACTTGGTTTGCTTCGATAGCTGGTAGATCAGAAAGTTTTTTATAGAAATCATGTTTGCCCAGTACAGCAGTGCCATGGGTCTGGTGCCCTGATGAATTTATGCTGGAGGTGCTTTTCCAAATAAATGGTGTCTTATCATGGCTCGTGGAAACTGTACTGATAGCGGTAGGCCAGACACGTTAGTGTACTGCTCCATTTAGTGCAGTGTTAGATGATACAACACTGTGATCATATCGGTTGCTGGGTTACTTGCTGTATACTTCAAGCTATTATGGCCAATAAAATGAGATTTGGTACATGCTTATTGATTGGGGTTCTGTTGCAGAGACAAATCACAAGCATGGACAGGACAGCGAATGTGGTGTTGGATATTGAGAGCCTGCCTCAGCAACCTGATAAATGCTGCACTGGAAGTCCAAAGATGACAGTATGTCCTCTAATTTACATAATAAACATGAGGGTAGAGTAGCTACTCCAATGTGTCTTAACCTGCCAGTTTTTCTCTTGCAGAGAGCCCTATCCCGTAAGGGTCCAAATCGCACTGAGAGGAAGGGCGGCGAAGAGCAGGAGCCAGATGACTTGGCAAAAAATCTTATCATTAAAGGTCATAAACTAGTGCTCTTTTGTCTTTCTTCCCCTATTTTCCATGTTCATGTATATTCAATTTTTTGCATTAATTGGTTATACAGTATAGATACTTTAAATCAATTATTTATTCTTTTGTAAGACATAATTTGTTTTGCAAGACCCGTTTGATCCTAGCGGTTTTTGCTCCACACATACGGATTTTGAGCTGCAACCTGAACTGTATCTAGACCACAAAAAGAGACAAAATGACCAAATTTCTGAAGTAAAATTCTGAAGGGAGAGGGTTTTCTGAAGAAAAAAAAAGTTGAGGGAGAGAGTTTCCTGAAATTCCTTTGGCAGCTTTATAGTTACTCCCTCCGATCCTAAATAAGTGTCGAGGTTTTGAACTAGAGTTAGTTCAAAACCGTGACATTTATTTAGGATCGGAGGGAGTAGATGATATACTGTGAGGGTACATATATTTTGTTACTTCTAGTTTATGGTTGGCAAACAAATCTGTGTATACTGCTTTAAGCATATATTTACGTTGTTAATTTCTGAATCGGAACACTAGTTTTTTTGTTGTTGTACAGCACTACTGTTTTTTTGGGAGCTCGACAGTAATACCTACTGAACTACTAGTGTTTATATTTCTTTGAATTTCGTTTACTGAATGTGAACAGTACATTTTCTTTAAGCGTAATATGTACACAGTTAATATCAGAATTGGAAGACTGCAGTTTTCTTTTCTTGTACTGCACCAACGCAGCTGGCATCGCACAGCCAATGGCTACTGAACTGTTGGTGCTCATATTTCTTCGAATTTCCTCTGCTGCAGTCGTGCCGTCTCAGTCGGAGCAGCTTAAGTTGCCGCTAGCGCAGAATAAAACTCTGGTCGCTCCACAATACACTGCCTCCGCGCCTGTTCTAGCTGACTCTGCCGAAGGGAGGAGTAAAAGGTTTAATCGGCTCACCTCATATCATCCCCGGAGAATCCTGCTCTTCTTTGCGACTTTGTAAGTGCCCCGCCTTCTTGATATGTCATTCTGTTTTGCCAAGTTTTTTTCTGCTCTGGTTGCTCTGAGTTTATTGCCTACTGTCTTAGAGGTAGGATGCAACAAGTACTCTCAAGGCAATAAGTAGATAAATAAACATGGCATGAGATAAGTACTGGAATGGCTAGCACGACCAGCTCTTCTCGACATACCGACCGTATCATGGTCGAGGAATCTGGTATGCGGGCTGTTGTGGTGGACCGGGTAACTCTGTGTGATACCTGACTAACTGGTCCAGCTTCTGGAAATGCATTTCTCCACATTAAAGACACCAACTGCACTTGCTGATCCTCTGTAGTACTTATCATTGTGACCTACTGCACTTAGGTTCGACAGTACTAGCCTGGCAAGTTACCTTGGGTTGTAGTCTGAATGTATTTTCCAGCAGCTGGCTGGTTACTTTGTAAACAGAACAACAGTAAGCATTTCATAGAACAGGCTGGTCATATATCGGTGGAGATAGTCTTCACCGCTGTTGTTTGCATCACTCAGTGGCTTCTCTCTAATCTGTTCACCTCTTCCTGCCTCAGGTCGAGCGTCGGAACGATGATTCTGATATACTTCACTCTTGCCATCAACAGACCGGAAGCATAGCCGTGGTCGTTCGGCGAAACAGAAGAATTACTCTGAGGGCAGGCGGTTCAGTGATACCGTTCCATAGCTAGGAAAACTTGTTTCTTTTCTGGGTTTTTTTTTGGTTGGTGGAGAAGGAGCTAGGAAACACCGGTAGCACTGTAGCAGAGCTAACACCAGGCATCAGCAGTGATGATGCATACATACATATACAGTCAGGATGTCATATCATATCCGCGTGCTGCCCGATCGAGCTGTGATCGTGATCCCCATGCTGCTAGGTCGCCTCCTGAAATTCTGCCATTCTGCATGCTACTGTTGCGGGAGAAGAAATGGATCGAGAGTGAAAGGGGTGCCGTTGGTTGGTGGTGACGAGTGCTGAGTGCGTGGGCAGATCTGTGGCGAGTGATGCTTGCTGCTGCTGAAACTGGAACTTTTTATTTCTTCTTTATTTACTCCGGCGGCGTGAGTAGGCGAATGATTGTGCGCTGTGGGCTATGGGGGAGGCGGTCCGGGAGGCCAGTGACAACGCTGGAGCCGAGACGCATGCTGCTTCGGATTCATTGCGATCCCAGCGACTTCTCTGGCTCCCATTTACGCCGCTGTTCCTCCTGACGACGAACCAGTGGCACGGCCCAGTTTGATGTACATGGAACGTCTGAGAAAGTGAGAATGCGTCTGCCAAACAAGCTCGTGGCTGACGCTGAGCTCGAGCTGGAGCTCCGACCCAAGAGTGGTGAGATGCCTGGCTGGACCCGGTGTGGCCATGGACATGGTGGGGGTGTCAGTGGTGTAAGTGCGTCTCCACCGGCATGATGACCCAAACGGTCTGATCTTGTCGGTCAGCCGCGTCCTTTTAGTCTTACGTCTAATAGATAGACATCCTAAATTTATGGTTATGGAGATTGTTCAGCTAAGAGAAGACAATCCTCTTTTTTTTGTCTTCTTTCCTCCAAGTCAACTATAGTGACTCTTGTGCATGGATGCGTCAGTCTGTGCGAGTCGGTCCGGATGGGTCGCCCCGCTGGACCGGCGCACAGCTGTCCGCACGGACCGGTTTGAACACGTTTGCATCATTTTTGTCGTGCCGTTGGAGATGCCCTAGCTTCTCCCCCTTTCTCTCCAAAAAGTCCATTTCACACACAAGCACTGGTAATGTATAAACTGCTCTGGCCGAGCCCACCTTGGAGTTCTAGTCAGATGAGTTTTCGAAGTAGTTGCAACTTGTTAATATGAGTTTTCGAATTAGTTGCAACTTGTTGATATGAGTATCCTATTAAGCCTAGATGCATCATGCCACATATATTTTCATAGGTTTTGCTAATTCTTAATTGGTTTAGAATTAAGTTCGAGCTCAATCAGCTCTTAATCCACTGAATTTGTATTGCGATTCGTGTGTCCTGTGAGTTGACAAGTGGGATTTTTTGAAGCAAGTAGGCTTGTTACGAAGATTGTATAATATGCCCCTAAAAAGATTGTATAACGTGACTTGAGTGAGAATGAGAATGCATATGAATCTTTTAAAATACCGAGATCACTTTTTTCTAGGCAAAAATACTGATATCACTTAGTCTCCTTACTCTTTTTTCTACCTCCTTTTTTTAGACAAGATTTTTCTACCTATTTTGTTTTTGGGCTTCCTATAACACACTGGGCTAGAATGAGCAGGAATGGCCCAGGGAGAAGTGGGCCGATGCTAGTATTGGTCTCCAAGAGTAAGAGACATTTCTCTCAATTTTTATTTTTATTTTGCTGAGCAATTCATCTCACTCGATTACTCTATATACCCATATATTAGTGAGCCCCCGTCTCTGTCAGTTATTAGTTGAATCAGCCAAGTGTTATGAATATGTATAACTAAAATTCAATACTCCATCCGACCCATATTAGTTGACTCAAATTTATATAGATTTAGATGAATCTAGACACTATTTATTATATAGGTTTATCCAAATTTTAACAAATTCAAGTTAAGTAATATGGGTCAGAGAGAGTAAGTTTTTTTTTTGTAAGGGTATGAATTCAGCGATTCTGTAGGTGTGCGGGCAGAAGCCCACATTCCTCTAGTCCTATCAGAGACCACAGTGTCTGCCTCTGACCCTAGGCTTGTAAAGCCTCTCAATTTGGTCGAACATATTGTCGATGGAGTAGTTGCACTTGCCATGCCGCGCGCCGCATGCTATGCCCACGCTGCTCGCCACCTTGGCCGGGATCATGATCAGCCCTAGGCCATGAGTGACACGCCACACCGTACGCATGTCACTCGCGAGCAACCGAGCGTGGCACTGAAGATGTCTCCTATCCATTTCGTTCGATCATCCCCTACGCCTAGCTTCATCAGTAGAGCTAGCCCCTAGCGAGATGATGAAACCACACACTACGCCCACCCCACCACTGCTTAATTTGCTACTCTGAAGATTTTCCACTAATAAACCAGCAGACGAGCGCCATTAACCTCCACTAACTCGAGATTTTACTTTCTGATCAGAGCTAGTAGTATTAACCAGAGATCGGCAGCCAAAATTGGTGGTCGTCTTACCTTTTCAGATAGCACTAATTAACGTAGCTAGCTCCATCCACTGGAAAGTAAACACTACTGGTGATGGTGGTGTCATCTCAGCTCCCGGCCCCCACCGTTGAAATTTTGTGCGGTGCTGGACAAAAGTCTCGTGCACGGTTAGAAAAAAGGTTCAGAAATTTAGACCGAAGAAAAAAGTTTATATAGGCCGTGGGCGCAGATAACATGGGCGGCGGAGCCAAAGGCGGAAGCAACACCGCGGCCGGTATCCTTTTATCCGTGGCAAAGCAGGAGTATTTACCTTCAGTGCTGAAATTAGGCGGCGCTAGACACGGGCTTAATGGCAGGAACAAAAGTGTATATAAGAAAAGAAAAACTCCAAACACTCATCTTTTCCTTATTCTAGACACGTTTTAATATGTAGATGGAGTACATACTAACTTAGACAAATTGAGGTCACTTTTTTTTTTGCAGATGGAGGAAATATCATCAATTCTTCTCTGCAAGGAGCTGCCATGGGAAGGACGTCGCATTCGAGCTCCAGGTGAAAAAAGCAGAACGGGGTAGTGTGCGAGTGGATGAGGAACAGAATCACATTCTCTCTGTGTTTCTTCTTTCCATCATCATCATCAGGAGACAAAAAATATATTCCACTTCGAAGGTAGCGTAGCATCTGGTGGTCAAATGCAACAGGGATGGCAGCTAGCGGAGGCATCGACACAAATTCTTCCACACACTTTCCAAACGAATCAACTTATGTCGTCCACCGTCTCTTGCCTTGCCTTGCCTTGCCTTCCCAAATTTTCAAAATTCGACAGTTAATGTGTACGAACAAGACCCTTTACTTTGATTCCGTAGGCTGCCTAAACTTGCATTTTTTTTTGTCGAGCAATGACTGTCCTAGCATCCCTTTAAGCTCAAAGTTGCCCCTTCAAGCTCTCACTTAACTTCACAGCAAATTTGCTTCTGCGTTAGTACGGTAGTACAAATAATGCCATTATGAGCAGTGTTATCACGGTCATGCACGTCGAATCCTTTGGCGCGCTAAAGCGAGGTTAACTGCAGATCGCCGTACGTGCCCGGCCGGCGATTTCCCGTGCCAGATCAGATCAGTTCGGCACCGGCCGTGGAAAGGCTGACCCTTAACCACCCCAAGCTGTTTAAGAGAAAGGCAGGTGCAACTAGCTGTCAGTCTCTTTCGTATCCTTCTTTTTCTCTCCATTATCAGGTTCGGTCTCGGAACGACAAATGGCATATTCGGCGCCCAAGTAGTGGTTCGGAACACATATATCAGTTTGGAGATAGGATTCTGGTAGACTTTTATATTCAGAAAATTCAGAAACAACATCTTGATGAATTTTTCGATTTCTCTGGACATATCCAATAGTGTATCTCACAAACGTGCAAAATCTTAGTACAAAATTCTTTGTATACTGGACTATACAAAAAAAAATCTAGCATTTTTTTATGTTATGAAAATACGCACACTTTACTCAGATTCACACTTCTATCATTTGTGTAGCCTAAAATATCAATAGACATTACATATATAAAATATATATTCATACTGTATCCAGTCAATGTTGAAGATTTTTTCTATTTCTATATATTTGGTGAAACACATTAAGCTTTGACTTCTGACTAAATTTATATGCAAAGCAAATATAGTACAAACAAATGCCTCACCAACAATACACTAGTCTAGATACCATCCATACTTGTGATCTAGACACCCCACATCAATATATGTTTCCTATCACTTAGTGAGAGAATACAATTCTGCATAGAATGACAAAACTGGGCAACTCAAGCTTACGATATCATAACAATCCGACAATAGTAGTGAATTCTTCTTCATGTTTACATTGGGGACACCCCTATCACACTGCGGCGACCTCGTATATCGTAGGCCAAATCCAGTATGACCTAAAAGACGAAGGGTGATGACCCGGTAGGCCTAAAAGGACACGTAAGACATCCCCGTCAGCGGTGCCAAGACACCAACTCACCAAACACCGTCAGCCTCTTGATCACGACACAACCACTCACTACCACATCCCTCCACTGAGTAAAGACAACACCAGCCAAATGTTCCCGCTAATAGCCCCACAAGAGACACATACATTGGAGCAAGCAAGTTCTCCTTGTACCGATCGAGTTCCGCTCGTGATTAATAGCCTTATGTCACAATACATTGATAGCCACTTTATGAGCACCAGGGCATTGCATCAAACACCCACGGTGCACCAACATCCAATGACTGCAACACATTACTCCTTGATTTTCAAAAAACTCAGCGTACAAAGTTTAGTCAAATGAATGTGTCTCCTAAGTTTGAAGAAGTTTATAGGTAAGAATATAAACATCTACAATACAAACTAAAAATCAATAGATCCACCATAAAATATATATTCATAGTGTATTCGGTCAATGTTGAAGATGTTTTTTCTTCTATATGCTTGGTCAATCATAGTAAACTTTGACTTTGACAAAACTTATATGCTTATATGTGAAAAGAGGTAGTACAATAGATGCCTCAACAGCAAAACACAAGTATAGATACCATCCATGTTCATGTTCTAGAAAACAAACAACAAGCTGTATTTCCACCATGGAGTCAGAGAATCTAATCCCACAGAAAATGATAAAAGTGGGTAACTCTAGCATAAGAGAAGATGACAATCCAACAACATTAGTGAATTGCTCTCCGTGTTGCCGCATGAGATACCCCTGCCACACATGGATACCATCGCATCTCCCCCCCCCCCCTCCCCCCGGCAACACAAGACAACAACCATCGCCGACCTCCTAATGACCACACAACAAGTCACAATCGCAAGCCTCGTATGTGCAAAAGACACTTGTGAGACATTGCCGCTAATAGCCACACGACACACATGTCGGAGCAAGCAAGTTGTTATTCTCACATACTTGCACCTACACATTTAGAAACCATACTCATAGATGTGCGAGATAAGCTATAACACCAAGGCTTTAGTTCCTCTATGATCTCTGCCGATGCTAATGGATGCCACGTTACTCCGCAAGAATCCTCGCTACTTTTAATTTTACGGGAGTCATGATGCATTGTCGATTTTGCTTATTTTCATGTGTCTATTTTCAAATGAACTCGGTCAATTTGGATTGAAAGTCTATTCATATTATTGGTAAGTCTACAAAAGCCTTTTTCCACGTTCTTATGTTAAAATATATGAAGCTTAAAGAGTTTTTTTTGTGAAATTTCACTAATCTATTAATAATCATCAACGGGAGTACAAAGAGCCTTAAAATTAATATAAATTACAAAAAGGTCACTGGACCATATAGCGACGACTACATACACCAACGGAATAGTTCACGATGTTCTTCATTTGCTTTTGTTATATTTGACTAGTAGTTCTAAAAAGTCAAATACAGGCCGGCCTTAGTTGACCTGGTTCATCTACGGAGTGCGAGTGCGACCGAGAGTGACAGACCATAGCTAGGTCGCCTACTATTACGACTGCATGGCGACAATAGCTCCTGTTCAAACTATTCTCGCATGCATGCATGCTTCGGGCCTGTTGCGATTGGTTCGTTCTGACCACGCTGATATTTACGCACGCTTCCGTTTGTCCGAAATGGCTGGCCGTCATGCGCGTTTCTTTCGATCTAGAGACCGAGCACGTCGTACAGTACAGCTCCAGTGGTGTGACAGGCGACCAAACCCGTCCACGTGAGCGTACACGTGTTTGACACTTCGACTGACCCTCTCTCTCTTTACGATGTCACGTCATTTCCATCCGACCTTGCACGCAGACATGCTGTATGGTTTTGCCCTCTAGTTAGCTTTCTTTCAGATTTTTTTTTAACGAAATTTCACCTATCTATTAAAAATCATTAACAGCAGTACAATTTTTTTTAAAAATAATAAAAATTACAAATAGCTCAATGGACCACCTAGCGACGA
The DNA here is from genome assembly GCA_910589765.1 of Avena atlantica. Lineage (NCBI taxonomy): Eukaryota > Viridiplantae > Streptophyta > Magnoliopsida > Poales > Poaceae > Avena > Avena atlantica. Next base: position 513,434,499 of record OU342735.1, on the reverse strand, counting down.
CTACAAACACTGGCACGAGCTGAAAGCACGCCGCCGTCCTCGCCCCTCCATCACCGGAGCCAGGCAAAACTTGTTGTAGTAGAGCCTGTTATAGTAAACATACGTAAAGTCGTCGTGCTAAGGCCCCAAAGGACCAGCGCACCAGAGCAGCAACCATCGCCGAAGATGACCAACGTAGATCGGAAGAGACTGACCTCAAAACACACCAACGAAAAACGACTAGATTCCGAGGGATCTGTCCGACACACGACCCCATAGGCCCTCCGTCGATGCTAGACGCACCACCAGAGCGAGGATAGGACGGGAAATACCTTATTCTAACTTCAGGACGTAGCCGCCGCCTCAACATCATAAAAAAAAAGACACTAAAAATAGTCTAAACAAAACACTGAGACCTCCCGCCGGCGAGGGGCCCTGGTCCGCCACGCCTCCAAGGCCCTAAGGCCGCCGGAGACGCGACGGACCGGTGACGTCGCCGGCGGAGGTAAGGAACCCTAGATGGGTTTTGTCGCCACCTCTTGGGAGCCTCTCTAGTACACGTACCGATTCGGTTGAGAACTTGGCTTTCTTCCCGATTGGACGACTATTCAATTGACTATCAAAATCAAAAGTCCGAACTGATGAAAAGGGCTAGACCTGTATTAATATTCTTAATACTCTCACTCACGTCTAGTCTATTTTAGTCCTTAGTGTGGGTTCGGTGCAGGCCACAAAATCTTTTTTTAACTGCGTGAGCAGGGTCTTGAACTTGAGACCTCTTGGCTCTGATACATATTGAATTGCTGCACTAGCCATCTAAACCAAAAATCCGAACTAATGAAAAGGGCTAGACGTGTATTAATATTATTAACAACGACAATGGATCTCAAATAGCAATGTTATGAATACGTTTATTAGTGGATTACTGGCTGCCCGAGTTCCAGTGTTTTTTTTAATTTTAAAATTTTAAAATCATTTTCTTATTTTAAGAAATTGAGTAATTTTTATTATACCCAACAATATATATATCATACAAACGTCTAAAATCCCAATTTTCAAATACCTCTTTTCAGAATTATAGATCTGAGCATTTTAAACAATGCTTGTTTTGAAAACTCTAAAATTTATCAGATTCGTTGTATTTGTGTAGCTCGGAACTTAAAGAATTTAGCGCGTTGCAATTTTGCATGCCTGCAGGATGTATCATTGATGATATCTACTACAACTTTTCGAAACCTGTACATAGTGTTTTCAAATTTTCTAAATAAAGAGAGCACTGGAGCTTTGGAGCGGGATTTTCCATTTTATAGATGAGTAATAGACACTTGAATCAAATCTCTGAAACATCCTAACAAATTTTCCGTGGTATATGTAAGAGAAATGCTGATTTGAGCGGGCTAGCTAGCACGTGACAGCTCAATCTGACAATAATCTCACAGAACGTATACGTACGTTCGCAAGCTGAAGATGTATATAAGAACCGAACCTTGCTTTGTCTTGGCAAATGGTCCGGTGGACTTGTAGAATTTAAAGAATTTAGCGCGTTGCAATTTTGCATGCCTATAGGATGTATCATTGATGATATCTACAACTTTCCGAAACCTGTACATAGGGTTTTCGAATTTTCTAAATAAAGGGAGCATTGGAGCTTCGGAGCGGGAGTTTCCATTTTATAGATGTAGTAATATGGACTTGAATCAAATATCTGAAACATCCTCATTATTTTTTCTGGGTAAATCTAAGAGAAATGCCGGTTTGGACGGGCTAGCTAGCACGTGACATCTCAATCTGACAATAATCTCACAGAACGTTCGCAAGCTGAACATGTATATATGAACCGAGCCTTGTTTTTTTGTCTTGGCAAATGGCCTGGTGGACTTGTGTACCTACCTACCAAACCAAAACCCGCTCGATCTTATTATTGCTAATGGCAGGAACTTAGATATTCTAATTAGCTAACCCCTATAGTTTCTTAATTAGTTTCAACTTGTTCAAATTTCCAACTCGATCGAATTGGTCTTCTGCACATGCATGCACGTGTATGCACGTACTGACTAGCTCTGCACATGCATGTAGGAGTGATGGACCTACGCGGGGGCGTAGTTTCGACGAAGAGAAGGAGAAGATCAGAGCTCGCAAATACTCCTACAAGGCAGACATATCCACACATAACCACATGCATGATCACATGCACCAAACTGTGAGAGTTGACTTGGAAGAGTGTGGGCCAATAAGTAAGTGCAGTGCGAGTTGGTGGTCGATCCCAGTTGATTAGATAAACTAGAGCTCTACCAACTTGTACCATATGATAAACCCAGTTGCATCGATAGTGAAAGCAGTTTCCATGCATGCATGTGTGTAGTTCCAGCTGCATGCTTTTGCGAAGCGTCGACTTTTCCGCGTGATCCTAGGCAACGACCCGGTCGATCCGATCGAGCCCGTGCTACGACGGCGACGCGCGCGCGCGCGGTGTTCGATACATAGTTGGTTTTGACTCGCCGGCGGCGACGACGACGTGCGCCCGAAGATTCACCCGTACACACACGCTGCTGCAGTAGTAGACTGGACGTACTGATCGATGTACCACACTAAAATACAGTAACCTTTTCGTACGTACGTGGAAAGATGGATGGCCGACATGCTTGTCCAGATCGAACGCAAGATCGACCTGCGCGCGGGCTCCTTGGCTTGGCTCGAGTGAAGTGACGGTGCAGATCAGTTTTTGCTTGGTTCCGCTGGTGTGTGTGTGTGTTAGCCGTCGTCAGCAGCAGTAAGCATATTTGCTTAATAATTTCACAATTTCCCCAGCAAAATAGTTCCACTTCGCTTACGTAGCCACTAAGCATCCATGGTGCTGGACATTACCCGGTACTCTAACTAGCTAATTAAGCTGCAGATGTAGCTAGCTAGCTAGCTTGTTGGGAGTACCAGTGATCGATCGGACGATCGGTGCATATGGTTCGCTCCAGCTAGCTAACTAGCTAGCCACTGATCAAACACACTCTCCAGAACCACGAGTCAAAAGATAAACTTACCGATTGATTGTCTTTTTCCTCGGTGTAGTAGTACTAATTAAGAGCTGGTATAGTATCAGCTAAGCAACTTTTCAAAAGTGTGTGAATGGTCCATCGCCAACCGCATTCAGGAGTCTAGCTCTTCCCTAGCCAATTGGCCATATATATGTATAGGCTCGCACTCGCATAGGGCATAGCGGCACGCCCACAGGAAACCACATATCTTGATTATATCCGTCCTACTAACCAGTTCGTGGCTGTTTCGTCAATCGCTTTATCATTTTTGACCGGACGGACGGGCGGACGTACGAGCGGCGAACATCACCGGCCGGACGTCTCTAGATTTCCGTCGAAAAGCTAGCTGATTAGTACTCCGAGAATCCTAGCTAGAGCCATATGTCAACCAAAACCACCATGAAATCGATCGAGCGAGCGTGGACTCTCGATCGGTGGCGGGAATACTCAAATGGACGTAGCACACACTACTCTTCCTTGCTTTGCTTGCGGGGTGGAGCAACGAATGTCGAAAAGCGCGCGGCGGAGCGGAGACGGGGAGAAAACGTCGGAGAGTATATACTGCTAAAAAGATTGGCGTGAGCGCTAAGCGACACCCGGCCCCGGCAGCGCCTTTCCATTCCTTCCGGTGAGCAACGAGGAGATATCACTACTAGTTCTACTCCGCAACCTATAAAAGTAAAAATAGTGCGAATGACCATACAAATACTCCACAACTTATTTTCTTACATTACTTACATAAAAAAGCTACTATTATTTTTACTAAATTTCACATCAAAATTCACACGGAGAAACAAGAAAGACAAAATTTGTTGAAAAATATATCCGGAAGAAAAGAAAACAACAATATTCATGTGAATCTATCTTTTTTTTGTTTCTATCGATGTACAACTATGTTATGTTCAAAATTATCAAAATATATTAGATTATACTTAAACTATGCATCTTTTGGAATTTCCATGATCATTATTGTACTACCTTGTAATTAAAGTTATTATTCAAAGGATGATATCACTAGTTATATTCTCAGAACATAATGGAGACTCCTGCCTCCTCACTGGAACCATTTTTTCCCGATGCCTGGTGTCGACACAATGGACAAAATCGCCTCACTCGTCTCCACCATCCATAACCAATGCCTCGCAGTTGCACCAAAATTCCTCCCCTTTGTACCCTCTCTTGGTGTCCCATGTGCCTCTTCCCCTTTGTCATCGTCTATGGCATGGCATCGATGAATGTCCATGGCAAATGCCACCTTTATTTTCTCCGGTGTTGAAACCTCCAGACCTACATCCCACTTTGCTCTTCCGGCCCGATTCTGACGGCGATTTCCATTGGTAGATTAGGCGATTCCTCTAAGATCACCCATCACTTCGCCAGCCAGGTGTTGGTGATAGCCCCGACCTTACATGATCAATTCCTGATATAAAAATGGGAAGCCAAAATATAGTCTAATTAACTCAAAACATTTCGAAAATAACACATTTATTGAAAATGCATTTTCATGTACTCGTAAAACATATAAAATGCACCACTACAATTTAAAACTATATTACAATAGTTTAGGCCTGTTAGGTCACGATCCAAATAGAAAAACAGAGCCACAGACCCAGTCAGACCCCGCCTATCATGACCTTAGCTCATAAGAAGTCACCTTGGCCTGATACGAGAAGGAAAGGAGACTAGCACTAACTTTTCCAAAAAATAATTGAATTCTCGTAGTAAAAAAAAAAGTACGACAAATAGTTGGCATTTCCTTTGCCCATTCATTGACTCCTTTCTTAATTTCATCCTCCTCTTCTCCTCTCTCTTTTTTCTTGCTTGAGAACTATGACTTTGCTTTGGACGATGCTTTACTTACACTAAGAGACCCCCCAAGCAAGCCAAACTCAGCTTGCCCGTTCATCCAAAAGTATGTCAAGTCGAACAAAGTCCAAATTATTTAAAAGTAACCTTATAGACTGTCATTCCAGGCATGGCATGAAGACATATTCAACAGAGAATCATCTCAATGTATTCGTCGATCAAAAATAAATTACCATCTCAAATGAATCAATCCACCGCCGCCACCGACTCAACTACTTGGTGAAAACTTGCTCGCCACCTAATCTCGATTCAATGGCCATGATGATTTCACCCCTCTCTGTAGCCCGCCCACAACCCATCTTGCGGGTGGTTGCACCCAAAACTTGCCCACCTCCGCACCTAAAATCTTGCATGTGCATCGTCGGTGCCTTCACAACATCGACGAGCCGTCCCCGATAAACATTCTCCCACTCGTCAAAACCCTCGAAGTCTACATTTTGGTTCCTCTTCCGACCTTGGTTTGGTGGCGGTTGTTGTTTGCCATTGGACCAGGCGCTTCCTAAAGATTATCCTCTCTCCATGGGTGCCCTTGGTACCCCAACCACACTTGATCGTAGCCCGACCTAAAAACCCAAGCCCTGGTTTGGTCTAACTCAAAACATTTAACAGTAGTGTTTTCCAATCAAAAGTTTATCTTTAGCGTTTGTAAAGTTTAAAAACATTTTAACTATTAAGACTTTTAGGCAGGATTCCAACAGAAAAACAAATCCTCCGGCCTAGCCTGGCATGATTTCGAGCCGCCTGCGGTCTATCTTGACCATGGCCCTAACAAGTCGCCTCGCCTACACGTGCTCCGACTCGCCGTATGCGAGCAATAAGGGAGACTAACACTAACTTTTGCAAAAAGAAAATTTTGAAGTCTCTTAGTCAAAAAACAGTGGAACCAACTGCTAGCATTCTCTTTTGCCGTCCAGTGGCCCCTTTAATAAATTCATAGTCCTCTTCTTTCACCTTTTTTTCTTCCTAGGGAGCTCTAACTTTGCTTTGGATGATGCTTTACTTACTCTATGGGACCTTCCAACTAAGCAAACCAAAGTCGTCTAGCCGTTCAACTCTAAAAGTCCAAACTATGTACTTTAAAGTAACCTTGAAGATGGTCATTGCGTGTGCGAAGACATATTCAACGGAGAACCATCTCGAATGAATTTGTCCATAAAAAAATAGTACTTCCCAAATAAATCGTTCCACCACCGATTCAATTAGGCCGTGTTTACTTGTAGGGTATTTGAGGGGATGGGAAGCAATTATTTCGTATCCCGAAATTTCCTCAATAGGTTGTTTACTAGGCCGGGTTTGGAGAGAATAATCCCGAAATATCCCTACAAATCCTCTTCACACTAGAGTATTTTTGACTAGATTAAAAACCCTCCATCATGGTAGAGTATTTTTGGGAAGGGTTTTTGCTGGGATTTGAGAGTATTACGTGAACACCAAATCCCCGCATATCCCACATCTTTTGGGGATAAAAATACCGAAAAACAAGGCCTTAGGCCTTATTTACTTCTCCGGTATTTTTATCCAAATACCGAAAAAGAAAACAAGGCCTAGGCCTTGTTTACTTCTCCGGTATTTTTATCCACAAAAGACGCGGGGATATGCAGGGATTTGGTGTTCGCCCAATACTCTCAAATCCCCTCAAATCCCTTCCCCGAAAATACTCTACCATGATGGAGAGTTTTTAATCTAGTCAAAAATACACTAGTGTGGAGGGGATTTGTGGGGATATTCTGAGATTATCCCCTCAAAACCTGGCCTAGTAAACAACCTATCGGAGAAATTTCGGGATACAAAATAATCCCCTCCCATCCCCTGAAATACCCTAGAAGTAAACAAGGCCTTAGTGGGTGAAGAATACGTGCTACAGCAAAATCACAAACCGATATGCGCTGTACCATGACAAAATAACACTGAATCCATTTTTTGTTTGCTACTAGCACAGTGTAGCCGCAATGCTGGGCAGACACACCCACACACACACCCCACACACACCACGGTTGCTAGCGCGGACCCGCGGGGGCAGAGGATGTGTTCTGCCCCGTTGGTGCTGCTGGCTCACCCGATAGCCACCGCGGTGTTGATTTAGACGCGCGCTGCGACATCGTTTCAGACAACAGCGGCATCGATTCAGTGACGCTGGTGAAAGGTTGACCGACGGCAGCCTGCGCCATCAACGGCGACGAGATGGCACACTGATTGACTGGACGCCACACTCTTCACCACCGCTACAGGCGTCGCCTGCCGCTTGCCCTCCTGACTAGACACTTCAATGCCGTCTTTTCGGCCTCCGCGCCGACATCCGATGATATTTTTTAGTTGGACGCTCGCGGCCATCTTCTCCCACATCACACCATACTCTCTTCCTTCTCCTTTCCGTTATCCACTACCGGTAGCTAGCCATGACCAACGAAAATGGATTGAGGCAAGGGCGTGCCGGTCATGGACGTCGAGGGAGGCGCGGAGGACGCGGCCAAATCAGCGCGCCGCCACACTCCCTCAACGACATCGTCGCCCGACGAGGTCGACCTATGCATCAGTTCGTCGTGGCCATCCACTTCGGCATGCCGCGTGTCGTGGTGGTATCACGGCATATGCCATGGGTAGGCTAAAGTTGTGGCCGATGGACGTGGAGGAATCCGGGGAGGGATGATACAGTGAAGACCGCACTCGTATGAACAAAGAGAAATACAATGTATATTGGATTGAAGCTCTCAAGTGAGGATAACACCTCATTCTATACATCTAATCTCTTATAATATTGCCATACTTGTGGCTACAACCATGCTCCTTGAGCTGTATCTCCTATCCTTCTATCTAGATCTCTCTATGAGAGTGGAGGAAGAAGAAAGAGAGCTCCTAATGAGCAGAGAGGGGAGGAGCCCTTCGGGGGCCTCTCCCCTGAAGGATCCCCTTGGTGCTCCTTATAAAGGGGAGCCCAGGGACAAATCTTGTTCCCTACGATTGGCATCTAGAGAGCATATTCCTCGGATCTTCTGAAGATGCTCAGCATATGCATTGGCATCTTTGGAGATGCTAAGGCATATTCCCTAGCATCTTCTTAGATGCCACGGGCATATTCCGTGGGGCACATTCCAGTCTGAACCAAGAGCGTCCAAAGACTGACACGAGATAGTAACGCTCGACCTGACTTGCTAGAACTTTGGCATGTAGTGTAGCTAATTCGGATTGGATAGAAATTGGAAAGAGCTATCCTGCCTGATTGCACCTAATTCGGCCTGGGGGTGGAATGATTCGGCCCAGGTAAGATCAATGCTGAAGCAGCCCAGCCGAATTACTCCTTATTCGGCTTGGGGTCGCTGGCCTGTTGGAAGCTGCGAAGGCCCAGCCGGGGTCTTCTTATTCGGCCCAGGGTCGCCGGCCTACTTGAAGCTGAGAAGGCCCAGCCGAGGTCTTCTCATTCGGCCCAGGCACGACAGCTGATGCGGCGCTGCGGAAGGGCCCGTGGTGGGCTGGCTGGGGCGAAGTAAACGCCAGCCCACCCGGGTAGTTGGCGATGAGGTGGCGTGAGGGTTGCGGGGAAGCGTCGCGAGGAGGTCTGTTGCCGAGGCAGCGCGGCCCCGCGGTGCACCGGACTGCTTCTCTCCTTGCCCTGGCGCGGGATCGAGGCGTGGGAGCGCGGGAAAACGGTTCGGTGCTGGGGTGGGTCGATGCAGGAGGCCCGTGGTGGGCCGACTTAGGCTTAGGTCGGCCCACCCGGGGTTATTTCCCTTGTCTTAGTCCGGCCATGAAGAGTATGGACTGGGCCGAGATTGACTTTACTCGGCCCAGTTGCTCTTTCTTTGCCTTTTCTCTTTTCTGTTTAAATATTTTCTTATCTAATATCTTTTCCTTTATCTATGTCTCTTACTAGTTTATTTATAGACCAACTCTGGGGGTACCTGGGGTTATATCCCCGACATTAGTCCCCGAGGCTATGTGGGACTCGTAGAGTCGTGCATAGGCTTCATATATTAAAATAATCCCAGAGTTGTGTTTCCCCGTCATATATTTCTTTGCCTCATACCTCTTTTGGGTAAGTTCGTGATTCCTTGCCTTTATTGACGTTGGTCTTTTAAACCTTTTGGGCAGGACATGTCTCCTGGCCTTCATGGGCATTGGTCTTATAACCTTTTTTGGACAAGTTCCTGGACTTCTGGCCTTCTTGGGCACTGGTCATAACCCCTTTTGGGTAAGTTCCTGGACCTCCGGCCCTCTTGGGCACTGGTCTTAACCCCTTTGGGTATTTTATGAGTTCTGGCCTCATTGGGCATTGCTCTTTTAACCTCTTCGGGTAAGTTATGAGCTCTTGGCTTCTTCGGCATTGCTCTCTTAACCTCATCGGGTAAGTTATGGGTACTTTCCTTCTCGGGCATTGCTCTTTTAACCCCATTGGGTAAGTTATGAGTTCTTGCCTTCTTTGGCATTGCTCTCTTAACCTCATCGGGTAAGTTATGGGTACTTGCCTTCTTGGGCATTGCTCTTTTAACCCCATTGGGTAAGTTTTGAGTTCTTGCCTTCTTGGGCATTGCTCTATTAACCCCATCGGGTAAGTTATGGGTACTTGCCTTCTTGGGCATTGCTCTTTTAACCCCATTGGGTAAGTTTTGAGTTCTTGCCTTATTGGGCATTGCTCTTTTAACCCCATTGGGTAATTTGTGAGTTCAGGCCTTATTGGGCACTGCTCTTTTAACCTCTTTGGGTAATTTGTGAGTTCTGGCCTTATTGGGCACTGCTCCTTTAACCTCTTTGGGTAATTTGTGAGTTCTAGCCTTATTGGGCACTGCTCTTTTAACCTCTTTGGGTAATTTGTGAGTTCTGGCCTTATTGGGCACTGCTCTTTTAACCTCTTTGGGTAATTTGTGAGTTCTGGCCTTATTGGGCACTGCTCTTTTAACCTCTTTGGGTAAGTCTTTATTCGAGTCATCTGATTCCAAATCCGAGTTTCCTTACTCAAAATTGACTTTATGCCTAAATTTGAGTCATTTGACTCAAATCCGAGTTACATGATTCAAATCCGGGTTAACTTATCCCAAATCCGAGTCACTTTACTCGATTCTGACTTTATGTCTTAAGTCTGAGTCGTCTGACTCAAATCCGAGTTATATGACTCAAATCCGAGTTAACTCATCCCAAATCCGAGTTACTTTACTCGATTCTAACTTTGTCTTGAGTCATCTGACTCAAATCCGAGTTATATGACTCAAATCCGAGTTAACTCATCCCAAATCCGAGTTACTTTACTTGACTTTGACTTCATGTCTTAAATCTGAGTCATCTGACTCAAATTCGAGTTATATTACTCAAATCCGAGTTAACTCATCCTAAATCCGAGTTACTTTACTCAAAATTGACTTATATGTAAGTCTGAGTCATCTGGCTCAAATCCGAGTAATATTACTCAAATCCGAGTTAACTCATCCCAAATCCGAGTTATTTTACTCAAAATTGACTTATATGTAAGTCTGAGTCATCTGGCTCAAATCCGAGTTATATTACTCAAATCCGAGTTAACTCATCCCAAATCCGAGTTACTTTACTTGACTTTGACTTTATGTCTTAAATCTGAGTCATCTGACTCAAATTCGAGTTATATTACTCAAATCCGAGTTAACTCATCCCAAATCCGAGTTACTTTACTTGACTTTGACTTTATGTCTTAAATCTGAGTCATCTGACTCAAATTCGAGTTATATTACTCAAATCCGAGTTAACTCATCCTAAATCCGAGTTACTTTACTCAAAATTGACTTATATGTAAGTCTGAGTCATCTGGCTCAAATCCGAGTCACATTACTCAAATCCGAGTTAACTCAACTCCAATCCGAGTTACTTTACTCCAAATTGACTTAGTCTGAGTTATCTATTTGCCATTATATGCTTGATTTGGTGTGATGACGATAACTTGCCTTTGATATGGATCCGAGATTAAGCTTTGGGATATGATAATAGGGCTAACCGCTGAGAGATCCGATTCGAGATGTAGATATGAGATATAGATTCGAGATATGATAAGCTGGCCAATAGTCATCCGAGATATGGGATAACCTGGCAAGATGGTGAGATATCAATCCAAGTCATAACATAACCTGGCAATCTGGTGAACTGAATAAAGCTTCGGCCTAAATCAGAGATACAATTAGTATGCCGAGTCTGAATACCAATCCGAATTATAAAGTACCCTGGCAAGCTGAATCAAATGTTAGTCCGAATCAGAGACAATTTACTGAGCTGAGTTAAAGGTTAATTCAAAGCATAAACAAATTGACTTCAAGTCATATCCGAATCAACAATAAGCTGGCCGGTAAGCTGAGTTAAAGGACAATCCACAACATAAATAAACTGACTCAAAATCTACCTGAATCACAAATAAGATGATTCACCTTATGGCCGAGTTAACAGATAAGCTGGCTGGTGAGCTGAGTTAACGGGTAATCCTAAACATATAGTAACTGACTCAAAATCTATCTGAATCACAAATAAGTTGATACAACTTATGGCCGAGTTAACAGATAAGCTGGCTGGTGAGCTGAGTTAACGGGTAATCCTAAACATATAGTAACTGACTCAAAATCTATCTGAATCACAAATAAGTTGATTCAACTTATGGCCGAGTTAACAGATAAGCTGGCTGGTGTACAGACCTAAATCAACGGGATGTTCTCTTAATCTAAAGGTGACTCCACGGATAAGTTGACTAGTCCCCGGGTTAAGTTATTTTCTCCCCGGGATGAAGGGTTGATTGTAGTTGGCTGAGTTATCTGGCACTTACAATATACTTGGAGAAGTGTTTGGGTGAGTCTTGCTAGGTCATTCTTGCTCTGCTGAGTTACTTGGTACTTACAGTAAGCTTGGAGTAGTGCTTGAGTCCTTCTTGCTGAGTCTTACCTGTTTTGATGAGTTAGACTTGGAGAGTCTCTACGCTTACCTCTTTGTTCTCCGTTGACTTGGTGAGGCTGAATGAGCCCTGTGAGGAAGAAGTTGATGAAGATGTTCCCGTCCGGATGGAAACCCAACCAACGCCACTATGAGGCCCCACGGTGGGCGCCAAATGTCGTGGTGGTATCACGGCATATGCCATGGGTAGGCTAAAGTTGGGGCCGATGGACGTGGAGGAATCCGGGGAGGGATGATACAGTGAAGACCGCACTCGTATGAACAAAAAGAAATACAATGTATATTGGATTGAAGCTCTCAAGTGAGGATAACACCTCATTCTATACATCTAATCTTTTATAATATTGCCATACTTGTGGCTACAACCATGCTCCTTGAGCTGTATCTCCTATCCTTCTATCTAGATCTCTCTATGAGAGTGGAGGAAGAAGAAAGAGAGCTCCTAATGAGCAGAGAGGGGAGGAGCCCTTCGGGGGCCTCTCCCCTGAAGGATCCCCTTGGTGCTCCTTATAAAGGGGAGCCCAGGGACAAATCTTGTTCCCTACGATTGGCATCTAGAGAGCATATTCCTGGGATCTTCTGAAGATGCTCAGCATATGCCTTGGCATCTTTGGAGATGCTAAGGCATATTCCCTAGCATCTTCTTAGATGCCACGGGCATATTCCGTGGGGCACATTCCAGTCTGAACCAAGAGCGTCCAAAGACTGACACGAGATAGTAACGCTCGACCTGACTTGCTGGAACTTTGGCATGTAGTGTAGCTAATTCGGATTGGATAGAAATTGGAAAGAGCTATCCTGCCTGATTGCACCTAATTCGGCCTGGGGGTGGAATGATTCGGCCCAGGTAAGATCAATGCTGAAGCAGCCCAGCCGAATTACTCCTTATTCGGCCTGGGGTCGCTGGCCTGTTGGAAGCTGCGAAGGCCCAGCCAGGGTCTTCTTATTCGGCCCAGGGTCGCCGGCCAACTTGAAGATGAGAAGGCCCAGCCGAGGTCTTCTCATTCGGCCCAGGCACGACAGCTGATGCGGCGCTGCGGAAGGGCCCGTGGTGGGCTGGCTGGGGCGAAGTAAACGCCAGCCCACCCGGGTAGTTGGCGACGAGGTGGCGTGAGGGTTGCGGGGAAGCGTCGCGAGGAGGTCTGTTGCCGAGGCAGCGCGGCCCCGCGGTGCGCCGGACTGCTTCTCTCCTTGCCCTGGCGCGGGATCGAGGCGTGGGAGCGCGGGAAAACGGTTCGGTGCTGGGGTGGGTCGATGCAGGAGGCCCGTGGTGGGCCGACTTAGGCTTAGGTCGGCCCACCCGGGGTTATTTCCCTTGTCTTAGTCCGGCCATGAAGAGTATGGACTGGGCCGAGATTGACTTTACTCGGCCCAGTTGCTCTTTCTTTGCCTTTTCTCTTTTCTGTTTAAATATTTTCTTATCTAATATCTTTTCCTTTATCTATGTCTCTTACTAGTTTATTTATAGACCAACTCTGGGGTACCTGGGGTTATATCCCCGACACCGCGTGATAGGCTGCTCCTTCCCCGCAGATTCGTGACCCTGCTCGGCGACGAACCGACCCCGCTTGTCATTCTGCAGGTGAACGGTTTCAGGACCACAAGGTACACGGTCGAGCTGCAGTTTGACCACCTCGGCCAGATGTACCTCGCCAACGGCTGGGAGTGCTTCGCCCACGCGCACTAGATCGAAGCGGGCAACATCATCGTCTTCAAATACGATGGCGAAGGAAGGCTCGCCGTCATCGTCTTCGATGCCACCACCTGCCATCGCTACCACCACTCCGACTCCGACGAGTAGGCTAGGCTGCGCGCGCCCGCCATGTACGATGTATCAATGTAGGCATTGACCATTTGCAGTGGAAGTCTTTATTCAAGTCCTAAAATATTTGTTACAAGCACACCACACACCTAAAATTACGCGCTGCCGACGACGCTGGGGGCGGCGATTGCGACGGGTCAGATACACTATTTGTCATTAAGAAACCGGATGATCGCCTCCTACTTCTGCGTCTCCTCTTCAACTCGGTCGAGGCGGACAGACAGGAAAGCATCGTTGGGATTTGGCCCGCACCGCTTCCCGGAGGTCGCAACGCACCAATACGAGCGCGTCCCATCGCCGGTTCTCCGGCATAAACACGCATCCGCCACCTCCATCGTGAAAGGCTTGCCGGTGGTCCTGTGACGGTTGTAGAAAGGGCGACGCGACCCGGGACACCGCGTGTAAATCCGCGGGCGCCTTGGAATCAGAGGCGACAGCACGTTGGTAACTCCATCGGGTTCATCCACCATGAGGGTAGCGGGTGCTCGGGCACCTCTTCTCTGTTTGCGTCGGGGTTGCCATGGAGCTCGTCGGGCCGATGACGATTGCCAGGCATGGTGGTTTTGTGCTGGGAGTGGGGCGGGTCTTGTCGAAGATATCTTGGCAACCCCCTGCGTCATAAAAAGGCGGGAGACTGTGTAGCGGCGGGAAGACACTGAAAATATTGCGACGTTGGCGATGGCCAAGCGCGGACAGATGGATCGCACCGCTTGATGCGGTCAGACCAGATCTGACACAAAAGCGACCGTGATCCGATTCAAACGAGAGAAACAAACTGTTCGGTTAGGTCACATAAAGTTGCCCTTAAACAACAACAAAATTGAATCCATTTCTTTTTTTTCTAGTAGTAGCACAGTGTAGCCGCAATGCTGGGCAGACCCGACCCACCACCAGCGCTGGCTGTCCCCTTCGCCTTGACTCTGCCCTCTCCCTCCCTCTGGCTTCCAAGTCCAAAAAAAAAAAGTCCAACACGTCCACCCCACCACCCACCATGACACTTGGTCACTTGCTCAGCTAAAATTAATTGGCACTGCATGCAAGCAACGCCATGGCGTCACAGCGTCAAACGCGCCACCACCACTTGACAGGGACAGGAGAGGACGACGACGATGAAGATCGATCGACCGCACGAGAAAGTTTGGAGTGCGCAGAAAGCGACGCGCGTGAGAGCGTCAGAGCGTGAGTGAGGTAAACAAAATCCAGCCCGCACTCACTGACCGGAGCTGAGCTGAGAACAAAAGTGATGAGGCGAGGAGCGCATCGGAGTCAAAACCACAACTCCACCACAGAGAGTACCCGTCCCTTTCCCCCCTTCTGACTTTCCCCCACCCTCACCTCACCGCCTTCACGTGTCCCGGCTACTCTCCCCTCGCCGCCTGGCCTCCTTTCCGCCGGCTCCGCCAACGGAAATCTCGCGATTCGCTCTGCGCAGGTGGGACGGAAAGTCGACCGGCCGAGATCTCCGCCGCTCTCGCTTCGATTGCTTCGCGTCGTCGGGATTGGAATCTCCCCCCTTTCCTTCGCCACCCGCCGCGGTTGCCAAGGACTAGTAGGAGTTGAGTTCTTGAAGGCCCCGATTTCATCGACCGGCAGCGGCGGCGCGAGGCGGAGTATGAGTGTATAGCCAAAGATTCCTCCGGCTTCCCATGCCAACGTCCCGCCGCCACTCGCCGGGGATGGGACGCCGCCGCGGCAGCCTGCTCGGCCTCCTGCTCTTCTCCGTCGCCGTCCTGCTCCGCTTCCACGGCGCCCGCGCCCAGAACCAGACCTGCGACGCCGACGACCTGGCGGCGCTCCGGGCCTTCGCCGCCGGCCTGGACGCCGGCGCCGCGCTGCCCGGGTGGGGCGGCAACGCGTCCTGCTGCTCCTGGACGGGCGTCACCTGCGACGGCCGCGGGAGGGTGGCCGAGCTGGATCTCTCCAACCGGAGCCTCCGCGGCGTCGTCTCCGCCTCCTCCCTCGCCTCCCTGCCCCGCCTCGCCACGCTCAACCTCTCCCGCAACGCGCTCCGCGGCAACGCGCCGCTGCAGGGCCTCGCCGCGCTCCCGGGCCTGCGCGCGCTCGACCTCAGCGCCAACGCGCTCTCCGGCGCCTTCCCGACACCCGCCGCCAACGCCACCATCTTCTTCTTCCCGGCCATCGAGGTGCTCAACGTCTCCTTCAACGAGCTCGCCGGACCGCACCCAGCCTTCCCCGGCGCAGCCAACCTCACTGTCCTCGACGTCTCCGGGAACAACTTCTCCGGCGGCATCAACGCCACCGCGCTCTGCGGCGGCGCGCCGCTCAAAATCCTGCGGCTCTCGGGGAACGCCTTCTCCGGCGAGGTCCCCGCCGGGTTCAGCCGCTGCGGGGCGCTCGCCGAGCTCTCCCTCGACGCCAACAGCCTCACGGGGAGCCTCCCCGGCGACCTCTTCGCCATGCCGGCGCTGCAGAGGCTCAGCCTGCAGGAGAACGACCTCTCCGGTGGCGTCGACAACCTCGGTAACCTCTCGCAGCTCGTGCAGGTCGACCTGTCGTACAACAGGTTCAACGGCTCCATCCCTGACGTGTTCGGGAAGTTGAAGAGGCTGGAGTGCTTGAACCTGGCCACCAATGGCTTCACTGGCGCACTGCCCGGTTCCCTGTCGAGCTGTCCGACGCTGAGGGTGATCAGCCTGAGGAACAACTCGCTCTCCGGTGAGATTGCGATCGACTTCAGCTTGCTGCCAAGGCTGAGCACTTTTGATGTTGGGACAAACAGGCTGAGTGGCGCCATACCTGCTGGCCTCGCCCGGTGCGCCGAGTTGAAGACGCTGAATCTTGCGAGGAACAGCCTCGAGGGAGAGATACCGGAGAGCTTCAAGAATTTGAGCTCACTGTCGTACCTGTCGCTGACCGGGAACAACTTCACCAACCTGTCATCGGCGTTGCGAGTGCTGCAGGACCTGCCCAAACTGACCAGCCTGGTGCTCACCAAGAACTTCCATGGGGGCGAGGTCATGCCAATGGATGGCATCAGAGGGTTCAAGACCATGCAGGTGCTTGTCCTGGCGAATTGTGCACTCTCCGGCACGATTCCGCCTTGGCTGCAGAGCTTGGAGAGCCTCAATGTGCTGGACATCTCGTGGAACAAGCTGCATGGTAGCATCCCCCAGTGGTTAGGCGGCCTGAACAATCTCTTCTACATAGATCTGTCAAACAATTCATTCACCGGGCAACTCCCCGAGAGCTTTACACGGATGAGGGGTTTAATTTCAAGTAATGGCTCCAGCGAGCAGGCATCAACAGCGAACGTCCCATTGTTTGTCAAGAAGAATTCAACAGGCAAAGGTCTGCAGTACAACCAAGTCAGTAGCTTCCCGCCGTCGCTGATGGTTTCCAACAACTTGCTTGCTGGGCCTGTATGGCCTGGCTTCGGCCGTCTTGTGATGCTTCATGTGCTGGACTTGAGCTGGAACAATTTTTCAGGGGGAATTCCTGATGAGTTGTCAAACATGTCAAGCTTGGAAGTTTTGAATTTGGCCCACAATGATCTCAATGGGAGCATACCGTCATCTCTAACAGAGCTGAATTTCCTCTCCCAGTTTGATGTGTCGTACAACAATTTGACTGGAGATATCCCTGCTGGAGGCCAATTTTCGACGTTTGCAAATGAAGACTTTGTGGGCAATTCTGCACTTTGCCTTCTTCGAAATACCTCCTGCTCTGACAAGGCTCCGATTGTGGAAACAGCCCATCGTAAGAAGAACACAGCCAGCCTTGTTGCACTTGGAGTAGGAACCGGAGTGGGGGTTATCTTCGTCTTGTGGATTTCTTATGTGGTTCTGTCAAGGGTTGTTCGTTCAAGAATGCACGAGCGCAATCCGAAGGAGGTTGCTAATGCTGAAGATTCCTCAGGGTATGCTAACTCGAGCCTGGTGCTGCTTTTCCAGAACAATAAAGATCTCAGTATCGAGGATATCTTGAAGTCCACAAACCACTTTGATCAAGCATATATAGTTGGATGCGGTGGTTTTGGCCTTGTGTACAAATCAACGCTACCGGATGGGAGGAAAGTTGCAGTCAAGCGGCTTTCAGGCGACTACTCTCAGATTGAGAGGGAGTTCCAGGCTGAGGTGGAGACACTTTCACGGGCTCAGCATCAGAACCTTGTTTTACTGGAGGGCTATTGCAAGATCGGCAACGACAGGCTACTGATCTACTCGTACATGGAGAATGGCAGCTTGGACTACTGGCTTCATGAGAGGCCAGATAGTGGTGCACAACTGGATTGGCAGAAGAGGCTGCGGATCGCGCAGGGTTCAGCAAGGGGGCTGGCATACTTGCACCTGTCATGCGAGCCCCACATTTTACACCGAGATATCAAATCAAGCAATATCCTCCTGGATGAGAACTTTGAAGCCCACCTGGCTGATTTCGGATTGGCGAGGCTCGTCTGTGCGTACGACACGCACGTCACCACGGATGTGGTTGGAACCTTGGGCTACATT
This sequence comes from Avena atlantica, assembly GCA_910589765.1. Classification (NCBI taxonomy): domain Eukaryota; kingdom Viridiplantae; phylum Streptophyta; class Magnoliopsida; order Poales; family Poaceae; genus Avena; species Avena atlantica. The sequence continues at coordinate 513,416,443 of OU342735.1, read as the reverse complement.
CCTCCAGAGTATGCGCAGTCGCCTGTCGCAACTTACAAGGGCGACGTCTACAGCTTCGGCATCGTTCTGCTGGAGCTACTCACAGGCCGGAGGCCTGTGGACATGTGCAGGCCGAAAGGAAGCAGGGACGTCGTGTCGTGGGTGCTTCAGATGAAGAAAGAGGACAGGGAAACTGAAGTTTTCCATCCGAATGTGCATGACAAGTCGATCGAAGCCGAACTACTGAGGGTGCTTGAGATAGCATGCCTCTGCGTCACTGCCGCTCCGAAGTCAAGACCAACGTCGCAGCAGCTTGTCACGTGGCTCGATGACATTGCGGAAAGTCGAGCTCAATCCAGTGATGAAGCTTCTGATAGTTTCGGTTTTGCTTGAGCAGAGAATCGGTTGGGTGTAGCTCCATGAAATGATTAGTCGTGTACATAATAGTATTTACATAGCGAGAAATGCTGAGAGTTTTCTTCGTTTGCTTTATATGCCCGCTTAAGTAAGGGCCCGAGCTTACTCTCTCTTTTTTTTTCCAAAAAGGTGGTCACAAGAATGTAAAAAAAAGTTATGGTTTGTAGTTTTGAACCATATGGGTAAAATAATTTAGCGTTTTATCCATAGCTATTCTGTAGATTTTTGATTGTCTGTTTTGCAAGTCAGTTACTGATATGGTTTAACTCTTCTCATGGCTATTTTGTTTAAGTAACTTATTACTATGATTTAACAGCCGCTGATTTCTGCAGTTTCTTATTGGGAATTTCACAGTGAGATGAATGATAAATACAATCCTATGACTTAACTATTACTTCAAACCGAAGATGCAAAGCTGTTGCAAATGAGCTACTAGCAGATCAGATGTTAAACCGCCAACGTGCCAGATGCTTGCTAATTCAAGTCATATTGCAGAAGCAAGTCCTGCTGCCCACCCTGGGTTGCATTTGGCGAGCCTCCAATTTGAACCACTAGTGCCAACTTTCAGAATGTAAAAATAATACAGATAAAATGCACTCATGTCCACGTTCATATTTCTCAGGCCACTTGTCAGATGAATATTTAGTCCTGCCATGTCAATCAGTACTTCCAATTAATTTCTTAGGAAACGCGCCTTAACCCAGGTATTGATCCTCTTAGTGTACTGATCAAAGAGCTCAGGTTACAAAACTCTCCTCTTTGTGAACTGGGTCAGCTACCATTCATTCCTTAACCTGCTCTGTCTAGCTCATTTTCCTGCTAGCTGGACCGGCTGTGCTTACAGCCCAAGGAAAAAAAAAACCTTCAGGGCCGTCCTCATCTTGTAGAGTTGTGATCAAGAAGCTCCTGGGTCTAGATGCACTCACTATAATGTTTTTAATGTATTTCAGAATGTCAAAAAATTCGGAAAACAATTGTCCGGATGTATATCCAGAAATTTTATATTCTCACACAAAGTTTGGCAAAAAAATACATTTTATGTGGCATGTGTAAGCAAGACAAAAATGTCTCGTGAAAAGTCTTGTTCGAGTATCCAAATTTATGTGCAGACATAAAATATCCTTATGTACATAAAATGTTCTTTTTGTTGGAGACAACAAATGTTTTTTTCCCAAAAACTTGTATGCGGACATAGAATATCCTGATGTACATGCGAATATTTTTTTTTCTGATTTTTTGTTATTTTGAAATATGTTTTCCAACAACATGTTCATATGCACCGATGAGTTGAATTGGATTTCCGCTTCACTCCAACCCTAAGGAGGCAAGAAAAAGAATTATACCACCTGAAATCCAGTAAAATATCACTACGGAGCTTCTGCGTTACGTAATCATCTATAGAACTAACAAGTAAAATATCACTATACTGGATGTCCGACTATGTTGAATAGATTGATCATGAACAACACATTATTATATCACTTTCAGATCATAAAATATATGATTAACTAACTAAAAATAAATGCATGGCTACAAGTACCTCTTCATTGTTAGCTACACGTTCAAGTTTTTTCATCTTCATTTTTAACCTCTTTAGGGGTCTTTTTACAACCTTGAATTCACTTCTCATTATCAATTTTTTTTAAGAAAATCATGTCATATTAAGTAATCTTACAAAACAATTTTTAGCTAGCTTTCGTAAGGAGAAAATCCACTGACTCTGTTTAGGTCCAAGGTGATACATTTGTCCTTAAATTTTCTTAACAACAACTACTAAACTCCTCGGTTACTCACCTTATAAAGGTCTGCTTCGCATCAACTATTCACATGACAAGTTCAACTAATCCCAAATGGCTAGTAGGAATTCAATGCTTCAATTAAAATCAAGAGTGAAGTTTCAATAGGAATTCAATGTTACAAAATATCCTAAAGACATTACAGATGCACAATTGTAGATTGGTAGATGAATTAAAGAATGCTTTACCAGGTTATGGTTGCTATTGCAGGTTCCTATCTCTGAGATACTAGGGCATGATACAAATAGAGGCACTCCAATTTCTGATGGTAGTCTACGTGTAGGTTTAGCTATGAGTTATTAGTTCTGGTCCAAGATATTCACCGACTATATATGTGTGAATCTAGATTTTCATGGTATTGACTAAGGTGGATAAGAGCATCTCCACTCGGGTTCCCAGAATAGCGTTCTCAGGGCGTTTTTTTATCCAAATGGCGATTTTTCGTCCAGTCGCGTTTTCAGGACGCCGATTTGATCCGGATTTTGGCCCAACTTTCATCCGGCATTCTCAGGCCGATCCCGGGGCGCTGGGAACTGTTGGAATTTTTGCCTAAATAGGCCCAGCCCATTTATTATATGCCAATAAATTTCTGAAATCCTAAAGGCCCATTTGGCCCTTCATGCAAGGCAAGAGCTGGGACAAATATTTAGTCCCACATTGCTAGTTAGTAAAAGTTGGACCAGCTTATAAGGTGAGCTCTCCTACCACTTGGTAAAAGGATGAGAAGGAGAAGGAGAGAGTTCCACACGCACGCTCCTCCTCCTCGCTCGCCTCGCCACGCCTCGTCACGAAGCGACGCGACGGGACGCGACGCGATGCGACGCGCGCGCGCCACGGGTTGCGGGTTGCGGGAATCTCGCCGAGCCGAGCTTTATTTTGCCACGCATGAATGGTATATGAATAGATGTCCGGTGGGCTGCCGCCTGTTCGCTTCATCTTCCGTCCATTCGTTTCATCTTCTGCTGTTCGCTTCATCTTCCGTCCATTCGTTTCATCTTCTGCTCCCCTCTGTGCCTATAAGAGAGAGAGGTCGTGCCTCCTCTCAGAAAGTCTGTCGCACATCATTTGCGCCTCCAGTTCCAGAGCACTGCGCTACCTAGATCTTCCCCATCCCGTCTTGCGGCATGCACCGCTAGCCGGGACAGTAGGCCTTCGAGACCCCGCTGCTTCGAGTCCTGTACGGGAGAAGGGCGATAAGGTTTTTGGGGAGCGCTATCAGCGCGACTACTGGCTTCGTCATGGACTCCCTCACAGATAGCGACTGCGGCGACGTCTTCCCCGACGAGGACTTCTTTCCCAACATCGGCACCCTCTTCCTCGACGACATGGCTAACGACGGTGCCAACACGAACACCGGCGGTTCCTCTTCTGCTGCCGCTGCCGTGTATGTTTTCTTTATAAATCTTGTTCTGATCATATTCAAAGTTTTATGCCTTGCAGTTTGTTTGGTTATATGCCTTAATATGTATTCGTTATTTCACATGATTAGTATATTGCCTATTATTCTAATCATGTTTTATCTAGCGTTTATTATGGATAATTCGCTTGGTAAATTGCTCTTTTATTCAACAAGCCAAAAACCTTATTTCAGGCAATTTGCCCCAAGTGGCTTTGTTGCTTCTATAAAGCCACCTGTGTTCGAAGGTGTGAATTACAAACGATGGCATGCGAGAGCAGTGCTCTGGTTTCAGACCATGAGCTGCTATAACGCCATCTATGGCGCACCTGAGGGAGAACTTAATCCTGCTCAGGAAGAGGCGTTCCAAAAACTTGATACCACTTTCAAGGCTGCCTTGATCAGCATTCTTGGCGACAATATTGTCGATTCATATCTGTGATTTAGCAATGGCAAGGATATGTGGGATGCGCTCGAGAGAAAATTTGGAGTCTCCGATGCTGGCAGTGAATTGTATGTCATGAAACAATTCTATGACTATAAGATGGTTGAGGACCGCCCCACTATGGAGCAGGCTCATGAGATACAGTCACTTGCCAGGGAGATTGAGAACTTCACTTGTTTGTTACCGGACAAGTTTGTTGCCGGAGGCATCATTGCCAGTCATGGAGGAATTTTGCTACTTCTCTGAAGCACAAGAGACAAGAGTTCTCCGTGACGGATCTCATTGGGACTCTTGATGTGGAAGAGAAGGCGAGAGCAAAATACACACGTGCTCGAGGTACTGAGAGAGGTTCTAATGCCAACCTGGTGCAGAAAAGAAACTTCCAGCCTCACAAGTTCAAGAACAAAGGCAAGTTTGATGACAAAGGAAAGTTCGATGGAAAGAACAAGGCCTCACAGTCCACCAGCTTTAAGAAGAAGACTGATAAGAGGAAAGGTGCTTGTCATGTGTGCGGTGATCCTGATCATTGGGCTCCTGCTTGTCCCAACCACTTTGACAAGCGCCATCATGGGAAGGGCAGCAAGACGTTAATGTTGTCATGGGCGACGTTGAGATGAAAGATGTTGGGTATGGTATATTACCTATTGTTCTTTCATTATGTCATTCTCCTAATTGGTGGATTGACACGGGCGCTAATGTATATGTCTGTTCTGATATTTTTATGTTTTCTTCATATCAGGTCAGAGGGACTCAAACCGTGCTGATGGGGAACGGCTCGCATGCTTCTGTTCATGGTGTTGGTACGTTCGATCTGAAGTTCACTTCGGGAAAGACCGTGCGCCTGAAGAACGTGCATCATGTTCCTTCAATAAATAAAAATCTTGTTAGCGGATCTCTTCTGTATCGAGATGGCTACAAGATTGTATTCGATTCCAATAAATTTGTAATTTCGAAGTATGGAACTTTTGTTGGTAAAGGCTATGAGTGCGGAGGCTTGTTCCGCTTATCTCTGTCAGACATTTGTAATAAAGTTGTTAATTATATTTACACAAATTTTGAATCAAATGTCTGACACTCTCGTCTTTGTCATATTAATTTTGGTTGTATGACACGGCTAGCCAAAATAAATTTAATCCCTGATTTCTCAACTTTTAAGGGATCTAAGTGCCAAGTCTGCGTGCAAGCTAAACAACCTCGCAAGTCACATACGACTGCAGAAATGAGAAATTTAACACCACTAGAGCTCATACATTCTTATCTTTGTGAGATGAATGGTGTGTTGACAAAAGGTGAAAAGAAATATTTCATGACTTTGATCGATGACTCTACGAGATATTTTCATGTGTATCTTCTGAAATCAAAAGATGAGGCTTTGAGTTTTTTCAAAATCTATAAAGCTAAGGCAGAAAATCAACTTGATCGAAAGATTAAGAGGCTTAGGTCTGATCGTGGTGGAGAGTATTTTTCCAACGAGTTTGATTCCTTTTGTGCGGAACATGGCATAATTCATAAGAGGACGTCTCCCTACTCACCCCAGTCAAATGGAATAGCCGGAAGAAAGAACCGTACTCTAACAGATTTGGTTAACACTATGTTAGATACATCGGGTCTTTCTAAGGAACGGTGGGGGGAGGCACTATTGACCGTGTGTCATGTCCTAAACCGAGTTCCCACAAAGAACAAAGAAATTACTCCATTTGAAGAATGGGAGAAGAAAAGATTAAAACTCTCTTACTTACGTACTTGGGGTTGTTTGACAAAGGTTAATGTACCAATCTCCAAGAAGCGCAAGCTTGGACCAAAAACCATTGATTGTGTTTTTCTGGGCTATGCTTTTCATAGCATTGGTTATAGATTCTTGATAGTAAAATCTGAAGTGTCTGACATTCATGTCGGTACAATCATGGAGTCGACTGATGCGACTTTCTTTGAGGATATCTTTCCAATGAAGAATAAACCTAACTCATCAAATCCGGAGATACCTAGTTCATCTAATCAGGAATTTGCTATATTCTCTAAACCTACCATTCCAATTGAACACTCTGAAAGTCCTAAGGAGGATGATAATGAAATTCCTAAAAGGAGCAAGAGACAAAGGACTGCAAAGTCTTTTGGTGATGATTTCATTGTGTACCTTGTCGATGACACTCCCACTTCCATTTCAGAAGCTTATGCATCTCCTGATGCTGACTACTGGAAGGAAGCTGTTCATAGTGAGATGAATTCCATCTTAGCTAATGAAACATGGGAGATCACTGATCGTCCTTATGGGTGCAAACCTGTAGGATGTAAATGGGTGTTTAAGAAGAAACTAAGGCCTGATGGTACTATTGAAAAGTACAAGGCAAGGCTTGTGGCCAAGGGTTATACCCAAAAGGAAGGTGAAGACTTCTTTGACACTTACTCACCTGTAGCAAGGTTGACCACCATTCGAGTACTACTATCTCTGGCTGTCTCACACGGTCTTCTCGTTCATCAAATGGACGTTAAGACGGCTTTCCTAAATGGAGAGTTGGATGAGGAAATTTATATGGATCAACTAGATGGTTTTGTAGTAAATGGTCAAGAAAGAAAAGTGTGCAAGCTACTGAAGTCTTTATATGGTCTTAAACAAGCACCTAAGCAGTGGCACGAAAAATTTGATAAAACCTTAACCGTTGTAGGCTTTGTTGTAAACGAAGCTGACAAGTGTGTATACTATCGCCATGGTGGGAGTGAGGGAGTCATCCTTTGTTTGTATGTTGATGGCATACTGATTTTTGGAACCAACCTTAATGCAATTAAGGAGGTCAAAGATTTCTTATCTCGTTCCTTTGAGATGAAGGATGTGGGAGTATCTGATGTCATCCTGAACATCAAGCTATTGAGAGATGATGATGGTGGGATTACACTGCTTCAGTCCCACTATGTGGAAAAGATTTTGAGTCGTTTCGGGTATAGCGACGTCAATTTTTCTCCTACACCGTATGATCCTAGTGTGTTGCTTCGAAAGAATCGAGGAAATGCTAGAGACCAACTAAGATACTCTCAAATCATTGGCTCGCTTATGTATTTAGCTAGTGCCACGAGACCTGACATCGCCTTTGCTGTAAGCAAACTCAGTCGATTTGTTTCAAATTCAGGAGATGATCACTGGCATGCTCTTGAGAGAGTTATGCGATATCTAAAAGGCACTGCGAGCTATGGCATACACTATACCGGGTATCCGAGGGTACTAGAGGGTTATAATGATTCAAATTGGATATCTGATGCTGACGAGATAAAGGCCACAAGTGGATATGTTTTCACACTTGGTGGTGGCGCTGTTTCTTGGAAGTCTTGCAAGCAGACCATCTTAACGAGGTCAACTATGGAAGCAGAACTCACAGCATTAGACACGGCCACTATTGAAGCAGAGTGGCTTCGTGAACTCTTGATGGACTTACATGTGGTTGAAAAACCTATACCCGCAATTCCAATAAACTGTGATAATCAAACTGTGATTATTAAGGTGAACAGTTCTAAGGATAATATGAAGTCCTCAAGACATGTGAAGAGGAGACTAAAATCTGTTAGGAAAATGAGAAACTCCAAAGTTATTGCATTGGATTATATCCAAACATCTAAGACCTGGCAGATCCCTTCACAGAGGGTATATCACGCAACGTGATAGAAAATGCATCGAAGGAGATGGGTATGAGACCCACAATTTAAGCTTTCCATAGTGGTAAACCACTCTATGTGATCGGATATCCCGTGAATTAGAATTGGAAGACAAGCTGTTGGTTAGCTGAGAGGAAAATATCCCTACTTTAATAAACACCACTCCATAAAGATTCATACTTTCCTATTCTGCATGGCAGGTTGATTTATTATCTTAATGTGTTCTAAGTGACTTATCCTAAGCAAAGATGTTGTCCTGCAGAACATCTTTTGAAGAACACACCTATATGAGTTTGACTGTTAAAACGTCGCAGTCTATGAGAGTAGGGTGCTCTCTAATAAACTCATGAAAGGTCATGGAGTATGACGTATAAGCTCCACCCGCGGGGAAGTCCCACGGTAGCCTAGTATCGGTCAAGACTTTTTGTGAAGCTAGGTTCGCAGCAAACTTGCAGTTCAAGGCATAGTCCACTATACAAGTTGCGGCCTAGTATAACATAAAGCTCTAGGTGGAATTCAACTTAACAGTCTCCACTACAGTACCGGTATATAAACAATGTTTTGGAACCAAAGGCAAACTTCATGTGTCTCTGGGATCTGGTGGGGGATTGTTGGAATTTTTTGCCTAAATAGGCCCAGCCTATTTATTATATGTCAATAAATTCCTGAAATCCTAGAGGCCCATTTGGACCATTCATGCAAGGCAAGAGCTGGGACAAATATTTAGTCACACATTGCTAGTTGAGTGAAAGTTGGACCAGCTTATAAGGTGAGCTCTCCTACCACTTGGTAAAATGATGAGAAGGAGAAGAAGAGAGTTCCACACGCGCGCTCCTCCTCCTCGCTCGTCTCGCCACGCCTCGCCTCGTCAAGACGCGCGCGCGCCGCAGGTTGCAGGAATCTCGCCGAGCTGAGCTTTATTTTGCCACGCATGAATGGTATATGAACAGATATACAGAAGCTGAAGCGTTTGCTTTGAATGGACTTTTAATATGAATTGAGTGGAGGCTGTCCGGTGGGCTGCCGCCTGTTCGCTTCATCTTCCGTTCATTCGTTTCATCGTCTGCTCCCCTCTGTGCCTATAAGAGAGAGAGGTCGCGCCTCCTCTCAGACAGTATGTCGCACATCCTTTGCGCCTCTAGTTCCAGAGCACCGCGTTACCTAGATCTTCCCCATTCCGTCTTGCGGTGTGCACCGCTAGCCGAGACAGTAGGCCTCCGAGACCCCGCTGCTTCGAGTCCTGTACGGGAGAAGGGCGATAAGGTTTTTGGGGAGCGCTATCAGCGCGACTACTGGCTTCTTCATAGACTCCCTCACAGATAGCGACTGCGACGACGTCTTCCCCGACGAGGACTTCTTTCCCGACATCAGCACCCTCTTCCTCGACGACATGGCTAACGACGGTTCCAACACAAACACCGGCGGTTCCTCTTCTGTTGCCGCTGCCGTGTATGTTTTCTTTATAAATCTTGTTCTGATCATATCCAAAGTTTTATGCCTTGCAGTTTGTTTGGTTATATGCCTTAATATGTATTCGCTATTTCACATGATTAGTATATTGCCTATTATTCTAATCATGTTTTATCTAGCGTTTATTATGGATAATTTGCTTGGTAAATTGCTCTTTTATTCAACAGGAACCACCTGGGAACGCCAAGGCGGGTGGGCAACCCTGTCGGCGAGACAACCCCATTTCCCACCACCACTCGCCTCTCACACGGTGAAGAGCTTTTCCCAGCTGTCATGTCGCCATGTCTTCGCCGCCGAAGCTCCACCACGCCAAGCCGAAGTCACGCATGTAGATAGGTCCGCGTCGTCGCCGCACCCTTTCCCCTCTGACTAGGTCGCCTTTCACCGCCCCTCCTTCGCCATAGCTCGGCTTCGCTCCGAGCTCCCGCCACCTCGCCCGCCAAGTGTTCGGCGTTTTGCCCGTTCGGCCATGGACTCCGACGAGGAGGAGATGTTCGCCCTATTGCTGGAGGAAGAGACCGCCGCAGCCACCGAAGATGCAGAGCACATGCAGATCCTCGCCTCTCTGGCATGGTTGTACAAACTGTAGCGCCGAAGCATGGAGGCTCTGTGATGGGTCGCCAGAAGTGCAAAGCAAGGCAGAGGATATAGGGCTACTGCATGTTGTACGCCGACTACTTCGCCGACGAGCCGCTGCACGAAAAGGTCGTGTTTCGGCGTCGTTTCAGGATGAGCCGGAAGCTCTTCCTCGAGATCGTGCATGCCATCGGGAGTTCAAACCCTATTTCGGTGTGCAAGAAGTACTGCACCAGATGGTTGGGTTTTCCTCACTGCAGAAGTGCATATGGCGATGAGGTTGCTTGCATACGGAGCACCGGGTGACAGTGTCGATGACTATCTTCGCATGGCAGAGTCCACCGCCATCGATTGCTTGTACAGGTTCTGCAGGGCAGTGATTGCAGTATTTGGGCCACAATACTTGAGAACACCTACTGCTAAAGATACTGCTCGGATCCTCGCAGTCAATGAAAGTAGAGGATTTCCTAGGATGCTTGGAAGCATATACTGCATGCATTTGGCACTGGAAGAACTGTCGATTTGCATGGCAGGGAATGTACAAAGGCCACAAAGGAGGTTGCACTGTGATACTCGAGGTAGTTGCTACACATGATCTTTGGATCTGGCACTCCTTTGGCATGGCAAGATCGAACAACGACATCAACGTCCTGAACTCCTCAATGTCTTTGCCAAGCTTGTTGACGGTCATGCTCCCCTGTGAACTTTGAGATCAACGGACACCATTACAATAAGGGATACTATCTTGTAGATGGCATCTATCCAAGATGACCAATATTTGTGAAGATTATCTCAACCCGATGCTCCCCAAGCATGCTCAGTTTGCCAAGGAACAAGAAGTTTGCAGGAAGAACATGGAGCGGGCATTTGGTATGCTCCAACATAGGTTTGCAGTTGTCCGGTTTCCTGCTATGACCTGATCGAAAGATCAGATGTGAAAAGTAATGAACTGTTGTGTGACCTTGCACAACATGATCATTGAGGATGAGAGAAAGGATCTAGTGAGTTTGGCCGAGTAGAACGAGCCATACTTCAGACAGGGACCTCTCGCAGAGCCTGACCAGGTGCTGCCAACCTGCGCTGCCCTCATCGCCATGCGTCAGGAGATCCGAGACCCGGTAGTGCATCAATAGCTGCATGATGATTGGTTAAAAGCACATATGGATACACATGAGCAACATATAGACGCCGAGCATAAACTGGCCGAACTGGGTCGAAATACATTGTATTTTTAGTGTGTATCGGACTATGTTTAATTTTATGCCGAACTATGTCAAACGGTGCTTTGTATTTATATTATGCCGAACTATGCCGAAAACTGGTCGAATTTGAGCCGAATTTAGGTGAAAACACGCCTGAGAACGACACTGCGAAACCGGCGTTTTCAGGCCGAAAAATACATCGTGTGAACGCCCAACGAGGTTGGTCTAAAGTCATGGCGACTGTGATCGGAGATCTTGAAGTTACGGTGACTGTGCTCTACAGCCTGTCTCACTCTGTCGACTCGAAGAACACAACCCCTCCTCTCTCACTTCTCTCCCTGATTCTAGGAGCTCGAGCTTCACCAGATTGAGCACCGCCGGCATGGCTCCTTGCCGCCGGCAGGCCTTCCCTCCTCCGCCTTCAACTCCCGAACCAGCGGCATCCCGGTGCCCCTCCTCTTGGTTCCGGTTGGAGCAGCCCGCAACGAGAGATGCGCCAGCGAGGTCAAAGGTTTCACTTTGATGCGCCGGCAGCCGGAGCTGCCTGCGATGGAGCTAGATATGCTCTCCTGCGGCATGGGCACTGCACCTTGTCCGCCCGCCCGGCTCTGGGTCGTCTGCTCGAGGCCTCCCTCACACTGCGCTCCGCTGCTGCGTCGTCTACTCGAGGAAGAGGAGGGCGACGGTGGCCTTGAGTTTCGGCCGTGTCGAACCTCCGCTAGCCTGCGCATCGTCGTCTCCGGAGATGGCAAGGGGAAATCCCTGATGGCAACTTCTCACTGCCCAGTTCGGCCAGATCTTGGAGGAGCTATTGTTGGTGCGGACCAAGAAGGAGGTGCAAGTGCCCCAGGTGCGCCATGAGGTCACGCAGATGCTCGACGGCAACCAGAACCAGACCCCGTGAATCAGGGTAAGTTGCATACTCCCCAACCATCCAACCTGTCCATTTGTCCATACTGCTATCATGTTGCCTCTGAAAGTGTTCAACTGTACATCTATGGAAACACAGTAAAATATAATATGGCAAGACGGAATCAACAATTGTATTTTCACTTTATTCTATTTTATGAAAGAATTCTTGCATGCTTTTTTAATCTGGAGTAGTAGTATAATGCATTGAGAAAATATCCACTCCTATACTTTAATCTGTGCCATCAGTTTTGTGTGATACAGTCCTCTAAAATCTGTATGCAATTTGGTTTTCAGAGACATGGTTTCATGATTAAGCCTTTTGTGGTACCCTTAAATAAATAATATCCATCCATTTTCACTAATCCAATGGTCTATACGCGTTCATACTGGTGTGAAAAAATAGACCAGTAGGAATCCTACTTGTGACCTCGCTACCGCATGTTTGCAGAAAGGCATGGCCCAGTAGAGCCCATCGCATCGTCAAGTACCAAACTAGTGGGTCGTCGAAAATATAAATTCTTCCTTTTCATCCTCATCTCCACGGCTTGCTCCACAACCGATGCCCTTCACGCCGGCCCTGTCCCCGATCAATTCCGGCTGGCTTCGGCAGGTCCTCCGGCCGCTAAACATCGGGCATAAGCCACCCTATCCTCCTCCCTTGATTCCAAGACGTGGAGCTGCCCCACGACGAACCTTAGCCGCCGTGGATTCTGGCTGGTCAGCGCCGCCTCGGACGCCACGCTGGCGTTGTTGTACTTCCGACGGTCCTGCTGCTAGGGTTAGGTCTCTAGGTTGTCGCTTTCGCTGAGATGAACGTCGTCTCCATGACGACCGCGGCTACAAGGTCATGTTCCTTGGATTCGCAGAATCAGCTCTGCATTCCTTAGAGTATCCCATTCCATCGATCTAGTTGTTTGCCAATATTTTTTCTATTGAATTTATAATTACTAGGCCTCACTTGGGCCTAATCTCAGAAGAATACCTGAGCCGTTAGATGTAATCATACTTGTCCTTGGATCAGGAACAATAAAAGATACTGTAAAACTGGCCTTTCATGATAGCTACTCCATTGTTTTATTTCGTTGCTTGTGTAAAGTATTTTATTTTTTTGAGTAGGAGTATGTAATTGAAGCATTTTTATCTTTGTTCAAAAAGGAGAGAAAGCTTGCCCACTGTCCCAATTTAGTTTTGTTCTAACTGTAATTAGTTGTTTTATTTCTAGAATTGGCAACAACACTTAATGCAACGCTCTTTCTTTAGGGAATGTTTGTTCCTGCAATAAAAGGTCAAGGAACTGAAGAGCAACAAAAGAAGTGGTTACCAATGGCGTACAAGTTCTAATTTCCGGGATGCTATGCCCAGACGGACTTGGTCACGGTTCAAATGTTCAGTGGTGGCCTGGTGGCATGGGAAAAGCTTTCACTCATGCAGTCGTGTGTATGCTCGTCTGATAACAGAAGGAAAATAGTATGGAATGTGGTACAACCTTTTGCAGATTACGGTGACATTTAAGTGGGCTTTTCATTTTAAAATTGGTACTCATGTACATCCATATTTCAGGTTTCACTGCAAAGAGGTATCTAGATTATTTGTCGAACTTTTATTTTGCTGAGATGTGTGGTTTAGTTCTTTGGTTTAGTTCTTTTCTGTGGAAGATAATTGGAGATTGCACAGCACCAATTGGGCCGGCTGATCATGTATATATAGACGGACACATGTACAAGTACGGGTACAACCCTGACAAAACACGGAGACCTATACGTAGTACAATATGTTACTCAACACCCCCCCCCCCCCCCCACAGTCGAAGGGTCGGCACCGACACATAGACTGGAGCGAAACTCAGGAAAAGTCGTGGACGGTAATCCCTTCGTCATGATATCGGCAAACTGCTGAGACGTCGGTACGTGAAGAACTCGAACGTGACCGAGAGCAACTTGCTCACGAACAAAGTGGATGTCCAACTCAATATGCTTGGTGCGTCGATGATGAACGGGGTTGGCGGAGAGGTAGACAGCCGACACGTTGTCGCAGAAGACCACCGTGGCCTTGTCAACAGGACAAGAAAGCTCGGAGAGAAGCTGGCGAAGCCATGTACACTCGGCCACAGCATTAGCCACGGCGCGGTACTCGGCCTCGGCACTGGAGCGAGACACGGTGGGATGCCTCTTGGAGGACCAAGAGACGAGCGACGAGCCAAGGTAGACGCAGTAGCCGCTGGTGGAGCGCCGCGTGTCCGGGCAGCCCGCCCAGTCCGCGTCCGAGTAGGCGACGAGGTCAGTGGAGGTCGATGGCGAGGCATGCAGCGACAGGCCGTAGCCCATCGTGCCACGGATGTAGCGGAGAATCCGCTTCACCGCAGCCCAATGGGCGTCCCGAGGAGCATGCATGTGCAAGCACACCTGCTGCACAGCGTACTGGAGCTCCGGACTTGTCAACGTCAAGTACTGTAGGGCGCCGACGATGGAGCGGTAGAACGGGGCATCGGAAGCCAGCGAACCATCAGTAGCGGAAAGCTTGGCCTTCGTGTCGACAGGAGTGGGCGCGGGATTGCAATTAAGCATCCCGACACGCTCGAGAAGCTCACGTGCGTACTTCTGCTGATGAAGAAAGAACCCGTCCGCGTGCCGGACAACCTCGATGCCGAGGAAGTAGTGGAGCGGGCCGAGGTCCTTCAATGCGAACTCAGCACGAAGACTGTCGGTGAGCTGTCGAAGAAGACTGGCGGTGGATGCCGTCAAGATGATGTCGTCGACGTACAGCAGCAGGTAGGCCATGTCGTTGCCTGTCCGGAAGACGAACAACGATGCATCGGAGCGCGTGGAGCGGAAGCCGAGCTGATGCAGAAACGCGGCGATGCGCTGGTACCAGGCGCGGGGCGCCTGCTTCAGTCCATACAAGGACCGAGAGAGCAAGCACACGTCATCGGGGCGCTCGGCGTCAACGAAGCCAATGGGCTGTTGACAGTAGACCTGCTCCGACAGGTGGCCATGGAGGAAGGCGTTGGAGACGTCCATCTGATGCACCGGCCATGCGCGAGAAGCGGCGAGGTGCAGGACCGTGCGGATCGTGCCCGGTTTGACGACCGGGGCAAACGTATTCGTGAAGTCGACACCCGCGCGTTGCCGAAAGCCGCGGACGACCCAGCGCGCCTTGTAGCGCTCGAGAGTACCATCGGAGCCGAGCTTGTGCTTGAAGACCCACTTGCCGGTGATGACGTTGGCGCGAGAGGGCCGGGGCACCAGCTCCTAGGTCCGGTTGCGCTGCAGCGCGTCGTACTCCTCCTGCATGGCGGCGCGAGCCGAGGTGGGCACCGGCGAGGGGGCGGAGGTGGACGGCGCGCTTGGCCGCGAGGAGGACGCCTCCCGCTCGTGGGACGACGGCGCCCCGCCGTCATGCGGCAGGACACTGTTCCCGCTGGCCCAGAAGGCCCACTGATCAGCGGGGTAGCGCGTAGACGGCCGCCGCACGCCCGCACGTGCTCGGGTGAGCATGGGCGCAGGAGCCGCAGCGACGGGCGGCGAGGGGGAGCCTGAGGTGCTCGAGCTGGTCGACGGCGCCGGGGCCGCCGCAGGAGGGGGCGACGCGGGCGCCGCGGGCGACGGAGGCGACGCGGGCGCCACGGGCGACTGGGGCGCCGCGGGTGACGGCGGCGCCGCGGGCGTCGGGGGCGTCGCGGGGGACGACGCCAAGGGCCCGGCCGGGGCCGACGCAGTGGGGGCCGCTGGAGCCACCGGGCGCAGTCGGCGGCGCGCGGGGCCGGCCACAGGAGGGCCGGTGGGCGCCGGGGGCATCGTCGGAGGTGTCGCCAAAAGTCCCTGCTGAAACGGAAAAGACAACTCGTCAAAGTACACGTGCCGGGAGGTGAGTACGCGATGGGAGACCGGGTCGTAGCATCGGTAGCCCTTGGTGTTGGCAGGGTAGCCTAAAAACACACAAGGGAGAGAGCGAGGCGCAAGCTTGTGCGCGGCGGTGGCAGCAGTGTTGGGATAACACTTGCAGCCGAAGACGCGGAGGTCATCATACGTGGGCGGCGCACCGTAGAGAAGGTGGTGCGGCATGTAATACCAACACACGCGACACGGGCGGATGTTGACGAGGAGAGTCGCCATGGCAAGAGCATCCGGCCAGAAACGTGGAGGCATATGGGAGTGGAACAGAAGGGTGCGGACACAGTCGTTGAGAGTACGTAGCATCCGTTCAGCACGACCATTCTGGGGGAAAGTGTAGGGACACGTGAGGCGGAAGATAGCGCCATGAGCGAATAGTGATGTTGTCAAACTCTTTGCCGTTGTCAGTTTGTAAGGCGTGAATGGGGCGACCGAACTGAGTGGAAACGAAAGCGAAAAATGCGGTGAGAGTGGCGGCAACATCGGATTTACGACGGAGAGGAAACGTCCATACAAAGTGAGAGTAATCATCCAGAATCACAAGATAATAATTATAACCAGAATTACTGGGAACCGGCGAGGTCCAAACATCACTATGAATAAGTTGAAACGGAAAAGACGCGACTGTGGAGGAGGAACTAAACGGGAGGCGAACATGTTTGCCTAGACGACATGCGTCACAGGAGTGGGCATCCGTTTTATTACAAGTAAAAGAAAAGCCTTGCATTATTTGACGGAGAGCGGCGTGGCTAGGATGGCCGAGGCGAGCGTGCCAGAGATCAACACCAGTGGAGAGGGTGAGTGAGCTGCTGGCGGTGGTGGAGGCCGAACCAACAGGGTACAGATCGCCGGGACTGTCACATCGGTGGACGAGCATCCGAGTACGACCATCCTTGACAGAAAAACCAAAAGCGTCAAATTCCACAGTCACAGGATTATCACGACAGAAAGATTTAACAGAAACCAGATTTTTAATCAAGGCAGGAGAAACAAGAACATTGTTGAGAGAGAGAGGAGTGGAAGTGGAGGGAAAAGAGACGGAACCGGTGTGAGTAATGGGAAGCGCATGACCGTTGCCAACGATGATGCGAGAGGAGGTGGAGGAGGGTGTAGAAGAAGAGAGGGTACCGGGGTGCGCAGCCATATGCGCGGAGGCGCCGGTGTCCATGAACTAGTCGCCGCCGCCACCATACGCCCCAGCGGTGGGGGCGCTCTAGAGGGCGGTCAGGAGCGCGGGATCCCACGGGGCCGAGCTCGGGGGGGGGGGGGGGCGACGTAGGCCGGGGCGGAGTAGGGCGCGGCACCGTAGCCTGGGACGGTGTCGTAGCTCGGCGTGACGGCGGGTTGGGGCGCCGCGTAGAAGGCCTGATGGGTGGCCGGACGCGGCCCCATGATGCCCGGGTAGGGGGCGCGCGGCAGAGGCATGGAGTAGGCGTGGACGACCCCGGTCCACGGGTTGTGACCCGCGAGCCATGGCGGAGTAGGGGCGGCGTGCGGGGGTGGACGAGGCGCGGGGGCGGTGGCGCCACCATGGCCGCCGCCGTTGCCACCGCCGCCACGGCGACGGCGCCCACGACGACCACCGCCGGTGCCAGTGCCGCCGGTGGCGGGAGGCGGAGGCGGGTGCGGCGGGGCGTAGAAGCCCGGAGGCGGCCCCATCGGGCGAGGCGCGGGGGCGGGGGGGGGGAGGCGCCGGTGCCGGGGCGCCGCGGGAGAGGCCTGCGACGAAGGCGGTGTGAGCCGCCCGAGCCCGGAGATGCTTGAGGCGGCGCTCCTCAAGGCGCAGGTAGGCGACGGCCTGCTCGAAGGAGGGCGTGGTGAGGAGCGTGAGATTGGAGGTTGCGTTGCTGAGATCCTCGCCGAGGCCGGCCGACTGGGTGGAGAGCATGATCTTGTCATCGATCGGAAACTCCAAGTCGCGAATCTCGTCGGAGAGGCTCTTCAGCTTGAGAACGTACTCGTCGAGAGAGTGGTCATTCTGGTGGGTGCCGAAGAACTCCTGCTGGAGGAAGGTGACCCGCTGGATCTTGTTGTCGGTGAAGAGGCCAGTGATTTTCTCCCACACCGTGTGCGCGGTGTCACCGTCCCGGACGACGGTGCGGAAGATGTCGTTGGAGACGGTCTGGTAGAACCAGCGGATGATGGTGGCGTCGATCGCGAGCCACTCGGGGTCGTGTGGCATGGCGAGGAGGTCGATGGTGCCATCGACGTGGTCGAGGAGATCGTACTCGCGGAAGAGCAGCCCGAAGTACGTCTTCCACGGGAAGAAGTTGGCAGCGGTGGTGGAGAGCTTCACCGGTACGCGCTCGGCGATGGGGATGTCGCGGATGACGGCGACAGAGGGCCCGTCGAAGGGGTTGCTACTGCCGGAGCGGGAGGAGTTGAAGGCGTCGGAGGGGCCGGAGGAGGAGAACCCGGCCATGGCGGAAGGTGGTGAGTGGTGGCTAGGGCCGGCGGCTGGAGGGAGGAGCCGGCAGCGCCCAAGGTAGGGGAGGGGAGGGGGAGTGGCGGCGGGAGGAGGGAGAGCCGGCGCGCCCGAGGGAGAGGAGGGCGGAGGCGGCGGCTGGTGGGAGGAGGCCGGCGGCGCCCTAGGGTAGAGGAGGGGGGCGGCGGCTAGGGTAGGATCAAGCGGTGTCTGATACCATGTGGAAGATAATTGGAGATTGCACAGCACCAATTGGGCCGGCTGCTCATGTATATATAGACGGACACATGTACAAGTACGGGTACAACCCTGACAAAACACGGGGACCTATACGTAGTACAATATGTTACTCAACATTTTCTAACTGTATTTTTGTGCATACAGTACTTGGATTTAAATTAAATTCAAGTTATCCCTGGACTCTCACCTCCTTGATCTACTCTGGAATAAGTACTGGGTCAACACACTGTCTTCATCTCCACTTCTAGGCAACAGGGATTATGTTACTTGACAAATCTTTGAATTTAGGTAGGCTTTTCCTTCTATTAAGATATGTAGGATGTTGTTTTTTTTGTATCTGGTTTCATCTTACAATATAATGGGAGATAGTCATAAATAATTTTGTGCTACATAGCTGATAAACTAGAGCAAGTTGAAGGTAAACTGCACTAGTGTAAACGAGGCCTTTTGTTGAGCCTGGAAATGGGCTTTAACACGGTTCTTCTACGAACCGGTGTTAAACGGGGGGCCCGTACCAGCGTGGCCCGTGCAGCAAAAAGGAGCCCCCATTTAACACCGGTTCATGGCACGAACCGGTGTTAAAGGCCCCTGCACCAGTGGCCCGCGCAGCCCCCCCTTTAACACCGGTCCGTGGCTTAAACCGGTGTTAAAGGGGGGGGGGGCTATATAAGACACCGGAGCCCACACCCCACTCTTCAATTTTTTTACTATCTTATTTTGGAGCCTAGCAAGAGGGTGTGAAGTGTGCTAGTTTGTGTTTTTTTCATATGTACAAGAGGTGTTCGGTGAAATGCCCGAGAGCTTAAAATAAGTTTTCTCGTTGCTCTTTCCTTCTCGGTCGAGGTCGGCAACTATCCTTTCATGTGTCATTGATGTACTATATATATAAACGGGCATCTCCCTATTAATTTTTGATATATATTATATATTAATGTAGATGAACCGGCAATGGATGTAAGGTGACCGCCGCACTTCCGAGTACATTACGGGCCTCCAAAATTTCATCGTTGTTGCTAATGCAAACCGTGGTCACAATGGTTTTATGTGTTGTCCGTGTGTTCACTATCAGAACAAGAAAGACTACTCAAATACTAGAACCATTCACGCCCACCTGCTTCGATCCGGTTTCATGCCCAGCTATAATTATTGGACCAAGAACGGAGAAAAAAGGTTGTGATGGAAGACAACGAAGAAGAAGAGGATGATGCAAAGCAAGAATGTGAAACTGAAAAGGAGAAGCTGGAGCAGATGTTAAAGGATCACAAAACATTGTTGTACCCAACTTGTGAAGATGGCCACATAAAGCTAGGTACCACACTGGATTTGCTGCAATGGAAGGCAGAGAACAGTATGACTGACAGCGCATTTTCAAAGTTGTTGGTAAAAATGAAAAATCTTCTTCCAAGAAATAATGAGTTGCCCGACAGTACATACCAAGCAAAGAAGGTTGTCTACCCTCTAGGATTAGACGTGCAGAAGATACATGCCTGCATTAATGACTGCATCCTCTACCGCGGTGAGAAGTACGAGAATTTGGATGCATGCTCGGTATGCACTGCAATGCGGTATAAGATCAGACGAGACGACCCTGGCGATCTTGAGGACGAGGCCCCTAGGAAGAAGGTTCCTGCCAAGGTTATGTGGTATGCTCCTATAATACCACAGTTAAAATGTCTTTTC
Organism: Avena atlantica; assembly: GCA_910589765.1. Classification (NCBI taxonomy): domain Eukaryota; kingdom Viridiplantae; phylum Streptophyta; class Magnoliopsida; order Poales; family Poaceae; genus Avena; species Avena atlantica. The sequence continues at coordinate 513,396,373 of OU342735.1, read as the reverse complement.
AGAAATAAAGAGCATTGCCAAGTCGTTGCGATGGCACATGGAAGACCGTAAGAAAGACGCGATGTTGAGACACCCCGCTGATGGGTCACAGTGGAGAAAAGTCGAGCGAGAGTACCCGGACTTCGCACGTGACGCAAGGAACTTAAGGTTTGGTCTAAGTACAGATGGCATGAATCCTTTTGGTGAGCAGAGCTCCAGTCACAGCACCTGGCCTGTGACTCTATGTATCTATAACCTTCCTCCTTGGTTGTGTATGAAGAGGAAGTTCATTATGATGCCAGTGCTCATCCAAGGCCCGAGGCAACCCGGCAACGACATTGATGTGTACCTAAGGCCATTAGTTGAAGAAATTTTACAGCTGTGGGCCAAACTAGGTGTACGTATGTGGGATGAGCACAAAGGGGAGCCATTTGACCTACGAGCATTGCTTTTCGTAACCATCAATGATTGGCCTGCTCTTAGTAACATTTCAGGGCAGACAAACAAGGGATACAATGCATGCACACACTGTTTAGATGAGACTGAAAGTGTATATTTGGATAAATGTAAGAAGGTTGTGTACCTAGGGTATCGCCGATTTCTTCCGAACCTGCATCCAGTAAGAAAGAAAGGCAAGCATTTCAAACGTCTGGCAGAACCCCGGAGGAAGCCTGTCCTCCGTACCGGTGAGGAGGTATTTGGTATGGTCAAGGAACTAGAAGTAATCTTTGGAAAAGGTCCTGGCAGTCTATCTGTTCCAAATGACGATGCCGGAAACGCGCCCATGTGGTAGAAGCAATCTATATTTTGAGACCTACCCTATTGGAAAGTCTTAGAGGTCCTCTCTTCAATCGACGTGATGCACATGACGAAGAACGTTTGCGTGAACCTGCTAGGCTTCCTAGGAGTATATGGGAAGACAAAAGATACATCGGAAACACGGCAGGACCAGCAACGTCTGAAAGACCCTGAAGAGCCTATGCATCCTGAGAACGAGAAGGGTAAACGATGCCACTTAACTCCTGCCAGCTACGCTCTTACCAAAGCAGAGAAGGAAATATTTTTTGAATGTCTGAGCAGTATCAAGGTCCCGTCTGGCTTCTCGTCGAATATAAAGGGAATAATAAATATGGCAGAGAAAAAATTCCAAAACCTAAAGTCTCATGACTGCCACGTGATTATGACACAATTGCTTCCGATTGCATTGAGGGGGCTTCTACCTGAAAATGTTCGAGTACCCATTGTGAAGCTATGTGCATTCCTCAATGCAATATCTTAAAAGGTAATCGATCCAGAAAGCCTACCAGGGTTACAAACAAATGTGGCCCAATGTCTTGTCAGCTTTGAGTTGGTGTTCCCACCCTCCTTCTTCAATATTATGACGCCTCTCCTGGTTCACCTAGTAGAAGAGATTTCCATTCTCGGTCCTGTATTTCTACATAATATGTTCCCCTTTGAGAGGTACATGGGAGTCTTAAAGAAATATGTTCATAACCGTGCTAGGCCAGAAGGAAGCATCTCCAAGGGCTATGTAACAGAGGAGGTCATTGAGTTCTGTGTTGATTTTATTCCTGACCTTAAGGCGATTGGTGTTCCAGAATCACAACATGAGGGGAGACTGCATGGAAAAGGCACCCTAGGATGTAAAGCAATGATATGTAGGGATGGGCATTCTCTCAATCAAGCACACTACACGGTTTTACAAAGATCTATCTTGGTTGCCCCGTATATCAATGAACACAAGAATTTAATATGTCTGATGAATGGATTATAAGTGAACACATGGCGAGTTTTGGCGGCTGGCTGCAAAGACTTCTCACGAATAACACCACTGTTAGGGATCAGCTGTACTTGTTGGCCAGGACACCATCTTCGACTGTATGTACTTTCCAAGGGTACGAGATAAATGGCAATACATTTTACACGATAGGCCAAGATAAAAAGAGCACCAACCAAAATAGTGGTGTCCGCTTCGATGCAGCAGAAGACAATGGGCAAAAGACCACGTATTATGGGTTCATAGAGGAGATATGGGAACTTGACTATGGACCTAATTTTAAGGTCCCCTTGTTTCGATGGAAATGGGTCAAGCTAACAGGAGGAGGGGTTGAGGTAGACAAGAAGTACGGAATAACAACGGTGGATCTCAACAATCTTCTGAAGGTAGACAAGAACTTAGACGAACCATTCGTCTTAGCCAATGATGTGGCTTAGGTTTTTTATGTGAAGGACATGTCTACCAAACCGAAAAAACAGAAAAAAATAAGCAAACAGATACATCACACGATGAGCCAAAGCGTCACATAGTTCTTTCAGGGGAAAGAAACATCGTGGGAGTGGAGGACAAGACAGACATGTCAGAAGATTATAATAAGTTTGATAAAATTCCGCCCTTCAGAGTGAAGACTGACCCAACCATCCTGTTAAACGGTGTTGATACTCCATGGTTACGGTCGACGCGATCATAAGATTGACTATATGTATTAATTGAGCCATTTTTGACACACATATGTATCTCAACATGGAAATCATTATCATATTTCTTCTGTTAACAGTATATCCATTTTTCTTCCTGCCATTTTTCTTCCCGCCATTTTTCTTCCCGCCAGTTCTTCCCTCCAGTTGTTCCCGCCATTTCTTCACTATATATATATGTAGGGTTGGCCTCCATTGTCATTGCATATCTCTAGACTCATATCTGCAACCTCATCACTCTTTCTCATGGCTTCCACCGTAGCACTAACCCCCAGGGAGGCGGAGGCGCTTTGCGCCTCGAACTACCCCTGCCCGCCGGGCTACTTTGTCCCTGTCGGCTGGATGCTGAGCGCCGGAGGCATGCCGATTCCTCCTGTCCCTCTAGGTGTGGCGCGCCGGATGGACATCACGAACCACTACTACTTCGAGCTCACGCCGGAGCAGCGGAGGAATCCCAGATGGCATCCCGACTATTTCCCTACTTGGGAAGTCTTCTTCGTGTATCGGCGTGAGAGGGCGCTCGCCAGGCACGAGGAGGACGGCCCACCTCCTCCGAACTACAACGAGGCCGGCCGTCGGCTATGGTGGCGCGGTCGGACTCTCCAGAGCGTCATGGCCTATGACACTGTCGCCGACTCTAACCCCCGTCTGCGCTACCCTCAAGTCCAGCCCACGCGTACTCAGCCTTCAAGGTTCAATTACGGCGACCCCGACGACGACAGCGATGAAGGCGGCGGCGAGTACGATGACTACAGTGGCGAGTATTACAGGTGTAGGCAGGAGCATGACTGAATCACTCCAACATTCTGAAACAAGTTCGGCCGATTGTTACTTAATCTGGCCATGTATCTTAATTTTCAGTTCTTTTATGTATCTTAATTTTCAGTCATGTTTTATGTACCTTAATATTAGTTGCATTCTGTATTTTAATTCCAGTTCTATCTCCTTCACAAAATGACCTATCTCATTCGAGGTTTCTTGGCTTTCGGGTCAAAAGACAAATTCCTGCCGAATCGGCAGGAAGTGGGTCAGATATGAACTAGAGGTACATGATACGATGCTCATGATTTTTTACAAAAATCATTTTTAGGTTCACAATATGCTATTTTATCAAAAATCCAATGCAAGTTGAGCGAGGCTTTGGCCCCGAGCTAAGAATCTTCATGCCCGTTGTTCGACAAAGTTTGACGATAGTTTAAAATGGGGATAAAAAAATAAAAAAAGATCGAAACAGTGCGAAACCTTCGCGTGGTGTTATATTATGTGACATAGTTAGAAGGAAAAATCTCAAACTTGGTTTATTGATTATGTCTCAAAAAAACCTTCACAAAATGACCTATCTCATTCGAGATTTCTTGGCTTTCGGGTCAAATGACCAATGTTATGGCTAGAATCAAGGCATAGTTTGTGATAATATGGCCATATTGTGCATACATGTGCATCATGGCATGGCAAACAATGTTGCAAAAGGAAGTTTTCCTTTTTATCGCTCCAAAAAGGCATTTTCCATTTTCCGAGCATAAAAAACGGACGGTTTTGTGAAGCAACCACCAAATGGCTAATTCAAAAAACCACCACCACATTTTACAAAAATACTTGACCACCTTATATGGACAATGTACCAACAGGGGGATCTGAAACCTTTCCGTCCATCTCTGGTGAAAAAGACAAATTCCTGCCGAATCGATAGGAAGTGGGTCAGATATGAACTATAGGTACATGATACGATGCTCATGATTTTTTACAAAAATCATTTTTAGGTTCACAATATTTCTTATGTTCAAAGTTTTAGGGTTTGTCTATTTTATTTTTGTTTGAATTGAATAATCAAAATTTATATGTAAGTGTTTTAATCATTTTGAAATTTTTTATCTAAAGTAAATATAAAATGTTTTTACATGAATGGATAGATATTATTTTTCTGAAAATTTTGATATATTATTCATATTTTTCTGAGTTGAAATGAAAAAGATATGAATTTTCTAAATTCTATCCTATTTTCTAAATTAAAAATGCCCCCACCCCTTTAATGCACGAAATAAATGCCCCCCTTTAACACCGGTTCCAGCCAGGAACCGGTGTTAAAGGGGGTGCATTTATTTCGTTTTCGCGCGCGCACACCCCCCTTTAACACGGTTCATGGTTGGAACCGGTGTTAAATGGGGGTGCGGGCGCGAAATGAATTCCCCCCTTTAACACCGGTTCCAGCCACGAACCGGTGTTAAGGGAGGGGGGGGGTTATAACTCGCGCCTTCCTCTTCCTTCTCCCCCCAGCCAGATCGAAAAGCAGAGGAGAGTCGTCGCCGTCCTCGCCGTCGCTGCCCTCGCTGTCGCCATCCCGCGGGAGCGCCGTCGCCCCCCTCGCCGCGCGCGAGCCGTCGCCGTCCATGTACCCTCGCCGTCGCCATCCCGCGGGAGCGCCATCGCTCCCCTCGTCGAGCGCCCCTCTCGTCGCGCGCCCTCATCGCCTCCCTCGTCGCGCGCCCTCATCGCCTCCCTCGTCGCGCGCCCTCGCCCTCCTCATCCAGCCGTCGCCATCCACACCGCCCTCGCCGTCGCCGTCGCCATCGTCGTCCACATCACTGTCGCCGTCCACATCGCCATCGCCATCGCCCTCATCGCCGTCGCCCTCATCGTATGTTCTTATTAATGATATGCTTGATGATTTTTTATTGAATATGAAACTATTTCTCATGTCAATAGTGATGATATTTACCTTGTACATATTACTTGTGACAACAAATGTGAATTATAAAAAATCTATGCTCTTAAAATATTTTTGGGACCAATTTGGAGAATAATGATGGATCTTATTTTGATGACAATGCTTACTATATTATTGATGTTACTCTTGCTCCTATTAATGAGAATGTCAATTTGGAATAAATTGATAATGATATTAATAATCCATATGAGTCATGTTTTGTGTTGTTCATTGTTTAATGTTTCAAAGTGTTATCATCCATGATTGATCCATCTGAACACCACTAAAAATAAAAAAATCTATCTGCCCCCTCCCCCCTCGATCTCGCGTCGAGCAGGTGTTGGTGGCGTAGTTGTAGTACTTCTTCTCGGAGGCCACGGCGTCCGACGCGTTCTAGGCTATGTATATTGTATTGTATGTGTATTGTATATGCAGTAGAACAAGTGGCATATATGTATGTATATTTGTATGTGTATGTATATATGTATATTGTATTGTACGTGTATTGTATATGCATGTGTATATTTTGTGCCACGCCGACGACCACCGCCACCATTATGCCGTCGATCCTGACCTCCTCTGTCCTCGCTGAGCCTACACACGCGTCGAGGGTGAGTCGCCCATTTTAGGTAGCCCATCACGTCGTGCTGGTTCGAACGCACACCCCCACGCATCCCGGCCCCGCTCTCGCCCTAGCGTCTCCAACTCTCGTTGTCAATATAGCATTATAATAACCATGCTATGTTAATCAACTTTCATGACAAGTTAATTAGAAGAAGTAAATGTACCCTCTCATATGAATCCGGGGTTTCTCCGAATCAGGGTTTAAAATGACCAAGCATGTATTACGGTTACATTTCAATACTTTTAACCTGTCATATCATCGTCCTTGCTCGAGCATTTCAATAGATGTATTACTGATATTTGTGTGATAATATTATTGTTTTAGAAACTATGGATCCACTTAGTAGAAACCTTGAAGAAGAAGAAATAATGGAGAACATTATCCATGAGGACACCTCACAATATCTAAACTTGGAGGGACATGATGACAGCTCAAGTAGTCATGGAGAAGATGAAGACTCCGGTGAACGCAATTTAGTGATTACAAAGTCCGGCGAGGTATATGCATTGATTAAGCCTCTGCTAGCTTCCACCAACAATCTTCTTCTACATGTATTAATTAACGCTTCTTTCTTCTTTTAGCCCTCTGGATCGACCAGCCAGCAACAATCTTCTTCTACGAAAAAGAGCAAGTGAGGCGCGAGCCATCAGTTGAAATATCGTGCAAAGTTCACGATCGAAGCAGTCCGTGTTGATGGCAGGCCGATGGAGCCCAAGAAGGCCGCAGACAAATTTGTACGTCAGGCTGGAGTTCTTGTTAGGGACCAAATCCCAATCATAATTGAATATTGGAATAAGCCAAAGAAGGGCGACAGTACCTTTGTCGATGAAAGATCCAAAGAAACGCTTTGGAATTCGTTGTTGGTAAATTTCACCCTTCCGCCAGAGGAGGATGAAAACAAACCGGTTATAAAGGAAAAGGTCAAAGAGTGGACTCTAAAGAAGATGGCTGACGCTTTCCGCAACCGGAAGACAAAATTGAACAAATTTGTCAAAGCTCGCGAGACTCCAAATTTCGAAGACGCATATTATGCGAAGATAAGACCTCACTGGCCCGAATTTGTGGCATATAAAAAAGGTGCTATAGATAAAAAGAGGACAAAAACCAATACGCTAAATGCCCAGAAGAAGGAATATCACAGGTGGCTACATATCTCAGAGGCCTAAGTGGGAGGAATCTGAGAAGGCCCTGCGTGCTAGAGGGATCACACCCCAGACAGATGGGTGGGACCTACGTGCAAAGACTTGGTTCTACGGAATCGGGGCAAGGTTGGACCCAAAAACAGGATTGTGTATCTTCCCAACCCTCCTTGCCAAACCCGTCACTGAACACATCACGACATACGAGGAAACAGCCGCCAGGACCTTCCATCCCGACAGAGAGAATGACCAGCTCACACGCGCCATCGGTAAAAAAGAACACCCTGGACATGCACGAGGCACAGGGGGTATGACGTGGAAGGATGGGTTTGCCGAGTGGAGCGACTCTTACAGATGGCGCGGCAGAAAAGAAAAAGAGCGTACAAAGCGGATGACACAGATAGAACATGCACTTGTGGCGCTGCAGGCACAAGTGAATGCACAACAGAGCCATCAAGCTACCGACCCATCTCAGCGGCACGAAGAGCTTGTATTGGAAGCTGCCGGCGGCCCAGACTCTGCGTGGAAAAGCAGCGTGGCTTCCACGGAGAACGTGCAGCCCACGCTTGAAATGGCGGGTCCTCGATACCCCGTGGATGAGATCGCGGAGAGCGAACACGCTGATCTGCATGTGAAATTAATGGGCTTATCCATTAAGGTGGATGTCGGCTATGCCTTACCTCCTGTAGTTGGTGGAACTTACCACTGCCGACCTATTCCAGATGGCTATGCTATTGTCGGGGTGGATGAGGTTGTGAAGGAATATGAGGAAGCACAGCTTGACCATGCTACAGGTGAAGGGGAAACTCAACTCAAATTTACAGTGAAAACAACCATTCTTTGGAAGAAGGAACACATCGTGCTTCAAAACTTGAGGCCACTGGCACCCCCGCCGTCTCCGCAGCGTCAGCAGTCTGAGCCGCTTCAGCCATCTCCTGCGCGGCAGCCATCTCCGGCGCTTCAGCCATCTCCTGCGCGCCAGCCATCTCCTGCCCGTCAGCCATCTCTGGCGCTTCAGCCATCTCCTCAGCGTAAGCGGAAGAGCACTGCCACGAAGAGCATCACTAGCACTGCCACAAAGAAATCCGCGGGAAACCGTACGCCAAAGAGTTCAAAAAACTACGTCTCGCAGCCTTCCGCGAAGCCATTGCTGGTTTTACCGTGGAATCGCAGCGACGAGGAGACCAATAGGATCTCGGAAGAAGAGGTCAAGAAATTCTTTGCACCTAGACGGGCCGAGCCAAAGGAGAAAATAGATCCGGCGGTGGTGGAGAAGTTTTACAAAAATCTTTTGAAACCTGAAACCCCACTTGTGCCGGACTACGAGCGCCAGATTTTGAAGGGGGATGCAAGACGTCATAGGGAGACTGAAAGTAGCAGTCGTGCAGCACCCCAGAAAATAGTTCCCATGCTTGGAGAGCAGGAAAACCAATCATGTGCCCCGCTCCAAGTGTTCGACACACGGGACGCTCCTCCCATAAATTATTACAAGGCAGAGCTACAAAGAAAGGCCAATGAGATGGGGATGACTTACATTGCATACTTGAACATCATGGGAGACAACTTGCCCAAAGGCGATGCCAACCCCATACAGCCATGAAAGTATGGGAAGAATCTCGTCAAGAAATTGGAGCTCAAGAATCTACCAACAAAGATGCGAAGATTGCACAAGTGGTACCTTGATTTCTGCAAGACGAGAAATGAAGAATGGATCACGACGCATATAAGAGATCCGAGTTTGTTGTGCGGAGACGACGAGATCGACTTCAACATTCAAGACTTGCATTTTCTATTCAATCAGAAGGAACTCGACAAGTCTGCCATCAGCCTTTATTGTGTGTAAGTACTATTTCTGTAATTTCTATCTCATCTCATTCACTTCATTAATTTCATGTATATATATATATATGCTCACCATATATGTATATACTATTATGCAAGAAAAAGGTTATGGAATGCATGAAAGGAGGAACTTTTGACATTGGGTTCGTTGACCCAAATAGAGTTTATGAAGAAGTGGTAAGAACCAAACCCGGGCAAACATAAGATTACTTGCTAAGGTCTTTACTGAGACAACAAACCAAAAGGGAAATACTATTGCCTTACAACTTCTCGTGAGTACTGTTACCCTCTCTTGTACACATTCTGTTTCGTCTTACTCGATGTTAAGTGTAACTGATGATGAGTTATGCGTGCGTAGGTTCCACTTTATTCTGCTAGTCATTCAACCTGACTCAGAAAAAGTCCTTGTCATGGACTCGTTACGAAAAGAAAAAGAGCTATGGGCATACTTTAGAGAGATTCTCCAGAGGTAATTTCAATCATATTATCGCACTAGATCGACAAATTTCGTGACAACAAGTAATTAATTACTCCTTTATCCATTTTCTTTGCCGGACAGGGTTTGGAAAAGGTTCACGGGCAGGGCCGTGGGTGAATGGTCAGAAGAACTAAAATTTGTAGACCAAAATGTAAGTAATACTAGCTAGCTAGGTCTGCGTATCTCTTTGATTCTGCTTCCAATTCCATTATATCATGCTTTATTGATTATTATTTTGATTGAACTCTCTATTCTCATAAAATGCGCGCATCAGGGACACGGAAATAACTTATGTGGGTACTATGTTTGCGAGTTCATTCGCAACACTATATGTACGACGGGCCAAGCCGCACTAGAACAACTTAGAGTAAGTAAACAAAGTACACAACATTATTTTATTACCATCAATTGTGTTGAGTTTTATTCTTATATATATATTGACCCCATTCTTCATATATATTCAGATCGAACGGATGCGGGACCAACCCCTACCATTTGACCGCATACGAGCCATTCAAGAGGAATTGGCAGGGTTTATACTTGATGAGGTCGTCACGCCTGGCGGAGAACTGTTTAGATATCCAAAAACTCTTTAGATGTTTGAACGTGTTTGTCTTGTACTTGAGGCTTCAACGTTTACGGAGAATACCACACAATGGCGATGTTTGTGTATAATAATAGTTGCTTAATTATTCATGTACTCGTATGTACCGACGACGATGTATGTGTATATACCGCTCCCGATTGATTCCCCCCTCCCCTTCTCCCCGTCCCCGCCGAGCCGCAGAAATACGCCCAGAACGGGGCGGCGGCAGAACTCTGTCGCGGCAGAGATTTAGGTCGTTTTCCTGCCGCGGCAGAACTCTGCCATGACAGAGATTTATGCCGTTTTCCTGCCGCGGCAGAGAACCTTTAACACCGGTTCGTGTTATTCTCGGTTCGTATAAGAACCGTTGTTAAAGGGGGGCCTCTAACACCGAACCCCCAACAGCGGTTCTGGAACCGCTGTTAGAGGCCTATACGAACCGGTGTTAGAGGCCTCGTTTCCACTAGTGCTGGCACACAGTCAAAATTCTGGGAACCATGAGACGAGGTTGTTTGTTGTTCAAACTTTCATGGGAAATCATGCAAATTTAAACTCTAGAAAAGGTATGCAAATTCTGGTCATCCATCTGCACTTGAGCGAAACTACTTTGTCAAGTTAGTTAGGTTTCAGTTTTCGTTGTGTTTGCATTAGTACTCTTTGCATTCTCGACAATTCTAAGTTCTACAACACTGGATGGAGTTATCTTATCTTGTCTACATGTGATGTGTTTGCTGAGGAGCAGATGAGCTGATAGTGGTCAACATGGTTTCCGCCCTTTCGATTTCAATCACAGCAGATGGTCTCTCATTATCCCACACTTGTATGTTTCTTTCTGATTTGGTAAGAATGAGCTGATAGTTCAGGTAAAATTCAAGTCTGGTAGCACCATACTGATTTGATTGCTGCTGTTGCTCTTTGTTCACGTATAGGGCTGATGTTGCTGTGAGATGTTGCTGATCTCTTTGTTCAGCATACGGGCTGATGTGTGCTGGTGTTGATTTTGCTCTCTGTGCGACGAATGTGCAAGGAGCACCTAGGTGTAGAGGTTTTGGTCGAGGAAGAACCTTGGAGCTGCGTGAGGAAGAACCTGGGTTGTTGTGGTCGAGAGGAAGAGGTGAGGAGCACCTGGGCAAGTAGGTGATGGTGCCGAGGAGATGAGACGGTGCTGCAGGCGAGCTGATCGGCCGGCGGCCTACTCCTGCTAGGTTAGGGTCAGCAGCCATTGAGCTACTGGGTGGGGGCGGCATGCTGCTAGAGGCCGGCAGCCAGAAGCCGGAGATCTTCTGCTGGGCAGGGGCGTGGAGATCTGGTACTGTTGAAAATATAAGCAAATTAGCATAATATTCAATCCGAAATAAGCAATAATAAATCATGACTATAAGTGCTGGAATTAATCTAATCATGTATACTAGCAGAATAGACGAACAGATCATATTCATATTCAACCAAAATAAGCAGATCACATCTATTCCAAGAGCTAGTACAAGAAACTGCAACAGAAACTGAACTAGATAGGAACAGATTACGTACGGTGTTGGAGGATGAATCGGGTTCGCATTCAGGTTGGGGTTGAGGTTCGCGGAAAGATCGGAAACGGCTGACAGAAAAATAACTCGCACAATAATTTTCCCGAACAGCAAAAAGATAAGATCGGCACCGAGGCATAATTCCGCGCGCGTCGTGACGAGGCGGGCGGCGGAAGAGGAGGAGCGCGCGTGTATGCCACTCCTCTTCACTCTCTTTAGGAGACAGTGAAACACTCGACTATATATATTGGTCCAACTCTTTCTAAACTAGCAAGGTGAGACTAAACTTTGGTGCCACCGCTTGCTAGGCATGAATGGACCATGAGAATTTCAGAATTTTGTATTAGGCTATATGCCAAGGCCCACATCCAAATTCCAACAGGCTGGATAGAATGGCGAGGAAGAAGCAGGGAGCAGATCGAGTTATAGGTGACGCCGTTGACGATCAAGGGAGGTGCCCACAGCCTGGAGCACTCTCGCTGGCCTTGTCCCCTGGCCGATGCTCTGCTCCTGCTTGGTAGGGGGGAGGCCGGCGAGATACTGGGTGGTGGCCAGCATGCAGGCGAGCTGCCGGCAATCGATTCCAAGAGGGGATCGATTCAAGGTGCAGCTGCCGGCGAGCTTGGCGATGTGCGCGAACTAGAGACGGCGAGAATCCCGGGGATCTATTCTGCTCGAAATCTAGGCAACGCGCGAATCTGGCCGTCTGGGCCGCGCGAGGATCAGGGCGATCATCGCTGGTTCAGACAGTTCACAGGGGTAGGGGTAGTTTTGTACTTTGCCACACTTTTGAGCGCTGTCGGAAAATCCTAAAACGTCTTATATTCCGGAACGGATGGATTCATGTGTTGTTAGAGCAAGGTTAATAAGAGAGTCGGCTGCTGGCTATATGACTATGCCACGTCACATGTAGTCAACAAAAAGTCCACTTATACAATAGGCTAGCTATTAGGTTGGCTTTTAGGTAGGATTAATAAAGATATAATTATTTGATGCTTGCATGCTATTGGTCCTAGTATACAAAGGAGCTCACTCACCTCGATTTCTTCCCTACAGCCGGGCTACAAGCGAAGAGCCCGCTCTACTCTCTCTCCTACTTTCTCTCTCTGCCACGTAAGATTTTAATGATGTGGCAAATGCTATAGCCTGCTGAGTAGGTCTTATTATACTTGCTCTTAGCGTGTCTGAGTTGGAAAAGCTAGCCACACATAGTTAGCAAGAAGAGCCTTGTCCGTCTCACACTATAGCTAGGAATTGCTATTCGACTGGGACTCAGCAGGTTGGTTGAGAGAGAGAGAGAGAGAGAGAGAGAGAGAGAGAGAGAGAGAGAGAGAGAGAGAGAGAGAGAGAGAGAGAGAGAGAGAGAGAGAGAGAGAGAGAGAGAGAGAGAGAGAGAGAGAGAGAGAGAGAGAGAGAGGTAAGGCACGCGATAGGCGCTTTTGGCTACAATCTGTCTGTTATAATCGCGACGCTCTCCCGATCGAAGCAACAAATCCATGGAGGATTCTACGCGCGATATCTCTGCGACATATCTCCATGAGCACGGCGAGGCGGAGGACGGTAGTGCTGTCCATGGCTTGGAACTACGCACGCTGTGCGAGCAGCTCCGCGAGCGGATGGAAAAGGTTCAACTGAGTTTGGCCTCGTCGGCAGACACGGAACAAGAGGAGACACGGAAGCAGATCCTGGCGCTGCGATCCATCGCCCATACCATCACGCGCTTCTGTGCAGCCTCCACGGAGATGGAGGCACAAACCGAGGAGGGGGAGGAGGAGGAAGTAGAAGGAGAATCGGTGATGAAGGCAAAGACCGAGGATGATGGGATGGACAGCCGCAAATTCTCCACGGAGACGAAGGAGGCGGAGCAAGAGATCGAACCCCAAGTGCCGATGAGGAGTACTACGGTGACGATAAATTAATCGGATGCAGAGTACCGAACCGAGAGGTCGCACGGAGTAGAACGCAGCACTGATCAATGCCCTATATATCTTCGGACGCCGTCTCGCCCTTCACTCTAAGCTGGATTTCGATGTCGACCAGTTCCTCGGACACGATTGCGCGAACCAGGCCAGTCAAGTGCAGAAACGGGTGCTGCAAGCAGCAAAGCATGACCATGGTATTTATCCGTTATTAGCTGATCAATCAAAGAGATAAAAAATAAGTTGAATACAAGAAGAATATGTATAGCAGGAGTACGACGTACCCCGACTCTTTTGTGGAGTACCATATCTCCATATCTCTTTTGTGAGAGTGAGAGCGATTTCTGCACTCAAAGATGCACACGGATATCCTGAAGCCAATGTTTACCCTGACGTACGGAGCATTGCACGTCGACCCATCTCGACGCGAAGAGGTCGTAGTGGTGTTAAGGTTTAGTCTAGGATGATGGGAGTAATGACGTAAGCTGGACCTGAGGAGATCGTTGGGAACGCAAGAGGTTTCCTATGGCCGTGAGGACATGTATCTGAACCGATCGGGAAACTCCCGCTCATAACTGCTGCTCCTAAGAGCTTTTCAACACATCGGAACCTGATCCGTCCGGTGAAATTGAACATGACGATTATAATAAGATTTTTTACCCATGAGGTGAACAGGTGGAACATGTCAAGTGTGAAACCACGACCACACGTAGCCTCAAAGAGTGGGAGAGAACCATTGATGCGATGATGATGCGTACATCATTGTAATATTAGTAAGTAATGTTTATTGTGATGAAATAGTGCCTATAATAAAGGCTAACACTATCCGCAACCATACCCGATGGATAGCCTAAATCAATTATCGTACCTTTTAAAAACAGATGCTAATGCGGATGCGGTGCAGAAAATATCCGTTCCACTTGCATCCCTAGGATTAAACGCAAGTAGCACGAAGTTGGCACAGAAAAGCTCGAATATCACACTCTACATATATGAGGGGGGTACCGGGCCTATCCTGGACATCCAATAATGCTTTGAGATAGTGCAAAGACCTACGTCAACTTGCAGACCACACCCTGCCTTATATCTATTTCTTGTTAGGAAGCCCCTCCCCTTTTCGGTAACAGATCCACCAATTTTTTTTAGCTCCTTCCTTGGGCCAGAAAAATTGGAGTATGTACAGATCGAGATGTACTATAAACGTGATTAGTAACACAGGGTGTCCAAAAAGCTCCTTAATTACCTCTCATTTAGCATCAAACTTTCCAATCATATAAAAAATAATTCAAGAGAGTTTATGCTCCCAGATTCATTTCAATAATTTGATATCAACAGAGTCCAAAATATAACCGAAACATGGATCGATTAAGAGTATCCAGCCCATCCGTTCTCCCCAAATAAGAACACAAAAAAAAATTCATGGAGCATCCGTTCTCCCCAAATAAGAACATGGCAAGGTGGGCTTGTCCACTTGTCGGGGTCGAACGCGGTGGCAGTGGAGGGTGCCTCGACGAGGTCCGAGCTCAGCCAGAACGCCTCCATGGGGTGGAGGTGGAGAGGCTCCTCACCTCGAGCTCGGCTAGAACGCGTCGACGGCGAGGCGGTGGAGGGGATCCTGGGCCAAAGCTCTGCCTCCGACGGAAGACGTGGCAGAGCAGGTACGCCGGCACCGGGGGCATGGAGGCGGCCGCGCTCGTCGAGGTGGGCTGACGCTTGGTACAGCTCGTGCAGAGGAGAGGATAAGATGAGACAGAGTAGAAGAAGATGGACACGTCCACTTCGATGCCTATAGAAGCCCGAAGGTGAACTTGTACAGGATTAAAGTGCAAAACTACGCAGCACGAATCTAGACCTATCGTACACCGTCCGATAAGCCGGTGACACCCACGACATGGGAGAATCGCTGCGTTCCAGAAAAGCTATGTCTTCATGTGGTTTCGAGTTGGGCCACCAACCAAACATGTATTCGGAATTTATTTGACGAAAAGATCCCACCATGATCATCTCACTTTAAGTATGTATATCGTGATGCACTGAAGCTGTCTACAGAATGGCAGTCATGGACTAATATACCAGTGCACTTGTAATCATAGTTTTTGTTGAGAACAAATTAGCACACGTAAAACCTGGAACAAATTGGTCGGGCAACAATTTTTAAATAAAATTGCTGTTGTACTTTTGACATGTATGTATCTAGTTATATATTTATTTTCAGAGACCTAAAAGTACAAGTTTCAAAAAAAAAAATTAAAAACAGACAGTTTCCGTGTTGATGTCCCTCTAAAAAAGGCATGTATCATATCTTGTATGCATTAAAGCGGACTACGATATTTGAGAACAAATTAGCACACGTAAACCTGGAACAAATTGGTCAGTCAACAATTTTATTGGTTTATCTCAAAAAAAAAACAATTTTATTGGTCTATTCTCGTGGCCGTGGATTAGAGGCATGGCCCGGAAAAGCCATAGCTTCTTGTGATCTCAAGTTGGGCCACAAAGCTAAGTGCTCCAAATTTGTTTCGCAGGGAGAAAGAGCAGGCTGGCGCTTCGGCCCAGTTAAAATAAACGTGCTTTCCGTTCCGCGTGGTTTCTCTTACATTGTTCTAGTACGTGTTTGTGTTCCCGAAGCCGAAGACGTCTACGTAGGTGCTGATGGTCGCGACCATGGCCGTCCTACGTGGCGGCATTGCCTTAGCTTACTCACGGGCGATCCAGATCTCGACGTTGTACGTACGGTACGGTGGACCCTGATCTCATCTCCTGTCGCAGATGAAACTGCTGGCAGGGCTGTGTCCTCCCTCCTGCCATCTCGGCATGCATGCAGCTCGTCCACGTAGGAACGCAGGTCGCGTGTCAGACCGGCATGACAAGGTAGACCTTTACTGATGTCGTACATAATATAGATGTTTTTTGCGTTACAGGCAATACTACAAAGGATAATATACATGCCGTGCCGTCTTCCTCCTCACACGAACGAGCGTAGATCCATTCATCTCTTTCGAGAGTCGGAGGAGTATTTTCCATGTCGAAACCAGAAGCCAGCTGCTAGCTAGCTAGGCAGCAACACAACAATTTAGGAAGGGATTCCCACTGGCACTGGAGCTAGCTAGCAGCAGTACTTCTTCTCGTGCGTACGTACGTGAAGAGAGTCAGTACTGTCACCTCATCTCCTCCCGTCCTGGGTCTGCCGGTCAGTCAGCCACGGCCGGCCCATTATGTGACCACCCACGACTCGCAAAGGGTAGCACGAAAGAAAAGATCTGCATCCCCCGCGCGCGCCTTGTGCCGTGTGTGGTGGGTCACCGTTGTCCCTAGCTGGGCTGGGCACTGCTCCGCGCGCGCACGATCCCAGTGAAGTGATCTCCACGCACGACGGACCCCGCCCGCCCCCGCCACTGATGATCCGTCGGACCCGGACGGACCTACCTGCACGTCGCCGCCGGGAGCGGTGTAGTTTCGCTCGCTGGTGCCACCGGACGCTTAGCTCTCGGAATCCAAGGCTAGCCATGGTGTATGTGTGTGCAACTTGATCGATCGGGCCACGCCACATATATACCTGCAAGTTGCGAGCCTTTGCTTTGGAGTTTCATTCGCTCTTTTATCTGCATCGATGTGCCGTACGTGTAAGTGCAAAGCTAGGGCAGGCAGTGGCGAGCATGCAGATCTTGGGGGTTGCATCCCGCGGTGGTAGGGTAGGTTGCGCGCCTGACCAGGGGCACGTACGTACATGGTGCCTTTTGCTTTTAATTTACTGAACCCGACCCCAACCCACGAACCCATCAGGGCCCTATGCGGCTGCCCCGGCCATGCATGTCGGGTTCACGGTTCTAGCTACTACTGTTCAACTAACACTGCGCTCCGACCGATCTCCATCGCCCCTGCCCTCGCCTGCTGCCAGGGCGCATGCATATCCTCTCGGCGGCACGCTCGCTCCGGTCGACCGTTTCCCCCTTGTTTGTTTTCTCCTTGGACTTGGAAAAGACGAGTCGTCGATCTGCCGTTCGTTCAGGACGTGCGCGCGCACGCCAACCGCTTTGGATATTATAGGACTACAACCAACGACAGCTCCACCGGTCCCTCCCCGTTCCTCTCGGGGAACCATCCATCCATATATACATGCCGATCGCAGGACTGACCGGGTGTGATGACTGCCTTTCCGAGCTCGCTTATCGTGTTGGCTCCTAATAAGCATGCATGCATGCTGCACGGGTAGAAAACGCCCCATGCGTCCCGGTTAGTAAGGGCCATTAGTAGGGGTGGGCATAAAAAACCGAAACCGAACACCGAAACCGAATTAACCTAAACCGAAACCGAATACACCGAACCCTAATTAGCCAAAACTAATTTCGGTTAGTAATACGATTAACCGAATTTATAAATAGTAATTCGGTTCTAACTCTCTGTTAACCGAACTAACCATACAAACCGAAAAATATACGTTACAGAGCTAAATATATTTGTGATTCTGTCCCAGGCGTCCATTAATGTACATAGATACTAGCTCATGCAAAAAAAAGACATGGATACAAAAGCTTCCAGGCAACCCATGCATGTGCGTGTGTCTCCAGCCACATGCACGTACATGTTCGTAGTTTAACTGTCAATTATGTCAATAAATTTTGTTGGAAGCCTTTTAATTATTTTCCTGTTTTCGGATATAATCATGTATTTTAGCTGACCTCTCAACACATACAATTTGTTGAATGTATACGGCTTGGAAGATAGACATCATTTTTTTGAACGAGCAAGATAGACATCATGCTTATTATATTCTTTTTCTACACATGCGTTCAAGACATCAGTTAGCCATGTATTGCTTCAGGTACTCGGACGACCTGGAGGTTGCTTCCGGTGCGCTGATGAGTGGTTTAGCTCGTATGGATCTGACAAAAATTATGACGCATTGTTGTTATTTCCAGAAGTTCGGTTAAAAACCGAACACCGAACCTAATTGTCCACTAACCGAACTATCGATTAATTAGAAAACCGAAATAATTTTGGTTCCTATTTTATAGAAACCGAATTATAGAAAAACCTGAAAACCGAACCGAATTAACCGAAAAAACCGAATGCCCACCCCTAGCCATTAGTCCCGGTTGCCCAACCGGGAAGGGGCAATCGGGACTAAAGCTCCAACCATTAGTCCCGGTTGCCCCACCAACCGGGACAAATGGGGGCACACGTGGCGGCATCAGAGCGCGAGGGGGGTGGAGCATTAGTCCCGGTTCGTAACACGAACCGGGACTAATAACCTGCTGCCGCGGCAGAGATTTGGTCCATTTCTGTGCCGCGGCAGAGAATTCATTTTGGCACATTTTGTTGCCGCGGCAGCATTTTCGCCACTTTTTGTGCCGCGGCAGAGAATTCATTTAGGTTGTTTTATTGTTTATTTAGTGTTTTGCACTTATCAATGAAGGAACCTTATATTATACAAGATCATCATGAAAACATTACGTTCAATACACAGATCGAGTTCATGCACTACATACAAAAGTTGCTATTTGATGCTACCGGCCAATTTCTTGAAAGTTGCTATTTTTACAATTCCTATTGTCTATACACAGCCGAGTAGTATTCCCCTTGTGTGTTTAGGACTTCTGCATCCAAGAATCCCGCCAATTCCTCCTGTATTGCTCGCATGCGATCCTTTGGCAAAAGACCATCCCGTAGACGTTCGATCTGATTTAAAAAAAGGAGTCAGCCTATATGAATATGAAACTAAACACAATTTGATTGTAATTAAAAACTATAGAAATTGTTTAAGTACGTGGAGTTGCTCTAAATTCCTGCCCTTCTCATCGCACGTCTGCCGGATGAACTCGCATACATAGTATCCACATAGATTGTTACCTGGTCCCTGCGTCAGGCACTTTACGACAACAGAGTTCAATCAAAATAATAATCAAGCATGATAATAACTGTATCAAAACTAGAATCAAAGAGATGCGCGGATATAGCTCGTGGTGCTTACATCTAGTGGTTGAAATGTAAGCTTCTCTTTCCAAACACCCCTAGCCTTCTTGGTGAACCGTTTCCAAGCGCTGCCCGGCGTAGAAAACGAATAAAATAAGTTATTAAGACTTGATATCATAAAATTCACGAACGTTGCCGATATAGTGTCGTAATGATTAGAATTACCGCTGGAGAAGTATCTGCATGTCCTTCCACGTCTCAAGGGGTTTATGTTTCGAGTCCATGACTAGTACACGCCCTTTGTCAAGTTGAATGATTAACAGAATATAGTGGTACCTGCGAATGCAAAACTAATCAATTATATACTTAACATCGAGTAAGCGAAATAGAAAGTGTATACAAGACAATAACACTCACTGGAAGTTGTAAGGAAATAGTATTTCCCTTTTGGTTTCTTGAAACCTTAACGCGTGTACTATATTATCCTCCGTATCCTGGGGGCTTATTTTGAGATTAGCTTCATGAACCCAATATGGGTCAATGAAGCCAATGTCATAGATTTGTCCTCTGCTGCATTCGAGAATCTTCATTCTGCATATTAAAGTATGATTATATACATGCAATAAACAAAATATTATAGATGGAGACTAAATTAATTACAGAATTAGTACTTACAGACAATAGGCACTCATGATCGATTTGTCCAAGGCGTCTTGATTGAATAATTGAAATAGTTCATCAAATTCAATGGATATCATGTCATCCTTATCTTTCCCATGATGCTTTTTTGTAACCCTCAGCACTATCCAGTTAGCCCCGGCCCTTGTGGCATGCATGTACCAGTTATGCAATCTTCGCATTTTTGTTGGAAGATTGTTTACCTCCTCAGGTTTGACGAGAGGTTTTCCGTACTGGTATTGGTATGCTACTTCACTCACGGGGAAGAACTCTAACTGGGATAAGTACTGGGCAATACTCATACCTTGAGCAGCGGCAGCTTCTCCGTATTGTGCAACTACCTCTGGATCATACTGCTCTTCGGCCCCATATTTGCTCGACCCCACATTGGTTTGAGAAATCACCTTGAGAGGGGCGCAAGTCTGGTTTGCTTGTTCTCCGAGCTGGGCAACAGATTTCCCGCTTGCATCAGTACTGCTCTTCGAGGCTTTTTGTGCTGCATGTGACTTGAGAATAGAACGCTCATAGTCTGATGACAGCTTTGGCTCGGGTTGATGAAGAGTCTTTAGCATTTTCAACACTTTGGCTTTTTCTTCTTTGGTGCTGGGGAACTCTGGCTCTTTCGGCCGCCTCAGCTTAGCGAAAAATGCTGTCGTTTCCGCATCAACGATCGCCGCAGTCTCCTCTTCAGTACAGTCATAAGCTCTCTTGGGAGGAACCGTTGGTACTTTTGGAAGAGGCTCTTGTTTACGTTTCGGCGATCGCTTACGACGCACAGTAGCGGTACGCTTACGCTTTTTATCCTGAGGCGCCGGCGATGGCTCCCGCGGAGATGGCTGCACCGGAGATTGGTGAGGCGACGGAGCCGGGTGAGGCGACGAAGACGGCTGCCGCGGCGGCGACCTCGCTGGAGACGGGTGAGGCGGCGGCGAAGATGGCCTTGGCGTGTGATTTCGAAGCACGATACAATCCTTCGGCCATAGAATGGTGACGTTTTTTGCGTCACCCAGCACAGTCACATCCCCTTCACCAGCAGGGTAGTGAAGATCCAAAACCTCAAAGGTGGGCATGATTTCATCCACGCCGACAACAGCGTAGCCCTCTGGAACCGGACGACTGTGGTAAGTTGGTGTGGGTCCAATTGGTAAGGCATAGCCGACCGCCACCTTCATTGATATGTTCACAACTTTGACATGTAGCTCGCAGTGTGTCATCTTTGTGATATCATCCACTGGGTAGCCAACAGGAGCCATCGTCGGTGCATCATCGGCATCGCCATTGTCATCACCCGGGACCTCGGTGGAAGCCACACTGCTTTTTCGATTATTCGATAGGCCGGTAGCATCGAATGCAGTGTGCTGCTGAGATGGGCCGGTAGTACTTTGCTCCTTAAGTGAGTTAATTTCATCTTGTTGTTGCTTTAATCATTCTTCAATTAAATGCATTCGCTCTTTCTGACTTTCTGCTTCAACTGTCGCCCTGTCCTTACTCCTCTGACGGCTTATATCAGGATATTTCTTCCTCTCTTCGGGAAACCCAGTCCTCCATGATTGGGAGCCTATTGTGCCTCGTGTTCGTCCATCATGTTCCTTATTTCCAAGGGCGAGTGTGAGCTCATCATTCTCTCTATCGGGAATGAAGTCCCCATCTTTAACAGCCTTTACTGCTTTTCTCATCCTCTCGATTGGCAAGGGGTCTTCTTTATGTCGTATGTTATATATACACCTCCCTTCCGAGTCCAACGTGCCCCCATGCCCGTAAAACCAATTCCTTGCACGTTCTACCCAATCGTCTGTCTCTGGGGTGATATTTTTATCACGCAGTTCCTGCTCAAGTTTCTCCCACTTAGGAATGCCAACCTTGTAGCCACCTTGCCCCATAGTATGGTGATACTTCTTCTTAGCAGCATTCAGCTTATTCGTTTCAGACATTTTCTTAGCTTTTTCTGATTTCTTGTATTCCACAAACTCATCCTAGAATGGTTTTATCTTCTCAAACTGAATATTCTTGAAATCGGGAGTCTTCTTTTTCACGACATAGTCAAGGTGCAATATTTTCTTCCAGTTGGTGAAACACTGGGCCATCTTCTTCAAAGCCCACTCCCTGACCTTAGCCTCCATGGCTCTCCCATGTTGTAAGGCGTCCTCAACTGGATCCTCCGCATTTGGATCCAGCTCTATCTTCGGTAGTTTGAAATTAACCATGAGCCTCTTCCACAGTAAATCTTTTGCGTGGTTAGGGACAAATAAACATGTTACCTCTTCATCCGCATTAGCAGGCCTATTCCAATTTCTAATGGTGATCGGGATTAAGTCCCTAACGATTACTCCGCATTGTGCCACAAATTTGGTTGCGACAACTTCGGGAGCTGTCGGTCTGCCGTCTACAGCGACATCTTCGATCCTGAACCTCTCATGGTCTTGCAACTGTTTGGTTGGGCCTCGTCTGCTCTTTTCAGTAGATTCCTTCGATCCGGAGGGCTAAAAGAAGAAAGATCGCCGTTACTATTTCTATATAGATAGCAGATGATTAATTAATGAATTGATTTATATTACATGCACCTTGCCGGAGCGGTCGTCTTCTCGATTACACAAGGCATCGCCTTCTCCCTCGCGGAAGGCAACACCTTCAACCTCAAACAAGTTGTCTACTCCGGTAAAAAGAGGATCACCCTCACCGGAGTTGTTCAGAAACGTTGATACGTCTAAATTATCTTCCCCACGGATCACACCTTGGATCAACTCTTCCTTTTCTTCGTCTCTGACGTGTGGGTCCATATTTTCTGCATAGGTGGAAAAACGAATAAGTCAAAGCGGCTAAAGGAGAAAGTTAAGGAGAACCCTAATATATACATACACAATAATAAAAATGAAGAGAAACCCTAAACCTAGCTACAAAAAGGAAACTGTGTAGTAGATAGGTAACTCTAGCTAAAATCAACTAAAATCAATATTCCGGAGTTCCGAGGGGTGTAAAACCTAGTTCGGAGAAACCTGGGATACATATGAGAGGGGAACATGAGTATAAGGCTACAAAAGGGAAACTATCCAGCAGATAGGTAACACTAGATACTAACAAAATACCATATTGGAATCGATCTCGATCTCGATATCGTATTCTACCGAGAAGAACCAAATCACCGGAAAGAAAGGGAAACAATCAACACATGGCATCGATGCAATGCTCAATCAATGATGATGATACGACAAGTTAATGTGCATTGGAATGTAACCCTAAAGCATGCTCGACAAGTTAATCGGGGTTCCGAGGGGCGCAAACCCTAACTCAAGGAACTCCGGAATCACCTGTTAGGGTTACTAGGGTGTTCTAATTAAACTTGTTATTTAAGTTGTTGAACAATGCATGATTATGGCATAGATAGATAGTTCTCATTTTTCTGAACATTTTGGTATATTATTTGTATTTTTCTGAATTACAGATTAAAAGTTATTGAATTTACAAGTTTTATTCAAATTCTGAAATTATTAAATCAAATGTTTAAACCTTTTGCACCATAGTATGACAAGGATAATGATATGACAAGTTAATTTGTATTAAAAAGTAACCCTAAGACATGCTCGGCAATTTAAACGGGGTTCCGAGGGGTGAAAACCCTAACTCGGCGAAACTCCGGAGTATATGAGAGGGGTTGATTTTGTTTTCTAATTAAACTTATCTTGAAAATTGTTGAACAATGCAGGATTATAGGTTAAATAGTTAGATCTCATTTTTCTGAACATTTTGATATATTATTTATATTTTTCTTTGTTATAAATAATTAATTATTGAATTTACAATATTATATCAATTTATGGATTTAATTAAACCATTTCTGAATTTAAACAAAACAGAAAACAGAAAACATTTTTGCTTAGACACATGGCTCTCAAATTTCTGAACATTTTGATACATTATACATATTTTTATGATTAAATATAAATTAGTTATTGATTTTACAAAATTATATTAATTTCTGCTATTTTTAAACATTTCTGAAAAGGATTAAGCCATTACTGCATCACCCTGACGTCATCAACCCTATCCCTAACTTTCTACACCGGGGCTGCTCCTACCCACAACCACTGACTAGGGGGGCCTAGGCCGATCTGGGTCCACCCCGTGGCCACGTAGGCGCCAAGTCAGACGCGGCGGTGCGGGAGGCGTCAGGCGGTGGTCGCCGGCGACGATCTGGGCCACCCCACCGCACCGCACCGCATCGCTGACGCCGCCGCCGCACCGCTGACGTCGCCGCCACACATCTCGCGCCGCTGTCGCCGCCGCCGCACATCTCGCGCCGCCGCCGCACATCTCGCGCCGCTGTCGCACCCACCCGTCGGTGCCTGCCCGTGGCGGCAGGGGGAGGAGGAGGAGGGGGAGGACAGAGGCATGATGGAGAGGGGGAGGACGGAGGCAGGCCGTACCTTCTGGCGGCCGGTGACTACGCGCGGCGACGGTCGTTGGAGGTGGTGGCGACGGACGTCGTTGGGCAGCCTGACGGCGGGGCGGCGGCGCGGGAAGCTTGACGAAGCGGCGACACTGACGACCACGGGCAGATGACGGTGAGGCGGCGGCGCATGCAGCCTGACGGCGTCGGTGGCGGCGAGCTCGGGCAGCCTGCCGGCGTCGGGGGCGGTTGTGCGCGCGTCGGTGAAGCAGAGAAGTGATGGGAAAGGGAAGAAGAAGAAGAAGAAGAAGAAGAAGAGGCGCCCAGTTATAACCAAAGGACCTTTAGTCCCGGTTGGTGGCTCCAACCGGGACTAAAGGGTCATACGTCCCGGTTGGAGCCACCAACCGGGACCTATACTCCAATATTTTCAGCTTGGCGCGCAGGGGCTCTTTAGTCCCGGTTGGTGGCTCCAACCGGGACATATTCTCCTGTTTTCAAAAAAATTCAGGTATTTTCTCTCTGTTTCCGCCTTATTTTTTATTTTGGGTTTAAATTTGTATTGTTTTTTAAATGATAATTAATTTGGAATTTAGAAAAACTTTAAACATAAGAAGTGTTTGGATTTGAATAAATAATTCAAAAACATTTTCTGTTTTAAAAAATAATTAATGTAACCATTTAAAATATGAACCATTTACAATTAAAAATGAATTAACTTATATTTTTTTAATATCAATTTGGAATTTAGAAAAACTTTAAACATAAGAAGTGTATGGATTTGAATAAATAATTCAAAAACATATTCTATTTTTAAAAAATAATTAATGTAACCTTTTAAAATGAATTAACTTATATTTTTGAATATTAATTTGGAATTTAGAAAAATTTTAAACATAAAAAGTGTTTAGATTTAAATAAATAATTCAAAAACATTTTCTGTTTTAAAAAATAATTAATGTAACCATTTAAAATATGAACCATTTACAATTAAAAATGAATTAACTTATATTTTTTAATATCAATTTGGAATTTAGAAAAACTTTAAACATAAGAAGTGTATGGATTTGAACAAATAATTCAAAAACATATTCTATTTTTAAAAAATAATTAATGTAACCTTTTAAAATGAATTAACTTATATTCTATTTTTGAATATTAATTTTTAAAACGACCCGTTTTTTGCGCTCGAAAAATGGAAAAGGGCTTTTCCGTGCGACAAAAAGGAAAACTTCCTCCTGCAACATTATTCTCCATACCAATGTCCACACACATGCATAATATGGGCACAACATCACAAACTATGCCGTGATTTAGCACATAACATCGGTCATTTCGACCGAAAGCCATGAAACCTCGAACATGATAGGTCATTTTGTGAAGGTTTTTTCGAAACATGATCAATATACCAAGTCTGGTATTTTTCCTTTCAACTATGTAACATAATATGACACCACGCGAAGGATTTTCATTGTTCGGATTTTTTTTGAATTTATTATGCCCGTTTTGAATTATCTGAATTTCTAACTATGGTCGAACCGGTGTGCATGAAGATAGGGGACGGGCATCGTTAGAACTTGCATTGGATCTCTGAAGAAACCACATATTGCGAGTCTAAAAATGATTTTTTCAAAAAATCACGGGCGATAGATCATGTACCTGTAGTACAAACCGGACCCACTTCCTGCCGATTCGGCAGACATTTGTCCTTTTTACCCGGGATGGACGAAAAGGTTTGAGATGTACCGATTGGGAGATAGTCCATGTAAGGTGGTCTAGTATTTTAGGAAAATGGGACGGTAGCATTGTGAAATGGCATTTTGGTGGTTACTTCACAAAACGACCCGTTTTTTGCGCTCGGAAAATGGAAAAGGGTTTTTTCGAAACATGATCATTGTTCGGCACAAATTTAGTCCCGGATGTATTCTGAAACCGGGACTAAAAATATTTTCCGCCATTTCCCACCTCTTCCCGCCAAGTTTTTCCGCCCTTTCCTTTCTACTAGAGCTTTTAGTCCCGGATGTAGTCACTAACCGGGACTAAAGATATTTCCCGCCATTTCCCAAAGCTTCACGCCAAGTTTTCCCGCCCTTTCCCTCTATATTTAGGGTGATCGTGTCATGGCTATCCACACATCCACACCTTCCTCTCTTAGAACAATGGACAACGCCTACTGGGCCATTCTGGCCCTCGAGGAGACCGAGGCGCTGTGCGCCTCCAACTACCCTTGTCCACCGGGGTACCGCCCGCCCGCCGGCTGGATGCTGAGCGCTGGAGGGGTTCCTGTCCCTCCTGTCCCTCAAGGTTCCGCACGTCAGGCGGCCATCACAAACCACTTCTACCACGAGCTCACGCCGGAGCAGCGGATGGATCCCCAGTGGGATCCCGACAACTATGACACCTGGAATGCCTTCTTCGCTAATAGGCGTGAAAGGGAGCTCGCCAGGTACGAGGGTGATGGCCCGCCACCGGGGAACCACAACGAAGTCGGCCGTCGTCTGTGGTGGGAGAACCGTACTATCATCGAAGTGATGCGCTACATCGCCGGGGGAGACCATCCTCGCCTACGGTGCCCACGAGTCCACCCGCCACAGGCCCCACACTGTCCCGGCGGTAGCGGCATCGTCTTCCAGGAGACCCCTCTCCCACCCGCCGTGAATCCGAGGCTGGAATGGCCCCTGGTATATGCCATGGATGGGCTGAGGATCCCTGGAGTGGCAGGTGACGATGACGATGATGATGACGACGACGATGAAGACCCTGAAGCTGCGTACTATAGGACTAGGCATGATTATGACTAAAGGGGGCGGCTTTAGGCCTGAGTGTTAGCTAGTCCCGATTTGTCCCGGTTTTTAATATTAATAAATGTCTTAAGTGTTACCTAATAAATAGAGGGAAATGCCTATATAAAGAGAGGGTTCATATTTAGTCTCGGTTGGAGAAACCAACCGCGACTGAAGGGATTGCGGCAGAGTGGGCCAGACAACACTAATAATAGGGGTGAGTGTCGACATTATGTCGTGCGGCTTGTACCTTGTCCCGGATGGTGTCACCAACCGGGACTAAAGATGAACCTTTAGTCCCGGTTGGAGACACCAACCGGGACTAAAGATGAGTCAGCACTAATAATAGGGGTGAGTGTCGACATTATGCCGAGCTGCTTGTACTATAAATATGCATCCTTGTGAGTCCAGTCCTCCAGCCAGTTTGAGGCATCTCCAAGATGGTTTTAGAGAGCAGGGACACCACTACGGCCAGTTTCAGGGAGATGCCGACGGAGCCCAGTCCTCCGGCATCTCCGAGAAACTGGTCATAGAGGCACTCCCTAATATGTGAAATTAGTTAGCTCCGAGGCGTATTGATCTAGTTAGTGAAGTTACAAGCTGCAAGATGGTTTTCGAGAGCAGGGACACCACTGCGGCCAGTTTCAGGGAGATTCCGACGGAGCCCAGTCCTCTGGCATCTCCGAGAAACTGGTCATAGAGGCACTCCCTAATATGTGAAATTAGTTAGCTCCGAGGCGTATTGATCTAGTTAGTGAAGTTACAAGCTACAAGATGGTTTTCGAGAGCAGGGACACCACTGCGGCCAGTTTCAGGGAGATGCCGACAGAGCCCAGTCCTCCGGCATCTCCGAGAAACTGGTCATAGAGGCACTCCCTAATATGTGAAATTAGTTAGCTCCGAGGCGTATTGATCTAGTTAGTGAAGTTACAAGCTGCAAGATGGTTTTCGAGAGCAGGGACACCACTGCGGCCAGTTTCAGGGAGATGCCGACGGAGCCCAGTCCTCCGGCATCTCCGAGAAACTGGTCATAGAGGCACTCCCGGTCCAGCCACAAAATGGGACTAACACTCAAGACATTTATTAATATTAAAAACTAAGACTACAAAACCGGGACTAAAGGCCACAAACCGCGAAAGATATCCTTCGGTCAAGCCACAAACCGCGAAAGACATGAACTAGAGTTACATAATATGAGCATGAACTTCTTGGCATATGTCATTCCTTATGACCGGTTCAGACGTAACCATGGAGCATCTTCTTTACTTAACGGAATGCTTGGGTCAGTTTTCACTGTGAAGGGCGGAATTTCATCAAACTTATTATAATCTTCTGACATGTCTGTCTTGTCCTCGATTCCCACGATGTTTCTTTTCCCTGAAAGAACTATGTGACGCTTTGGCTCATCATATGATGTATTCGTTTGCATATTTTTTCTTTTTTTCGGTCTGGAGGACATGTCCTTCACATAGAAAACCTGAGACACATCATTGGCTAGGACGAATGGTTCATCTCTATAACCAAGATTGTTGAGATCCACTGTTGTCATTCCGTACAACTGGTCTATCTTTACCCCTTCCCCATTCAGGTTGACCCATTTGCAGCGAAACAAAGGGACCTTAAAAGAGACTCCATAGTCTAGTTCCCATGTCTCCTCTATGTAACCATAATATGTGTCCTTTTGACCATTCTCGTCTATTGCATCAAAGCGGACACCACTATTTTGGTTGGTGCTCTTTTTATCTTGGGCGATCGTGTAGAATGTATTCCCATTTATTTCGTACCCTTGGAAATTCAATACAGTAGAAGATGGTGACGCGGCCAACAAGTATAGCTGATCTCCAACAGTGGTGTCATTCAAGAGATGTGTCCGCATCCAACCACCGAAAGACTTCATGTGTTCATCTGTAATCCATGATTCAGGCTTCCCCGGGTTTTTGGAGCGTACAATATTCTTGTGTTCCACCATATACGGAGCTGCCAAGGTAGAATTATGTAGAACTGTGTAGTGTGCTTTAGTGAAAGAATCCCCGTCCCTACATATCATTGCTTTCTTTCCCAGCGTGCCTTTTCCACTTAGTCTTCCCTCATGTCGTGAGTCAGAAACACCAATCGGCTTAAGGTCAGGAATAAAGTCAACACAAAACTCAATGACCTCCTCTGTTCCATATCCCTTGGAGATGCTTCCTTCTGGTCTAGCACGGTTATGAACATATTTCTTTAAGACTCCCATGAACCTCTCAAAGGGGAACATATTGTGCAGAAATACCGGACCGAGAATGGCAATCTCTTCCACTAGATGAACCAGGAGATGCGTCATAATATTGAAGAAGGATGGTGGGAACACCAATTCAAAACTAACAAGACATTGTACCACATCCTTCTGTAACCTTGGCAGAATATCTGGATTGATTACCTTCTGAGATATTGCATTGAGGAATGCACACAGCTTCACAATGGGTACTCGAACATTTTCTGGTAGAAGCCCCCTCAATGCAATCGGAAGCAACTGCGTCATAATCACGTGACAGTCATGAGACTTCAGGTTTTGGAACTTTTTCTCTGCCATATTTATTATCCCCTTTATATTAGATGAGAAGCCCGACGACACCTTGATACTATAAAGGACTTCAAAAAAGATTTCCTTCTCTGCTTTGGTAAGAGCATAGCTGGCACGACTTAAGTGACGCCCTTTATCCATCTTGTTATCTGTATGCATGTTCTTTGGGTCTTTCATAATTTGTTGGTCCTCCCGTGCTTCAGGTGTATCTTTTGTCTTCCCATACACGCCTAGGAATCCTAGCAGGTTCACGCAGAGATTCTTCGTCACGTGCATCACGTCGATTGAAGAGCGGACACGCAGGACTTTCCAATATGGCAGCTCCCAAAATATAGATTTCTTCTTCCACATGGGTGCGTGTCCTGTAGCGACGTCGTTCGGAACTGATTGACCGCCGGGACCCTTTCCAAAGATTACTTCTATGTCCTTGACCATACCAAATACATCATCACCAGCAGGGAGTTCAGGCTTCTTCCGGTGATCTGCCTCACCTTTGAAATGCTTGCCTTTCTTTCTTACGGGATGATTGGTCGGAAGAAATCGTCGATTCGCTAGGTACACAACCTTCTTGCATTTATGCAAATATGTACCTTCGGTCTTATATAAACAGTGGGTGCATGCCTTATATCCTTTGTTTGTCTATCCTGAAAGGTTACTAAGAGCAGGCCAATCATTGATGGTTACGAATAACAACCCTCGTAGATTAAATGGCTCATGTTTGTTCTCATCCCACGCACGTACACCTGGTTTGCCCCACAACTGTAAGAGTTCTTCAACTAATGGCCTAAGGTACACATCAATGTCGTTGCCCGGTTGCTTCGGGCCTTGGATGAGCACTGGCATCATAATGAATTTACGCTTCATGCACAACCAAGGAGGAAGGTTGTAGATACATAGAGTCACGGGCCAGGTGCTGTGACTGCAGCTCTGCAACCCAAAAGGATTCATGCCATCCGTACTTAGACCAAACCATAAGTTCCTTGCGTCACCTGCAAAGTCTGGGAAGTCTCTCTCGATTTTTCTCCACTGTGACCCATCAGCAGGGTGTCTCAACTCCCCGTCTTTCTTACGGTCTTCTTTGTGCCATCGCAACAACCTGGCATGCTCTTTGTTTCTGAACATGCGTTTCAACCTTGGTATTATAGGAGCATACCACATAACCTTAGCAGGAACCCTCTTCCGGAGGGGCTCTCCCTCAACATCACCAGGGTCATCTCGTCTGATCTTATACCGCAACGCGTTGCATACCGGGCATTTATCTAAATTCTCATACTCCTTACCGCGGTAGAGGATGCAGTCATTAATGCATGCATGTATCTTTTGCACATCTAATCCCAGAGGACAGAGAGTCTTCTTTGCTTCGTAGGTACTCTCGGGAAGTTCGTTATGTTTTGGAAACTTCGGCTTCATTATTTTCAGCATCTTTTCAAATGAGGAGTCAGTTAGACCACACTCTGCCTTCCATCGCAACAATTCCAGTGTCGTACCGAGCTTTGTGCTGCCATCTTCACAATTTGGGTACAACAATTTCTTGTGATCTTCTAACATGCCCTCTAACTTCAACTTCTCATTTTCTGTTTCACAGTCTCGCTTTGCATCAGAAATGACCCTACCAAGTTCATCAGCCGGCTCATCTGATGCCCGTTCTTCACCTTTTTCCTCTCCATTATCTTCCATTGCAGTATCACTGTATTCAGGAAACATATGATGATAGTTGTTATCATCATCTTCTTCTTCACCATCTTCCATCATAACCCCTCTTTCCCCGTGCTTGGTCCAGCAATTATAGTTGGGCATAAAACCTTTCATAATCAGGTGGCCGCGAATGATTTTCGAGGAAGAGTACTCCTTGTTGTTCCGACATTGAACACATGGACAACGTATAAATCCATTCTCTTTGTTTGCCGTAGCCACATCGATAAATTTATCCACGCCTTTGATATACCCGGCTACCCGCCGGTCACCGTACATCCATTCCCGACCGTTCATCTGCATCATATAAGTAAGTTTATCAAAAAACAGGACATCATAAATAGTGAAATAACCAATTCACACCGACACATGAATTGTATCAATGACCTAGAAAAGATAAGATTGCTAACCTCGATCGAGGGAAATAAAGAGGAGAAAGATCAAGTGCGTCTCGGACACCTTCTATATTTTTGTTCTATGAGAAATTCAACGGGATTTTTCACTCAAACATTTCAACAAACACCTTCAATGCATGCATGAAAAAAAACTAGCACACACCCTCACACCTTACACCATTCGAAAAAACAGAGTGGAGGCAGAGGGGGCTGGGGCGTTGCATTTATAGAGGGCAAGGGGTCTTTAGTCCCGGTTGAAGCCAGCAACCGGGACTAAAGGTGCGTGCCAGGCCACGTGGCTGTGGCCAAACCTTTAGTCCCGGTTGGTGGCTCCAACCGGGACGCATGCCCCCTTACCAACCGGGATCCATGCCCCCTGGCTCCGTGCCCGCTCCAACCGGGACGCGTGCCAGCATTAGTCCCGGTTGGTGGCGCAACCGGGACTAATGCTCCGAGGGGTCGCGAACGGATGGCCCTTTTTTCCTCTAGTGCCGCAATTATTTGACGATCACTAATGGCTGCATGCATGTAGATGGATCCACGGATTTGGCGGGGAGATCATGCGCCTTATGGATATAGGCTTTCAAAGCGTTAAGCTTCGTTCCCTTCCAAAAGGGAGAAAGAAGCTACCCCTTATCCATTGCTACTACTAGTAGGGCGTACGTACTCACAGTTTTGAGATGCAACCAGTTGCCAACGTGAGCCCGTGACGTAATGGTTCGTGATCCACACCGGATTCCTTGGGAAGCTCGAATTATTAGTTCTTTCGTTCAAAAAAATACTCCCTCGGACCCATATTAGATGACTTTGATTTGTCTATATTCGAATATGTCTAGATATGTTTTAGTGCTAAATACATCCGAATCTAGTCAATCGGACCGCCGCATCCGTTATTCAGATTTGATGCCCGAATAAATTGAGCCGAACGTGTCTGTCTGATTGGATCATGTCGTTGAGAGATTGTCCATGTCCCACGCAATCGCGCGGACATGGTTAGACGGGTTAGGTCGCCCGGTGAAGATAGGCTTATCCCGAGGCAGGGGTTGCATCCGGTGGTAGGGTGCGCGCCTTTTGCTTTTACTGAACCCGAACCCCATGAACCCAGGCAGGCATGGAGGGGAGAGGCAAGGCAAAACCCCATTTACCCCACCGGGTCAGGGTCTGGGTCTGGGTGTGGGTGCAGGAGCGCCGTGCGGCAGCCTGCCCCCATGCATGTCGGGTTCACGCTTCTACTGTTCAACTAACACTGCGCTCTGACCGATCTCCATCGACCTCTCGGCCCTGCTGCAGTGCACGCATCCTCTCGGCGGCACGCTCGCTCCGGTCGACCGTTTTCTCCTTGTTTGCTTTCCCCCTCCCATGTCCCCTGGATGGAAAAGACGAGTCGCGGTCTGCCGTTCAGGACGTGCGCGCGCACGCCAACAGAGACGCCCAACAGTGCCGGCTTTGGATGATGGGGCTACGTACGGTACGGGACAGAAGCTCCACCGATCATCGCTCCCGTCTCTCTCGGGGATCCACCATCCATCCATCCATACATACATACATGCTGATCGACGCTAGACTGACCGGGTGTGATGATCTGCATCCCCCGCGCGCGCCTGTGCCGTGTGGTGGGTCACCGGTGTCCCTAGCTGGCCTGGGCACTGCTCCTCGCGCGCACGATCCCAGTGATCTCCAGGCACCACGGACCCCGCCCGCCCCCGCACTAATGATCCGTCGGACTCGGACGGACCTACCTGCACGTCGCCGCCGGGAGCGGTGTGGTTTCGCTTGCTGGTGCCCCGGCTGGCCGGCTTCGGAATCCAAGGCTAGCCATGGTGTCTGTGTGCAACTCGATCGATCGGGCCACGCCACATACCTGCAAGTTGCAAGCCTTTGCTTTGGAGTTTCATTCGCTCTTTTATCCGCATCCATGTGCCGTACGTGTAAGTGCAAAGCTACGGCAGTGGCGAGCTTAGGGCATCTTCACCGGATCCGTTTCTGTCCGTTTGGGTCGTAGGCCGGCCTGTTCGGCTAACCGCGTCCAGCGTCCCGTCCCATTTGTCTGTCTCTCCCGCTGTCATCGCTTGGCACCATCGACGATGGGATGTTAGTGGCGACGCGACGTCGGCTATCAGCGCCGGCGGCTTCCCTCGTGGCCAGTGTTTCCCGTCATCGTAGCTTTCCATTTTCCACAAGCGCTTCCCTCTCGCGGCTAGAAAAATCGTTTCCCCAGCCGTTTCCCGTCTTCACCGCGGTCTATAAAAGACGGCCGTCGGTACAGCGGAGACAACAAGCTCATCCAAGAGCAAACACTGCAAAAAAAAAAACGCCAACCACCAGCATACATGCCTTGCTGCAAGATCGCCAACTGGACAAAAACCAGGGAGATATGCCGTACCCGCTTCCCGGAGGCTAACATCGACGTTGTCGACCTCCAGGCCATGTCCCGTCCTAGCGCATGGCCGAAGCAGAGGTGGTGGCCTTCGACGAGGAAGGCTGTGTGGCCGAGACGACGCTGGAGAAGGTGGTGGAGGCAGCCGCAAAGGTGGCCGTCCAATGGGTGGTGCACGAGATTCACCATGTCGCCGCCAAGGAGGTGGTGGCAAGGGAGGCCACATTAGCGGCCCTCCACGAGATCCGCCACGAGGCGGCCATGACCACGCTAGAGGAGGTGGTCAAAGAGGCCGTCAAGGTCGTCGTCCACGAGCTTCGCCACGCCGCCGCCATGCGCAGGGATATGGAAGCGGCGCAGCGCGAGCAGGTCGTCGACGCGCCGACAAAGGAGGAGAGCGTGGCTACGACTGCTGAGGTGGAGTCCGTGTGGGCTCTTGTCGACAGGGACGAGACAGAGGTGGAGGAGGACAATGAGAAGGGGAAGGAGGAGGAGTCGATCGCCGCCCTCCTGCAGATCGCAACGCATGGAGAAAGAACGCGCCCGCCAACCGGAGGCCTTGGCAGCAACGGCGTCGCCGGGGCTGGAGGCGGCTCTGGCAGATCAGGAGGCGAGGGACCACTAGACCGCCGAGATGGAGAAGGCCCTGGCGTACCGGGCGGTGGAGGACCGCATGAAGGCGGGGGGAAAGACGGTGGCTCGTGGCCGAGCGCACGACCGTCACCACAAACCCCTCAGGCAGCGATCCATCTAGGTATAGCTAGGGCGGCGATCGCCATGGCCAACGGCCATGGTAACGGTGGTCGTGGCAACTGCAGCGAGTAGCCATATAGGGACGGCCTCCTCGAGTAGTATTAGTAGTCCCGTGTTTTATTTTATTCATATGCACCTTTTTGTAATGGGTAGGTCCTAATCTAATGAAAAGCAAGTTAAAATACTAATATTTCACTTACATATGGATCTGAGTGCCAATTGGCGAACAGCCGTGTGGTCTGCACGCTGTTCGGACAGACACATCTGTTGCCTGTTGCCTAGATTTGATGAACGGATGAATTAAGCCGAAAGCGTCTGTCTAATTGAATCATGCCGTTGAAAGATCGTGCATGTCCCACGCAATCGCGCGGACTTGGTTAGACGGGTTAGGTCGCCCGGTGAAGATAGGCTTATCCCGAGGCAGGGGTTGCATCCGGTGGTAGGGTGCGCGCCTTTTGCTTTTACTGAACCCGAACCCCATGAACCCAGGCAGGCATGGAGGGGAGAGGCAAGGCAAAACCCCATTTACCCCACCGGGTCAGGGTCTGGGTCTGGGTGTGGGTGCAGGAGCGCCGTGCGGCAGCCTGCCCCCATGCATGTCGGGTTCACGCTTCTACTGTTCAACTAACACTGCGCTCTGACCGATCTCCATCGACCTCTCGGCCCTGCTGCAGTGCACGCATCCTCTCGGCGGCACGCTCGCTCCGGTCGACCGTTTTCTCCTTGTTTGCTTTCCCCCTCCCATGTCCCCTGGATGGAAAAGACGAGTCGCGGTCTGCCGTTCAGGACGTGCGCGCGCACGCAAGCACCAGCCAACAGAGAGGAAACAGTGGCAGCTTTGGATGATGGGGCTACGTACGGGACACCTCCACCGATCGCTCCCGTTCCTCTCGATCGGGGATCCATCCATCCATCCATCCATCCATGGACTGACCGGTTGATGAGCGCTTTCCGTGCTCGCGTTTCTTGTTGGCTCCTAAGCATGCCGCAATTATTTGACGATCCGTAGCTGCATGCATGCATGTAGATGGATCCACGGATTTGGCGGGGAGGAGATCATGCGCCTTATCTATAGGCTTCCAAAAGGGAGGAAGAAGCTACCCCTTAACCGATCCGTTGCTACTACTAGTAGGGCGTACGTACTCACAGTTTAGATATGCAATCTGTTGCCAACGTGAGCCCGTGTGACGTAATGGTTCTCGTGATGATCCACAGCGGATTCCTCGGAAGTAGGAAGCCACGTGCATACCTTTATACGATGTGGCATCACACCACATTGGGCATACAAGTCCTAAGAACACCATACCAAGTAAGAGTAGCGACAAACTATACACCTAAAATGGTGATCCATGCGCGCGCGTTCTCCTTCACCTCTCGAGGCCAAAAATAGAAAATAGACCAACAAATTCGTGTCGGAAAAGACTCGTCATGCATGCATGAGCTCTCCTTTTGCGTATCTAGAGTAATCTGCACTCACTCTGGCCCGTGATATAATTCGCTTTTGGAATTCCTCTAATAAAACATTTTTTTATTTTCACATAGAAAGAGTAGGACTACACAGTTAATGAATAGATATTAGTACTAGAGTTTGCAAGCATTGGGTTTCGGATTAACTAATTATTTTCTCCGAGACAAGAAATTTCCAACACATAAAGGTAGTCAAACTGTTAGTTCTTTTTGTGTCATTGTTTTAAACTGCTTGCAACATTGATCATGAGCATTTGATGTCCCTTTACGCGGCCACTCCATTCAAAGTTAAAGTGACATACACATAAAATTAGCATGTTTCCCTTCCAAGATTTCATGTGCATATATAATCGAGCAGGTTGCACAGTTAGTTTTCTTGAAAATGCCTAGAATCAGTGCACATGCATTGGGTCACACAATGGGGTATCAATCTATACTATGCACATAAAAAACATCACAAACACATATTTCATACAGGGTTAAAACTTAAAACCACCTTTGCATGTTGCATTCAGTGACTACGACATGACGATACGGATCCAACAAGGAAAAGGCAAGAGACGGTGAGTCTCATTAAAACTGTAGACGTACGCCAAACAGTCCTATGGAGACGCTTACTGTTCACAAGTATGTGCCTCTGCTGTTCACTACTAACATGGACACATGCGTGCGTATGTAATAGCTACAAAAGGGGTTCGTCACTGTTCACTCGATCGTACTACTACGTACTCTCCATGTGCGATTCAATTTCAGTGTACGACCCCAATATCATTATTCACGCGTCCTTCATTATTTCCTGCCTCGATCGTCGATCGATAGGTACGTTCGAAATTAAAAGCAGGCTGTGTGCTGGATGGAGATGGATCGAGACCGTAGTAGGTGCGTACGCGCCGCACACGTGCGCGCGCGGGCACGCACGCGCGAGTACGTGCCAGACTATTGGGGCGGGGAAGTTGAGATAGCCGCAGCCATGCGTGGTGCAGGTCCCCGCCCGCCCGGTGCAGGACCAGGGCGCAGCACTACAGCACCACCCCACGCGCGTGGGGCACACACGTACACGTACAGGAGCAGCGAGTGACACGACCCTGCGAGGCTCGCCTCTATAGCGCCGCCTCCACTACAGGAATGGCCAGATGCGCCGACAGCCAAACGTCGGGGCCGTCGGCGTAGCACCGCGTCAGGCCAGCCCAACTGGCCAGCCCTCGGCGTAGTCAAGCCGTCGGCGTAGTGGCGGCCCTCGGCGTAGCAAGCGGACGCGTGGCACATGCCGGATAGCACGGACGGCGCGTAAAAATAACGGTGCCGTCGGTTAGGCCGACGGCGACCCTCGGCATAGCATACGCCGACGGTCACCCTCGGCGTAGCCTTCTCTATTTTTCATATATTTTGTATTTGCATCA
The DNA here is from genome assembly GCA_910589765.1 of Avena atlantica. Taxonomy (NCBI): domain Eukaryota; kingdom Viridiplantae; phylum Streptophyta; class Magnoliopsida; order Poales; family Poaceae; genus Avena; species Avena atlantica. Next base: position 513,358,698 of record OU342735.1, on the reverse strand, counting down.
ATTATTTATATATTTTTTTATTAATTGGATAATTTCGTACCCTCTGAATAGCAGTCTACACGTCCACATGAAATGTCGTTGCGAATCTTCTCACACCCCGAGAAATTTCTATATGTTTGTAAGTGTTATTATCGCATGTGGTTCTCAATAGCACTCACCACGACCACATGAAGTGCTTACATGTGTCCCCCCTCGCATGCATGCGCTCTAACCTAGAGGCGAAGGTTCCGGACCCGTATGAGGGTGGAATCTCCCCGTCGAGGTGAAACCGGGTAGGATAGTGCCCCAACTTGTAAACCAACATGGTTTGACATCACCCTATGACCTAAACAAACACAAAACAACAGAGAGCTACGCCGGGCTACCCCTGTCAGAGGAACGTCTAGGGGGGTAGACCATCCGAGTGTGCACAGAGATCAGCGTTTCGCCGGAGGAAGACCACGAGAACATTGGAATGAGATGAAAACTTGCATGTGCCCCTAGCATATGTGTGTGTGGGTGTGGTGAGAGGTTGGTATATATAGGTGCTTGCATGTGTCCCCCCTCGCGCGCATGCGCTCTAACCTAGAGGCGGAGGTTCCGGACCCGTATGAGGGTGGAATCTCCCCGTCGAGGTGAAACCGGGTAGGATAGTGCCCCAACTTGTGAACCAACATGGTTTGACTTCACCCTATGACCTAAACAAACACAAAACAAGAGAGAGCTACGCCGGGCTACCCCTGTCAGAGGAACGTCTAGGGGGGTAGACGATCCGAGTGTGCACAGAGATCAGGGTTTCGCCGGAGGAAGACCACGAGAACATTGGAATGAGATGAAAACTTGCATGTGCCCCTAGCATATGTGTGTGTGGGTGTGGTGAGAGGTTGGTATATATAGGTGCTTGCATGTGTCCCCCCTCGCATGCATGCGCTCTAACCTAGAGGCGAAGGTTCCGTACCCGTATAAGGGTGGAATCTCCCCGTCGAGGTGAAACCGGGTAGGATAGTGCCCCAACTTGTGAACCAACATGGTTTGACATCACCCTATGACCTAAACAAACACAAAACAAGAGAGAGCTACGCCGGGCTACCCCTGTCAGAGGAACGTCTAGGGGGGTAGACGATCCGAGTGTGCACAGAGATCAGGGTTTCACCGGAGGAAGACCACGAGAACATTGGAATGAGATGAAAACTTGCATGTGCCCCTAGCATATGTGTGTGTAGGTGTGGTGAGAGGTTGGTATATATAGGTGCTTGCATGTGTCCCCCCTCGCGTGCATGCGCTCTAACCTAGAGGCGGAGGTTCCGGACCCGTATGAGGGTGGAATCTCCCCGTCGAGGTGAAACCGGGTAGGATAGTGCCCCAACTTGTGAACCAACATGGTTTGACATCACCCTATGACCTAAACAAACACAAAACAAGAGAGAGCTACGCCGGGCTACCCCTGTCAGAGGAACGTCTAGGGGGGTAGACGATCCGAGTGTGCACAGACATCAGGGTTTCGCCGGAGGAAGACCACGAGAACATTGGAATGAGATGAAAACTTGCATGTGCCCCTAGCATATGTGTGTGTGGGTGTGGTGAGAGGTTGGTATATATAGGTGCTTGCATGTGTCCCCCCTCGCGTGCATGCGCTCTAACCTAGAGGCGGAGGTTCCGGACCCGTATGAGGGTGGAATCTCCCCGTCGAGGTGAAACCGGGGAGGATAGTGCCCCAACTTGTGAACCAACATGGTTTGACATCACCCTATGACCTAAACAAACACAAAACAAGAGAGAGCTACGCCGGGCTACCCCTGTCAGAGGAACGTCTAGGGGGGTAGACGATCCGAGTGTGCACAGAGATCAGGGTTTCGCCGGAGGAAGACCACGAGAACATTGGAATGAGATGAAAACTTGCATGTGCCCCTAGCATATGTGTGTGTGGGTGTGGTGAGAGGTTGGTATATATAGGTGCTTGCATGTGTCCCCCCTCGCGTGCATGCGCTCTAACCTAGAGGCAGAGGTTCCGGACCCGTATGAGGGTGGAATCTCCCCGTCGAGGTGAAACCGGGTCGGATAGTGCCCCAACTTCTGAACCAACATGGTTTGACATCACCCTATGACCTAAACAAACACAAAACAAGAGACAGCTACGCCGGGCTACCCCTGTCAGAGGAACGTCTAGGGGGGTAGACGATCCGAGTGTGCACAGAGATCAGGGTTTCGCCGGAGGAAGACCACGAGAACATTGGAATGAGATGAAAACTTGCATGTGCCCCTAGCATATGTGTGTGTGGGTGTGGTGAGAGGTTGGTATATATAGGTGCTTGCATGTGTCCCCCCTCGCGTGCATGCGCTCTAACCTAGAGGCGGAGGTTCCGGACCCGTATGAGGGTGGAATCTCCCCGTCGAGGTGAAACCGGGTAGGATAGTGCCCCAACTTGTGAACCAACATGGTTTGACATCACCCTATGACCTAAACAAACACAAAACAAGAGAGAGCTACGCCGGGCTACCCCTGTCAAAGGAATGTCTAGGGGGGTAGACGATCCGAGTGTGCACAGAGATCAGGGTTTCGCCGGAGGAAGACCACGAGAACATTGGAATGAGATGAAAACTTGCATGTGCCCCTAGCATATGTGTGTGTGGGTGTGGTGAGAGGTTGGTATATATAGGTGCTTGCATGTGTCCCCCCTCGCGTGCATGCGCTCTAACCTAGAGGCGGAGGTTCCGTACCCGTATGAGGGTGGAATCTCCCCGTCGAGGTGAAACCGGGTAGGATAGTGCCCCAACTTGTGAACCAACATGGTTTGACATCACCCTATGACCTAAACAAACACAAAACAAGAGAGAGCTACGCCGGTCTACCCCTGTCAGAGGAACGTCTAGGGGGGTAGACGATCCGAGTGTGCACAGAGATCAGGGTTTCGCCGGAGGAAGACCACGAGAACATTGGAATGAGATGAAAACTTGCATGTGCCCCTAGCATATGTGTGTGTGGGTGTGGTGAGAGGTTGGTATATATAGGTGCTTGCATGTGTCCCCCCTCGCATGCATGCGCTCTAACCTAGAGGCGAAGGTTCCGTACCCGTATAAGGGTGGAATCTCCCCGTCGAGGTGAAACCGGGTAGGATAGTGCCCCAACTTGTGAACCAACATGGTTTGACATCACCCTATGACCTAAACAAACACAAAACAAGAGAGAGCTACGCCGGGCTACCCCTGTCAGAGGAACGTTTAGGGGGGTAGACGATCCGAGTGTGCACAGAGATCAGGGTTTCGCCGGAGGAAGACCACGAGAACATTGGAATGAGATGAAAACTTGCATGTGCCCCTAGCATATGTGTGTGTGGGTGTGGTGAGAGGTTGGTATATACAGGTGCTTGCATGTGTCCCCCCTCGCGTGCATGCGCTCTAACCTAGAGGCGGAGGTTCCGGACCCGTATGAGGGTGGAATCTCCCCGTCGAGGTGAAATCGGGTAGGATAGTGCCCCAACTTGTGAACCAACATGGTTTGACATCACCCTATGACCTAAACAAACACAAAACAAGAGAGAGCTACGCCGGGCTACCCCTGTCAGAGGAACCTCTAGGGGGGTAGACGATCCGAGTGTGCACAGAGATCATGGTTTCGTCGGAGGAAGACCACGAGAACATTGGAATGAGATGAAAACTTGCATGTGCCCCTAGCATATGTGTGTGTGGGTATGGTGAGAGGTTGGTATATATAGGTGCTTGCATGTGTCCCCCCTCGCGTGCATGCGCTCTAACCTAGAGGCGGAGGTTCCGGACCCGTATGAGGGTGGAATCTCTACGTCGAGGTGAAACCGGGTAGGATAGTGCCCCAACTTGTGAACCAACATGGTTTGACATCACCCTATGACCTAAAAAAACACAAAACAAGAGAGAGCTACGCCGGGCTACCCCTGTCAGAGGAACGTCTAGGGGGGTAGACGATCCGAGTGTGCACAGAGATCAGGGTTTCGCCGGAGGAAGACCACGAGAACATTGGAATGAGATGAAAACTTGCATGTGCCCCTAGCATATGTGTGTGTGGGTGTGGTGAGTGGTTGGTATATATAGGTGCTTGCATGTGTCCCCCCTCGCGTGCATGCGCTCTAACCTAGAGGCGGAGGTTCCGGACCCGTATGAGGGTGGAATCTCCCCGTCGAGGTGAAACCGGGTAGGATAGTGCCCCAACTTGTGAACCAACATGGTTTGACATCACCCTATGACCTAAACAAACACAAAACAAGAGAGAGCTACGCCGGGCTACCCCTGTAAAAGGAACGTCTAGGGGGGTAGACGATCCGAGTGTGCACAGAGATCAGGGTTTCGCCGGAGGAAGACCACGAGAATATTGGAATGAGATGAAAACTTGCATGTGCCCCTAGCATATGTGTGTGTGGGTGTGGTGAGAGGTTGGTATATATAGGTGCTTGCATGTGTCCCCCTCGCGTGCATGCGCTCTAACCTAGAGGCGGAGGTTCCGTACCCGTATGAGGGTGGAATCTCCTCGTCGAGGTGAAACCGGGTAGGATAGTGCCCCAACTTGTGAACCAACATGGTTTGACATCACCCTATGACCTAAACAAACACAAAACAAGAGAGAGCTACGCCGGGCTACCCCTGTCAGAGGAACGTCTAGGGGGGTAGACGATCCGAGTGTGCACAGAGATCAGGGTTTCGCCGGAGGAAGACCACGAGAACATTGGAATGAGATGAAAACTTGCATGTGCCCCTAGCATATGTGTGTGTGGGTGTGGTGATAGGTTGGTATATATAGGTGCTTGCATGTGTCCCCCCTCGCGTGCATGCGCTCTAACCTAGAGGCGGAGGTTCCGTACCCGTATGAGGGTGGAATCTCCCCGTCGAGGTGAAACCGGATAGGATAGTGCCCCAAATTGTGAACCAACATAGTTTGACATCACCCTATGACCTAAACAAACACAAAACAAGAGAGAGCTACGCCGGGCTACCCCTGTCAGAGGAACGTCTAGGGGGGTAGACGATCCGAGTGTGCACAGAGATCAGGGTTTCGCCGGAGGAAGACCACGAGAACATTGGAATGAGATGAAACCTTGCATGTGCCCCTAGCATATGTGTGTGTGGGTGTGGTGAGAGGTTGGTATATATAGGTGCTTGCATGTGTCCCCCCTCGCGTGCATGCGCTCTAACCTAGAGGCGGAGGTTCCGTACCCGTATGAGGGTGGAATCTCCCCGTCGAGGTGAAACCGGGTAGGATAGTGCCCCAACTTGTGAACCAACATGGTTTGACATCACCCTATGACCTAAACAAACACAAAACAAGAGAGAGCTACGTCGGGCTACCCCTGTCAGAGGAACGTCTAGGGGGGTAGACGATCCGAGTGTGCACAGAGATCAGGGTTTCGCCGGAGGAAGACCACGAGAACATTGGAATGAGATGAAAACTTGCATGTGCCCCTAGCATATGTGTGTGTGTGGGTGTGGTGAGAGGTTGGTATATATAGGTGCTTGCATGTGTACCCCCTCGCGTGCATGCGCTCTAACCTAGAGGCGGAGGTTCCGTACCCGTATGAGGGTGGAATCTCCCCGTCGAGGTGAAACCGGATAGGATAGTGCCCCAAATTGTGAATCAACATAGTTTGACATCACCCTATGACCTAAACAAACTCAAAACAAGAGAGAGCTACGCCGGGCTACCCCTGTCAGAGGAACGTCTAGGGGGGTAGACGATCCGAGTGTGCACAGAGATCAGGGTTTCGCCGGAGGAAGACCACGAGAACATTGGAATGAGATGAAAACTTGCATGTGCCCCTAGCATATGTGTGTGTGGGTGTGGTGAGAGGTTGGTATATATAGGTGCTTGCATGTGTCCCCCCTCGTGTGCATGCGCTCTAACCTAGAGGCGGAGGTTCCGTACCCGTATGAGGGTGGAATCTCCCCGTCGAGGTGAAACCGGGTAGGATAGTGCCCCAACTTGTGAACCAACATGGTTTGACATCACCCTATGACCTAAACAAACACAAAACAAGAGAGAGCTACGCCGGGCTACCCCTGTGAGAGGAACGTCTAGGGGGGTAGACGATCCGAGTGTGCACAGAGATCAGGGTTTCGCCGGAGGAAGACCACGAGAACATTGGAATGAGATGAAAACTTGCATGTGCCCCTAGCATATGTGTGTGTGGGTGTGGTGAGAGGTTGGTATATATAGGTGCTTGCATGTGTCCCCCCTCGCATGCATGCGCTCTAACCTAGAGGCGAAGTTTCCTTACACGTATGAGGGTGGAATCTCCCCGTCGAGGTGAAACCGGGTAGGATAGTGCCCCAACTTGTGAACCAACATGGTTTGACATCACCCTATGACCTAAACAAACACAAAACAAGAGAGAGCTACGCCGGGCTACCCCTGTCAGAGGAACGTCTAGGCGAAATAAGGGGGGAATCTCCCCGTTTAGCCCACATCTAGGGTTTGCTTGGAAAACGAGTACAAGACGAAATAAAAAATTATATATTAATAATATATAGTTTATTCTATAATAGTAGACACTAAATAAAGTATGTTGTAAAATTTGATATTAAACAAAAGACCCTTCTTTCAAAAAAAGAGTTTTAAATAAAACCCTAGCTACGCCGACGGCTGCCCTCGGCGTATGCCTGGCCGTCGGCGTAGCCCTATCCTACTTTGGCTCCTACGCACCCGCTCCCGACCCCTCCTCCTCTCACCAACCGCTCTGCCCGCGCCCGACCCCGCCGCCAGCAGCCGCGCCTCCTCCCTCCCCCGAGCTCCACCGCCTCCTCCCTCCCCCGACCCCGGCCCTCCCCCGCCGCCGCCTCCCTCTCTCCTCCCCGCCGCCAGTCGCCTTCCTCCCTCCTCCTCCCCGAGCTGGTCCCCGAGCTCCACCGCCTCTTCCCTCCCCCACCGCCGCCTCCCTCGCTGCCGCCTCCCTCTCTCCTCCCCGCCGCCAGTCGCCTTCCTCCCTCCTCCTCCCCGAGCCGGTCCCCGAGCCCCACCGCCGCCTCCCTCCCCCACCGCCGCCTCCCTCCCTCCTCCCCGCCGCCAGCCGCCTTCTTCCCTCCTCCCTTCCTCCTCCCCGAGCTCGGCCCCCTCCTCCCTAACCTTCCTCCCTCCTCCCTTCCTCCTCCCCGAGCTCGGCTCCCTCCTCCCCGAGCTCTTCCCCTCCTCCCCAAGCTCTCCCCCTCCTCCCTGATCTTGCCCCCTCCTCCCCAAGCTCTCCCCCTCCTCCCTGGCCTTCCTCCCTCCTCCCTTCCTCCTCCCCGAGCTCGGCCCCCTCCTTCCCGAGCTCTCCCCCTCCTCCCCAAGCTCTCCCCCTCCTCCTCGAGCTCGGCCCCCTCTGCAGGTACCTCCTCCACTCCCCTCTAGAAGCAAATATTTAATTTTGTTAGATTAAATCTTGTTAGAATTTATTAGTTGCATCTATTAGTAGTTTATATCATTTGTTCAGTGATATGCATGCACGAGTTGCTAGGATTAAGCCGTTGGTTAGTGGCAAGCTAGCTTGGTCATATGGCCGTTGAAGAGAGAAGCCACACTAGGGCCGTGAGTGTGTTGCATGTTTACTAAGGTGTTCTCTTTATGTCAATGTACAGACTTTGTAGTGTTTCGGGAGTGACCATCCTTGGCGGACTGAATGTCGTTGCGGGAGATGGTGTAGGTGACACCTCGATCCCGTATCCGAGTTCCGTCGCCGACCTCGACACTCGGTTGATCGACTACTTCCTCTACCGCCGAGGGTGAGAATCTGTTCGCCTCTCTTGTACCTAGGTTTTATTTTTGTGTCTAGATCACCAAGTCTGTCGCGTCACCTAGGCGTCATCCCGACCGTAAGCATTACGCGACTTAATATGCATTAGTGGTCTCGCATATTTTGGACCATAACGCTTATGGCTTTTATCGGGCAGTCGGCGGATTCGTAGTTGGGTTTGGTTCTCCCTGGCTCTACCTCGATTCGAGACAGGATTTCGGTGGCGCCTCCTCGTTGTTCTCCGGATGCACATCCTCTTGGCTTTTTTTCGATACGTGTATCGGGAGAGCAGCGGGGAGGTGCTGCCGAAATTCTGCTTGGATCGGGGTAGAACCAGGGAGAACTTACCCAATCTACGGATCCGGCGGCTGGTTAGGACCCTCTTTTCCTATTGGACATGTAGGTTGATGAATGCGTAAAAATATGAAGCATTTAATCTCCTGTTTGATATAAAATGTTATATTTGTTGTTTGTCTCCCAACAAAGCAGAAGAGGATGGCTGATAATGGGTGGATGTACAGTGGTCGTATTAGTGCGACTAATAAAATAGACGATTGGGTACGGAACACTCATTTGTTAGTGAATGAGTTAGCGCGTGGTTCGAAGGCAATTGTTCGGGCACTTTGTCCCTGCGCTCATTACACTAAGCGTCATCGTCAGGGAAAGGATGACATGTACAAACACCTTCTGCAATATGGGTACATGTCTAACTATGTCACGCAAGTCGACTTTGCTCGGTACGAACGTGACAGAGGTGAGGTGATGCGTCAGCGGCTCAATGGCAATGAGCACGATGGGATTTGAAACATGCTAGATGATCTTATCGATGCCGACCAGCCGAATTCGCCACCTCCACGGGAGGAATCACCAGAACCGGAGGAACCGCTAGAACCGAACCGGTGCCAACCGCGAAGGCCTTCCTTGATATGATGGCCGCGGCTAAGAGGCCTCTGTACGAGGGTGCAAAGATTTCTCAGCTCGATGCCATCTCTCAGTGTCTAGCCGACAAGTGCCAGTACTCCGCCACCCGTTCTCACTTTGAAGCTAATCTGAGAACATGTGGTAACATGTTGCCCGAAGGGCATTGTCTGCCCAAAACCTTTCACGAAACGAAGAAACTCATGAAGGAGCTCAACATGGATTATGAAAAGATAGATTGTTGTCCAAAAGGCTGCCTTTTGTTTTGGAAACAGTTTGAGGGTGACAAGTACTACTCCATTTGTAAGGCCTCTAGATATGAAGAGATAAAGGGGAAGGATGGTCAGGTGAGGCAGTCGAAGGTCGCTAAGAAGATACTTCGGTATCTCCCATTCATAAAAATAATCCAGCGGCTTTACTTGAGCGAGGAGACTGCCAAACAGATGACGTGGCACAAGAAGGGGAAAAGATACGAGGACGGGCACGGACGGAAGAACATGGGACATCCATCTGATGGTAAGGCATGGAAGAACTTCGATGACAAATACCCCCGGTGGGCAGAAGAGTCTCGGAATGTTAGAATTGCGATAGCAACAGATGGCTTCAACCCATATGGTATGTCGACGGCCTCGTACAGCTGCTGGCCGGTGTATGTTATTCCCCTCAATCTCCCTCCCGGAGTATTAATGCAACGGAAGACCATGTTTTTGTCGCTGATAATTCCAGGACCTGAGTATCCGGGGAAGAACTTGAGTGTCTACATGCAGCCGATTGTGGATGATTTGAACCACTCTTGGATACACGGGACGTTGACATACGACCGAGCATCAAAGAGAAACTTTTTGATGAAAGTTTGGTTACAATATACTATGCATGACATGCCCGGGTACGCCCTAACGTGCGGATGGTGTACAGCTGGTAAGTGGCCATGCCCAGTGTGCAGGCACCGACTTGAGTTCCTTTGGCTAAAGTCGGGTCGCAAATATGTTGCGTTTGACACGAATCGACAGTACCTCAAAAGAAATCATTCGTTCAGAGAAGATAGAAAGAACTTCAAGAAGGGCAAAGTTGTGCATGAAGTAAAAGAGGTACCAAAGTTCGAGGGTGCAGTTGTTGATGCCGAGATACGTGCTCTCGTGCCCGCGGCGCCGGGAACTGGCCATCAATTTGCGGGATATGGTGTAACGCATAATTGGACTCACGTGGCAGCCTTAACGAATCTCGTGTATTACAAGGACCTCGGACTTCCCCATAACATCGATGTGATGCACACCGAAAAGAATGTCGGGGAGTCCCTTTTTCACATAGTCCTGAACATTCCTGGGAAGTCAAAGGATAATGTCAAGGCTAGAGTTGATGTTGAGAAGCTTTGTGATAGGAAGAGATTACACATGCAGCCTCCTACTGTCCGTCGAAAGAATTGGTTCAAGACGCATGCCTACTACTGCCTTGATAATGTCCAAAAGAAGGAGTCATTTAGGTGGCTCAAATACGTCGTGATGTTTCCTGACGGTTATTGTTCGAATATAAGTAAGGGAGTCAATCTTTTGACGGGACAAGTCAACGGGCTCAAGAGTCACGACTATCATATATGGATTGAGCGGCTGATGCCGGTGATGGTTCGAGGGTATCTCCCCGAAAAAGTATGGCGAGTGCTTGCGGAGTTGAGCCATTTCTTCCGCACCCTCTGTGCTAAGCAGATATGTCCTCTGGTGATTGAGAAGCTGCAAGTTCAGGTGCCGGAGTTGCTATGCAATTTGGAGATGATCTTTCCGCCAGGCTTCTTTACTCCGATGGCACATCTCATTGTGCACCTCGCGAACGAGGCACTATTGGGGGGGCCGGCGCAATTTCGTTGGCAATTTTGTATTGAGAGAGAGTTTAAGTATATTCGAAAGATAACTGGAAACAAAGCCAAGATTGAAGCATGCATAGCTGAAGCAACATGCCTTCGGGAGATGGCAGACGCCGCGACAACCTAATGGCCCGATGATGTTCCCACTATGCATAACCCGGTCTCTCGTTACAATGTCGACCTGCCCAAGAATGACCCCAATCTCGAACTATTCCAATTTCCCGGTGGCAAGGCCGGTAAAGGACTAAAATATAGGTTGCCGAAGGAAGAGAAGGATTGCATAATGCCTATGTGCTTATGAACATGAAGGAAGTGGTCGATTTCATTAGGTAAAATGGTGAACACCCTATTCTCTATGCAGCTAGTAACTCGGTCTCCGTCTAATGCTTATTTTATCCTTCTTAGCGATTTCACGGATGAACAGTGGCCGGGACCGACTGATCCCTCTCCCATGGAGTTGGACACTCTACTGAAAGAGGGTGCTCCCGGAAATAAAAAAAACTTTGTGTCCTGGTTTATGGAAAAAGTAATTTCTAACCTGTCCCTCTTACCTTGCAATATGTGACTTGTCGCTCTTATTCCACGTAACTACTGAACGCAACAAATTCCTCTTGTACCTGTAGGGAGCTGATCCCAATGTTGAGATGTCAGATGAGCTGAAATGTGTTTCCCAAGGTTGTAACAGTGTCGTCATGAAGTATGAGAAGTATGATGTGAATGGGTTTCGCTTCCATACAGAGACGCACCAGAAAGGGCGACCGAATGCAAAAACGGTAAATACTGGGGTGTTCACCAAAGGAGCCGATTCCCTTGATTACTACGGAAGGTTAGAGAATGTATACGAGCTGACCTTCAATCGTACGAATGTCGAACTCAATCTTGTTGTGTTCAAGTGCCACTGGTTTGACCCAAGGGGTGGACTGAGAAGTACCCCTTCCATTGGGTTAGTTGAAGTTAGGCCTTCAACCACCTATAGCGGAGCCGACGTCTTTGTTGTTGCTCACCAAGCCAACCAAGTTTATTATTTGCCCTACCCATGCCAGAAAGCGGAACTCCAGGGCTGGGAAGTCGTGTTCCAGGTATCGCCACATGGTAACCTACCGATTCCCTCCGAGGACGATTACAACAACATTAACCCTTTAACGTACGAGGGAATTTTCTATCAAGAGCAAGAGGACTTCGGACACTTTGATTTAGAACCGGTTGATCTTGAGGACCTTGGGAATGATGTAGAAACTCGGGGTGAGTCAGTGGTGAATCTACATGACATAAGTATGCTCGAGAAGCTCCATACCGAGAATGACAACGATGATGAGCCTACACCCTTCGATGAGAATCCAGATTTCTACTCAAAAGATAGTGATAGTGAGAATGAGAATGAGAATGAGAATGAAAATGATAGTGAGTATTTATTTTTTAATGCATTTTATTTTGTCTTTGTGCTTAACTGTTTTCTTAATTGCATTATGCCTTTATTCTTTGTGTATACATTTTATTATGTCTTTGTGCTTAACTGTTTTCTCTTACTTAATGCAGGTGATTGAACAATATGAGCAGCGGCAAGGAAACTAGTTCGTCCTTGCTTAATGCGCTGAAGCAGCGCAAGAAAAGTGCTACACGGAGTGGGAGACAGCCAAATCCCAATCCGCGTTACCCCGATCTTGCTCCTGCTGGCGGAGGACGGGGTCGAGGCCGAGGTCGAGGAGGACGAGGACGAGGTGCCACCGGAGGAGGCATGGACTTTGACCCACCACCCTCTGCTTCTGGCGACGTGGCTCCTGAGTTGTTCCTGACAGAGCAGCCTTTCAGGGCCGAGAGGGAGGCAGAGTCCGAGAGGGAGGCAGAGTCTGAGAGGGAGGCGAGGACCGAGAGGGAGGCGGGGACCGATACGGAGGCGGACACTAGCCGCGAGTTGGTGGGGCCGAAGAAATTGCGGAATCGTGGGGAATCGGGAGTCCCTGACGAGAAGTTTGAGCCTGGGACTCAGGAGGTGAAAGCCCTTATTATTCCAGATGGCCTTGAGTAAGTGTACTAATTTGGCAATTTAAAACATTTTATTTCATGTTGGTCATAAATAATTATTGTGTACTAACGTTTATTATTGTGCAGCAATTGGACATTTCCTCCGGGGACGAAGCCTCGCCTTCCTAACAGCCTTGTTGGAGCTCTGATTAGGAAGTTCTGGCCGGGCTATCACATTACCCACGAGGGTGACAGGAAGCTAGCTACCACTTGGGCGGACTACCAGACTACCCGTGTCCCGGGCTTTCCGACAGCTGCTGATGCTGTCATCACCAAGTTTTGGGTAAGGCATATTTCTCGAGTTATGTTCATACTTGATGATCCCACCGTGCTAACTCATGACTCTTATGCATGATTGAAGTGCTTTTACCGTGTGGCCGAGGAGGACCAGGAGAAGGCGCAGAGGACTTTGCTTGGGGCTTGTGTGAAGTTGACCCCCCAGGTGTGGTACAACCAGAAGGTCACGGCCGCTAGCCACTTCTGGGCTGACAGGGGCGTGAGGGTCAGGAAGAAAGACATTGTCGGTAGGAACCCTAATCCTGAGTACTCGATGACGCCAGAAGAGTACATGTCGGTGAGTAAAATGTCAATGAGATTCTACATTGCTTCTAAGTTGCCATTGCATTGTCTGGAGTTGAGTATTGCATTTTCAGGTTATCCCCGATTGGGCCGAGCCGCATCGACTCGCATGGGAGGAGCTGGTTAGGACGAGGTGGCTCAGAGAAGACGAGGAGTTTGCAGCCTTGTCGAGGCGGAAGGCGGATAACCGAGGCGATGGTGGAACGCACTGCGCGGGAAACCGCAACTTTGACCGCTTCAAGGGGAAGGTGGTACGTATATACATGGAACGACATGCGTGCATTTCTGCTTATGTTTGTACTTCATATGCATAATATTTTCTTTTCGCTATACAGGTGGCCGAGGCACAACCCGAGGAGGTGATTCATGACGTCGCCGTCTATGAGATGATGCGTCGAAAGAAGCCCAATTACTCGGAGCCTCAACCCTCGTTGCCCGTGTACTTCGGCACTGCCCAGAACGACTTGGGGAACTACAGCACGATGGTGAAGGCTCGTCACCCCCATGTGGTTGACCCCATTCACGCGGAGATCGACGAGGAGTCGTTGGTCCTGTCAGGGCACGGATTGCAGCATGGACGCCTCAAGATTCTGAATAAGAAGATCAAGCCTACCCTCAGCACGAGCTTCAGCCGTCTCAAGGCTACCTACCCCGCCGACGGCCCCCCTATCCCGCCTCGTGGCTAGCCTCGTCGCTCCGCCGAGGATGTAAGTTTTTCTCGTTTTCATCATCTTTATGACTTTTGTTCCTGCATGGCTAACCGCTGACGAGATTCCTTGTATTTGAAATTGTAGCCTGAGTTAGACGCGGCCTACGATGCCGCTTATGAGGAATATCAGGTGGCCTTTCGGCAGCATCAGGAGGCGAATGCTATCTACATGCAATACGTAAATGTAAGTCCGAACCTTTATTTTTTGCAAAATATACAAGTCCCACTTCCCCCCGTTTGTTGTACTACGGCCTGACTTCTAAACTATCTTGCAGGCCATGATGGTGAATATTCAAACTGGCCAGAATAGAGATTTAGGGCCCGTGCCTCCCATGCCAGGTCCGATGCGATTTTGGCAATCGAAGGAAAGCTTCGCTAGGACCTACTACGCATCGACACCGGTAAGCTCTTTGCTAACCCACTGGTTATCGCTTTACTTTGCCTCGCAAGTTGCTAACATGTAGGCAACATGTAGGGAACGGGAGCTTCTGGGAACCGGCACTTTGGCCACGCCTCGCCGGATGGGCGTCAGATCACACCGCTTCATGACGATGGTCCATCTCCTGGTCACTCTGCAGGTGGTTCTCCCGAGCTTCACACTTCTACTCCCTCGCCAGGTGGCTCTTCTGCTGCTTCTACTGGACGCAACCCTCGGCAGAGGTCGCCACTTTTCACCAGGGGAGATCTCGGGTACACCCCCTCTCCTCCAGAGTTGTAGGCATGTGTGATGATGTATGAACGATGTATGGATGATGTATAAACAATGTGTGATATGACCATGTGTGATATGAACAATGTTTAATATGAGCATGTGTGATATGAACAATGTGTGATATGAGCAATGTTTGATATGAGCATGTGTGAAATAAAGGTGAGCATTGCTGTGAGCTGTGAGGGTTTGATATGAGCATGTGCTGAAATAAAGGTGAGCATTGCATTGCAGAAAAAAAAACTGGGGCTGGTCCTACGCCGACGGCCTTGCCCTCGGCGTAGAAGGTACGCGCGACCAAATGGTCACGGCTACGCCCCGCTGCTGCCAGGCCGCTCCGCTGCCTCCACGTGGCATATGTACGCCGAGGGGGAGGCCGTCGGCGTAGGCGCTGCGCCAGGCCGCTCCGCTGCCTCCACGTGGCGAGCGTACGCCGAGGGGGAGGCCGTCGGCGTAGCGGCTGCGCCAGGCCGCCCGCCTGCCTCCACGTGGCGAGAGTAGGCCGAGGGGGAGGCCGTCGGCGTAGCCGACGCGCCGTTAACTGGCCGTGTGACGGCGCTGCCGACGTTCGCCGACGGCCTCTACGCCGACGGGCGCCGTCAGGTCGTCGGCGTTGACCTACGCCGACGGTCTTGTCATACGCCGACGGCCGCGCCTGCTCCGCCGAGGGAGAGGTCCGCCGAGGACGGTACGCCGACGGCAGCCGTTGGCGTAGCTTACGCCGAGGGTTTTCCTGGCTACGCCGACGGCAATAAGCCCTCGGCATACCAGGCGTTTCCTGTAGTGCTCGATCGATCCCCTCGGCCATCTTAAAAGCTTCTGAGCTTTGTTGACCTGGTACTGTGCTGGACGTGCACGCGCGGGTACGTGCAAGCATGCGAGATTAACGCAACAGGACCGACCGCACGGACGCAGGCACGTACGTACCAGTACGTGCATGCAGCAGCGTAGTAACGCTAGCAGTAGAGCGGCCGAGACAAACACACATGCATGCATGGATGGACGTCTAGGTGCACGCGCGCGCGTACGATCGTCATAGCCACGCTCGCCGGCGGCCGGGCTTCCCCATGCATGTTGAATTTGCAGGCGCGGCGGGGCCGGGCGCACGGTGGTTGTCGGCACTCGGCAGGTGCAGGGGCCGGGGCAAAGATAGGCAGGGGCAGGCGAAACTGCTAGCGAGCGGCTGAGGCGAGCCGCGCAGCTTTCCGGCGGGACCGACTGCTGTCCCCTCGCCGCGGTAAAGCCAAAGCCGGTGCTGTTCCCGCGTTGCGCTCTGGCACCGGTGGTGGCGCCCGTCGATCGACGCCAACCATGTGCGCGCCTGCGTGGCTGCATGGTCGCCTGGACGCCGTCCGCAGCCTCCACCTGGTGGACCGCTCGCCCGGCTAGCTGGCCGACAGGCCAAGACCCCCACCATCGGTCGTCGCCGGATCGAGTTTCGATCAGTCCAGAGAGGGCCAGCCGGGTGCTGCTAGCTACTCGCTCCAATCGTACAGCATCTCGTTTGCATCAGTAAATGTATGTACGTCCTGGTTAGCGTACGGTGTGTTTGTGTAGCTAGCAGGGCCAGTGAAACATGAGTTGGTTTGCACTGTGAATCGACATGGAACGAGCACTCAAGGAAACTACTATTCGGCTCTAGATGCTGCGGGGAAGAGATGTTCCCCGTCACCGTACCCGTACGTGAAGTGACCGATCTCAGTGTTTTTCTTTTTCTTTTTTGAAACGGGATTAATATCAGTGGTGGTCATAGTGCATGTTCCATCCAGGTATATACTTGCCACCTAAAATGTACTATAAGATCATCCAAGGTCCCAAGACCAATAGAGACGGGGCGCAGACCGGTGGCATCACCGGCGAGGGGTACGGAACACTAGATGGGTTTTTATGTCACCCATTTGATCGCCTCCTAGGACACAACTCACGTACCGGTTCAAGTCGTGGGGAATTAAAAATCCCCGCAGCCCCAAATATGTTAGAAGGGAGTTCTTTAATTAATATTAGCAACCCTATCGTCAAAAAAAGTATTAGCAACCTTAAAGCACAATGTCTGGATGGCTTGTATGTTGTGTTCTATAAGACCTCCTGAGGAATGCTAGGGGATAACTTGGTGAAGGAACTTTTGGATGCAGTTTACACGAGCATATATCCCTAGGGATGGATGATACCACCATTGTATTAATTCCAGTGGTGGATAATCCAGATATATAATGTGGCACACTTTCGACCGATCAGTTTATACAATGTTGTGTATGAGGTTATATCAAAAACGTTGAATAATCGTTTAATTGCAGACAACATCTTGGTAGCTTATTGGGGAGCAACAAAGTGCATGTGTGCATGTGATGTTAATTGCAGACAACATCTTGGTAGCTTATGAATGTGTACATGAAACCAAGAGGAAAAAAGGAAAAAGAGGCATTTGTGCCACAAATTTGGATATGCACAAAGCATATGATAGAGTTGAATGCACCTTCCTTAATAGATTGATGGATAATATGGGTTACGGATCAAGATGGAGGAATGTGATTAACTCCATGGAAAAAGAGATTGTTACACCTACAAGAGGTATAAGGCAGGGGACCCCTTGTCCCCTTACATTTTTCTGATTGTTGATGAAGAACTAACAAGTATGATTTTACCGGTGGAAAGGAGAGGTGGTGTAGAAGGGGCCGGGGTTTTTAGGGATGCGCCAATGGTAACTCATGTATTGAAGTGCTAAATATAGTGCAAGTTCAGGTCAGAAGGTTAGCAGAAATAAATCTAGTATTTTTCAGAGATAATACCAAATGTAGAGGTGAAATTGGAAATCTGTCAAGTGCTAAATATTGTGACATAATCACTTAATGATAAGTATTTGGGACTTTCATGCTTAGTGGGGGATGATTTTAGTGATTGCTTTCGCCATCTAATTGATCGTGTTTGTCAAATTATAAAAGGATGGAAGGAGAAGTTATTATCAATGGGGAAAATGAGGTGCTAATCAAAGCCATTTCCCAAGCCATACTAGTTTTTGCGATGACAACTTTCAAGATACCAAAAGACAATTGCAAAGGGATCTCTGATGCTACACCATAGTTATAGTCGGGTGACGATGATGATCCCAAATGTATGCATTGGAAGGCGTGGTGGAAGTTATGTATTCCTAAAAACAGAGGAGGTTTGATTTTTAGATATCTACACTACTTTTAATATTGCCATGATCCCTAAGCAGGTATGGAGATTGCTGAGTGAACTAGATTCGTTATGCGCTATAGTTATGAGAGCTAAATACTACCCTGATGTCAATTTATTATTAGCTACCCTTAAGAGTGGAAGCTCATTTACTTGGCAGAGTATTCTACTAGTGTTGGAAAGCTTCAAAAATAGGATGTATATGGAGAACTGGGGATATGGTACTCATGTTGATATATGGAAAAATAGTTCGATACCAACCAACCACAATTTACGTTTCCAGATGCCACGAGGTAGCATGTTAGTTACAAAGGTGCCAAATTTGATCAATCTTGTAGATGGAATGTCGGACGAAGGTCTTAAAAAAGATCTTGTTTGGCCGGTAGATGAAAATCGTGTCCTTGAAATTCCATTGACTCGAGGACGGGAAGATTTTGTAGTGTGGCACCATGCAAACAATGGTCTATTCACTGCTAGATAAGCATACCATGCTCCATGGGATTATCAGTTCATGACGACATCAAATAATGTTGAGATGGTGGAAGGAGATAATACGAATCATGTACCAAAAACACTATGGAATCTCTCTGTCTTAGGGAAAATAAAAAATTCGAATGGCATGCCCTTTAGTGAATTATCACGGATATGAGCTCAGAAACTTCGGTAAAAACTGAACCCCTCTTGGTGATACACTCTTCCTTGTAGAACTAGTTGGAATCCATGGGTCTTCCGAAATCTTGATCTTTTCATCATCTCCAACTCTCCAAATATCGCATCGTTTAGAAGTCACTAATCCTGCCAAAATACTTTGCCAAGTGAAAGAGGAATTAGCTTTAGTTCCTGCCTTCAAGATATCCCCATGTGGGTAATATTTATCCCTTAGGACACGAGCGCATAAAGAATCAGAAATATTTATAAGTCTCTATGCTTGTTTGGCCAACATGGAAAGATTAAAAGAATGGAAATCTCTGAACCCCATACTACCATCCTTATTTGGATAACAGTTTTTCCACCAACAAAGCCAATGCATCTTCTTACTATTTTCATTATCACTCCACCAAAATTAGGATATAGCATCCATCATACTCTTGCATACACCATTTGGTATTTAAAAAATAGACATAGCATATACAGGGATAGCTTGCGCTACTGCCCTTAATAAAATTTCTTTACCTCCCATTGATACATTTTTCTCCTTCCATCCATTGATCCTCTAAATGATTCTCTCAATACAGTGTTTAAAATAATCACTTCTATTTGCTCCCACTAAGGCCGGGAGCCCAAGATATTTATTAGAGAGAGCCTCGGTATCAATATGCAAAGCTTTATAAATATCAGCTCTCACCAAACCATAATTGTTATAGGAGAAGAATATACTAGACTTCGCTAGACTCACCAATTGTCTTGGTGGCACACCATTCATTGGCTTGCCCCTGCACCTGCCAACATGTGTGACCACGCACAGAGCCCGAGCACCGGCAGCCACGGCGAGCACAACAAGATCGGCCGATGCAGCGCCCTTCCCGGAAATTGTACTTTCTTCCTCTTGAACCCTGAATTACTGTGTTGGCTCCATTCTTCCAAGTAGCAGCTCGTGGTTACCTGCCATTGTGATAACCGCACAGGAGACGCCGAGGGCTCGTTTGATTGAAAGGATTTGTAAAACATAGGAATAGAAAACGTATAGGAATAGAATGGCATGACACTTAAAATCGTATAGAAAAGAAAAATGCATGAATCGGTAAGATAAGCTATTTGAATGCATCGCAAGAAAAATAAGCAGAAAATTTTATAGAAATTTTTCCAACTCTTGTTAGAAATTTTATAGGATTATAGTGTAGGAAAACGATGCATAGAAATTTTATAGGATTCATTTTTTTGAAACAAACACATTCTATTGGAAAAAATTATATGGCTTGGAATCCTATAAAATTCCTTTGAAAATCCTCCGAATTAAACAAGCCCTGAAATCTCATGAAGAATTCCAGTCCTCTAGAGAAGTGAACGCTTCAGACGAACAGCTCCAACTGAACCTGCCTTCTCGTAGCCTCCAACTAACTACGCCGGCATGGCATACACATATCAGCGAAATCTAGCATAACAGAAGAAAATCAGCAGGAATACGAATTGAACCAATGGTCCTGCATTCAAATTATTGCAGTTCTTCAAGAAGCGGTCCCGGGTGTCTCGAATACAACAGATAGATTACGACGTAGTCTCGAATATTCGAACGCAGAGCACACGAGCAAACTGCCGCGCCTGAGTTACAAATTGTCTAGGATAGAGTTCAACAGATACTGATTCCTAAGCGGAACCTACAGAAATAGAGTTCATGACGATCGGTGGCCTGCACCGAGGATAGGTAACGGACGGGGAGTTCTCAAGATGTGTACACCGGGTGCACACGCATGAGACAGGTACGAAGATGACGTGATCGGGGTTCCGGGGACTCGGTGCTGTTGAGAGCAAGTGTGCTACCATGTGCTGTAGAATCCTCGCTGGACCTGTAATGTAGCCCAGGTCAATATGTCAGCAGTGGATACAGATGACCATCCAATTCAAATAATGCTGTTGGTGAGACAGGAATAAGTTCTGATGTGAGGCACAGAGCTGCTATGCTGAGTGAATAAGAATAGAGCATCAGGCATTTTAAAGCAATAGTCAAATCGCATGATAAGTTTGGCCCAGGCAAACCACTCAACATTTTACTTGGGGGTCTGAACATACCATGTGTGCTTGGGGTCTGAAAATGCATTTGATCTAATTATGTAGAGCCGTGGCCCGCACACAGGTGCCATAAACACCTGGATTTTCTCTTTGAAATTGGATTGCTCAGAAAAGAAATATTGGTTACAGTTCACTCCTAGAAGCATATGCACAATGTCGTTATGTTAAGTCTCAAAGCATGAATTGTATGACGTGATTTAGTATGCTTGTCGTTGCCATACATAATTTCTGAAGTATACTAGTTGTCCAGCTACCAAAACCACTTGTCTTGACAAATTTGGGGAAACCCAACAAAACTCCAAATACTACACTATACTGGCTTTATCTGTTTTCAATTGGCTATTTCATTGGATCTTGTAGTTCTGAGAGTAAACACTTATCTTTACTGTCTAGATTCTAGAATAAAGGGGCAGTCACACCGCGCAGTAATATATACTTCGGACAGAAATCTTTATTATATGCTCTACTAGCTACACAAATGCGGTTCCAGGCCTTACAATAAACTGTGTTAACAGACTTTGTATAAGAAAAAAATTACAGAGCTAATGATAAAACCCAAAATTTATATGCAGAATAATAATTAAACAGCAGAGCAAAATTAATTACCAGAAACAGCACAATGGTCTTGCACTTAGGAAAGATATCGCGGATCATTTCCTTGCTTGCCCAACTTATGCACATCCTCTGGTGAAAGTATCTTGATGTACCATACACTGTTCACAAATGACCTGCACCAATGGATGAAGCTCAGTTTCAAGATGACTGATACTGGCATATACATTCATATGCAGATAGAAACTTAGACCATCATAACTTAACGCAAGGAAATACAAAATAAAATGTCAGAAGTAGTGGAATTGACATTTTCAATGTATAAAGACAGAAGATGTGGTTCAGAATAAAGCACACATAGTTTTGTACACTGAGCACTCTCCAAATAACATAGATGTAAAATAAAGAAAATACAGAATCAAATACTAGAAGTAGTGGAATATGTTTGTTTATGTATAAAGATACAGAGAAGATGTGGTTCAGAATAAAGCACACAGAATATACACTTAGCACATACAGTACAAAAATTAAATGCGTACTTAAGAATATATCAATCCTGTAATGAGCAACTTGCATATTCATGGTTGCTAGAAAATGCAGAAACAAATTTATTTAACCTAGTGTGTGACTTTATAAGCTATGTGGTCAACACCTCAATAACATATAGTTTAAAAAATGTATTAGCTAATGACATTACAAAGATGCATTAGCTAATGACATTACAAAGATGCATTAGCTAATGACATTACAACGCCTGAGGCAGCTTTGCAAATTACGATGTGTCTAGCAACTACATATACTTAGAACCAGGTCTAGTACAAAATTCACAACACTATAGTAAAGTAGAATCAAATGTGTATGGACATAGTAGATCATATCTTAAGAATACATTGTGGCAACCAAATCATGTAACACCACTTAAACTACGTGATTTAAAATTCAACCACAAATAAGAAATATATAACAGAACCTGGATTTATAATGCGAATACAACACTTCAGGAAACTCATAAAGGAAATAAGAACTCTAGAGATGGTTTCTTACTCCCAAGGGTCGTCTCCAAGGAGAAGCACATCATTCTCCCTGTCGACGAATACAAGCTGCCAGCCTGATCTATCAGGGTCATCCAACTGACCCCTAATGCCGAACATCTGACCCAGTTCTTCTCGAAGCTCAGCATAATTAGAGAACCGGGTGATGTCCAACGACCTCCCCACTGATCCTGACTTATAAACCTGCACAACATTCTAGCGATTCCATAAGAAAGTATTTATACTTGGATGTAATGAAGAAGCAACATAGTACACCTACCTTCACGAATGTTCTGCTTGATGGGTCATTCTCTCCTGTATTTTGAAATATACCAGAAGAGTCGTCCAAACAACCATACATTGGACTTTGCAGATACGTCGATCCAGAAGGAATTGTCGAAATGTTATTATCAGCAACATTCGAAGTCAGGTTAGGTACCATGTTGTACAGTAGGGAGGAAGAATCGACTTGAGGACTAAAAAGGGACTGGTTTTGCACATCAGAACCAATTTTGTTCTCAAGTGAACTATCTTTACTTGTGGGCGAGTTAAGCAAACCCGAGCCCCCAAAAGACAGTGATTGTGAACCCATAAATTTTTGCTTCCAAGCCTGCTGCTGCTGCTGCTGCTGCTGTTGTTGCTGCTGCTGCTGCTGCTGCTCACTAACTACAGGCTGATTGAATCTAGACAAGTCCATAGCTTTTGAACTTCCCTGAAGAAAGTTCGATTCCAGCATGTTATCACTACTGCTAGAAGTGGTGAAGCTTGAAGAATTCACATTAGGATCAGAGAAGCCAAATTTTTCACGCAGATGGCTTGGTAGTGATGTTGGACTTGGAAGAGACGCACTAGTAGGAATTTGATATGTCTGATCTGATTGAACCTTCTGCTTCTGATCAATGTGAGCCTGCTGCATTTGCTGTAGTTGTTGAAGTTGGTGCTGGATAGCACTTGAGTTCAGCATTGTCTGAATATTTTGGTTCTCAGCATTAACAGTTTGCTGTTGGCTTGCTTGCTGCATGAGTTGTTGATGCAACAGCGGGTTGAGGTTGCAGTGTTCTTGTGGCGACTGCATAGGCTGCTGAAGGTTTAGGTATTGCTGTTTCAGATAACCACCAGATTGGGAGGCGGCAGCAGCAGCTACTACTGCTTGGTACTGATCATGGTCAGTACTCAGCAAAGAAGGATGGAGCCTCTGTTGTCCCCAGGAGCCAATACCAGGTGACTGGAAGTTCAGAGACTGATAACCTCCATCGCCAGCAACTCCTCTCAGCCACATCAAAGCATTGCTGTCATCTTAAGTGCAATACAACAATTAATAAAGGAACATAAAAAAGAATAAGATGCTAGAAAATAAACATTAAGCAATTAGTGTGTCATTTCTGATGATAAGAACATGCATAAAAAATACTAAAATGTGTATCAATTCTGTAGCTTGTTATGGGGACTCTCCGTGAATATAGTTCATCCAACTTGGTGCCTAAAGAGCTAACTTCGTTTAGAAGAAGTCCAAATTTCATTTATGTCATGATCTTACTTGCACTACTAGATAGAAGAGGGGAATAAAAATTTCATTATTAACATATGCCAGACTGAGCATTAAGAACAACGACGAAATTGTACCATGAAGGCCGGCAACTCCAGAATACCAAGGATGCTTAACCCTCAGAGGAAACAGTGATGGATACATAGGAAAGGTTGTCAATGGTTCAATTTCCCATAAAGAAACTCTAGGTGGTCTTTCCCCTGCAGTTGATTCATCCCAACCAACCTGCAATTATAATATCAAAGACACTGGTTAGTGAATCCCCAAAATCCACGAAAAAAATTCCCCAAAATACTGAACATCCAATTTGTCTGAAGAAGCAGAGATTTGAAAAGGAGGTAAGCAGCTCTTTACATCAACCATTAAGAACTGGGACAATATTATTACATCAAGTTATTTTTTATCTTGACCTATAACAATATCATGATTTTCATAACATCTGAAGATGTAATACGGATGGCAATTATTGTGGTGAAAAAACCAATGTCAATGAAAATAAAATAAAAATAAATAATATCAAAGGAAATATCATCAAAGGCACAAACAAAGAGAAAACATGCAAACATAAAATGCACCTTTGCAACAAAATAAAGCAGATAAATGAGGGAATCAACCAGGCAGTGCTCCAGAGCAAAATCGTTAAGTGAAAAGGATTACCTTCACCGACCTCCAGTAGGAACTAGCCCAACGCACAGGATCTGCATCACTTACTTCTGTTATTGTGCCCATGTACCTGCATTGCATTTAATACATCGTCAGCTTGATTCATAAAATTTGAGTATAATTATCACACCCATGATTCCATATGGAAGCATGTAAAGAAGAGAATGGTAACTTGGGTAATTGCCATTACAGCCTGCAAACATTTTGTGGCGTGAACCAACCAAGAAACACGGAGGATAAATAGCACAAAAGTAATCATAGATGATCCTTCTATGAGCATACATTTTGGTTTGAACAAAGATTGGATTTCATGACATAGCTACTTTACCTGCGGACACTAGATTCCTCGGTCTCAAAGAGCATCCTGAACCGCATCCCAACTGATATCCGAGTGTGAAAAACAGCCTTGATGTACTTTGAAAGTGGTATGACGAATTCTGATGGACATGCCCTACAAACATTCACTTCTGTAAAAGTTGAACACGGAGAGGAACTATAACATTGCCATATGTTAACAAAACAATCCAAATTACCTGGGATTGTAGAAAATCGTGAAGCGGCTATTTGTTGAAGCAGCATGAGCTGCGGCTGCAAGGAGCCCAATGTGCATGCTGTCACTCGAAAGAACAGAGGAAGGCATCACAGTCTGTGTTCGGCTGGCACGCCTGATTCCCAGCCAAAGCTGATTTTTCTCATTCCTAAATGAACAGAAGTCCTACTTGTTACTTAAACTGCAAAATTTTCACAAGCCAGGAATAAATAGTGAAGCGCACCATATGAAAAGCACCGAGTCTCCAGCAACAAGTCTCTTAGCGCTGACAAACACACTCCAGCCAGTAGTTAACAGGTGCCTTTTGGGTTGGCCTGTGAAAAGCAAACAGATTAGTACAACTGGTAGCATCGTGTAATCTTAGAAAATAATGCAATTAAGCAACTTCTTGCGTCGTCCTACAAATGTTTGTGTAAGCCATCTTTTCTAAATGATGGTCATACAAGATGAAGTGCAGTTTAGTTACTAAAATGGAGCTATTGTGCACTAAAGAATGCAAACCAAATAATTTATACTCCGCGGGAAATATGAGATTAAGACATAAGAAAACAACATACATTGCACACCAGTACAGAGCGTAGAGTGCCCCATGTGCAATTTTGTTAGTACCCGACTCTCATGAATATTTCAGAAACATGTGATGAAATACTCGTGCCAACTGTAACTTATATTCAATCCGGTACCGCACTCTCTCGAAGTATTAAAATCCAAAAGAGTTCAACGTAGTACTGCTATGCAAATTATTATTCTTAAAGAAAGAATCTAGTTTTTTTTAAGCCAATAAAAAAGAATTTCATGTACTGACTGTTTATTCCCAGAAAAGATATGCTTAAACCGCATTATGCACAAAACAGTTGATATTTCTGTGGGCACACGCTCACTTTGAAAAGAATATGATTTGATCAAGCAATCATAAGAGAAGTCAAACTGTCTCCATAGCAAAGAAAGCCAAATAAACAAAGAAACTTCATTAAAGACCAGCAGAGACATCATGGTGATGATGTACTAGGAATATAAGCCATGGGAGGATACTGAAACTTGCCTCGGAAGATGTGTCTGAACTTCCACTCGTTATCATGGATATCCCTTGCAATTAGCTCCTGAGCAGGAGGCTGCTGTGTGAAATCCTACAAACCACACTATACCACCTGTTATTGGCAACAGCAAACCCCAAACCCATGTGTGCAAAAGGAAAGGAACACTGCCGAAAACTACACACTCATCACACCAGAGGAGGGAAGACGCGCTCGGCGGCACGGCGGGGCACGGAGAAGCCGCCGTGCGTGCTGGTGTCGCTGGCCGTGAGCGTCTTGCAGAAGTAGTTGGTGGGCTGCTTGCTCATGATCCCCATCTCCGCGGGCAGGTAGGCGTCGTTCTGCTCTTGCTGCATCACAGATCAGCACACAGCCAGAAACATCAGCACAAAATCTCATCAGCCCAACCAGTATTAGAAGCCCTAGCTAGGTTGCGCGAACCATCGACCCTTATTACCGGGTTCAGCGGCTGCAGCGTCATCTGCGCGTACACTTCGTCGGTCTCCACATCGGCCTGCGAGAAAGAGAGAGAGAGATTCAGCACCCGAACTCAGCGGCAGCAGCAGACGAGAGGCATCGAAATACTAGACAAGGAGGGATCGCCTCGCCGCATCTGAGAAAGCGGCGCAGGGAGATAGGAAGGCGTGGCGTACATGCATTGTGACGTCGTGGAGCTGGCAGATGAGCTGCGGCGGCAGGTTGGGGTAGTTTGGGATGTGCCCCTCCACCTCCTTGTTCGTCGACGCCGCCACCTTGAGAACGCACGCACGCACACGCGCATTAGATATGGAAAACAACAGAAGAGAGAGCAAGCCCACGCGGGCAATACAGCGACCACCTTGCGCGCTTGGAGTGTTAAGAAGAGGCTAATAAGGAGGAAGGTAGCAAGACGGCGGACGGAGGGGCTGACCTGCTCGCTGTGCCCCTGCGGGAAGTATACGACGCGCGTGCCGAGGGTGGGGAGGCAGACGAGCGGGCCGGCGCAGGCGTGCCACAGCTCCGAGTTGAGGTTCTTCTTCTCTGCACGCCCGACCAAATCAGCTTAGAAAACGAAGTAAGAAGAAGCAGCCAGCGCGCGTGGAGGTGCAGCTAGCCCTGCCCGCATAATACAGCGAAGGAGAAAGACGTACCTTCCTCCGGCGGCGCGGCTGGCGGCGGCGGCGGCTGCTGCTGCTGCTGGCCGCCGATGCTGGCCCCCGACGAGGAGCTCATCTCCCCCGCCTTCAAAACCCAAGACCTACCAATCCCCCTCCTCCTCACAAATCCGCCCACCGGAACCCCATCCCATCAAATCCGCCGCATTCTGCACCGACGCACCGCGACTCAGAGAGAGGCCTTCGAAACTCCATGGAGAAATAATAAATAAAATAAAATAAAAGGCAGTAGGAAGCAGGAAGTAGGTAGGGATGCGCGCCCGGCGGGGCGCCTACCTCAGCCGAGCTCGGAGATCGCCATGGGCAGCAGCAGGGTGGGGTTGGGCGAGAGAGAGAAAGGGAGAGAGAGGGGGTAGGAATGATTAGGTCTGGGGCATTTAAGCGAGCGAGGTAGGGAGGAGAAGTGGGAGTGCGCGTGTGTGGGCAGCTCGCCACAGTGCCCCGAGCGGAGAAGAGTGGGGGAGTGGGAGTGGGAGTGGCTGCTGCGTCGAGTTTTGAAAAAAGCGGAGGCGAGGAGAGAGAGGAAAGTGGGAAAGCGGGTTTTGGAAAAAGCCGTATTTTATGGGCTCATGTAAGCCGCTGTCGGGCTGGCGTAACAGCGGCCGTAATGGAGATCCAATCCAATCCAAGGGATAGCCTGATGAGCCACGCTGCACCGCACTGCACTGCACTGCACTGCACTGGCGTGCCATGGCCTGCGCGGTGGGCCGCCACCGCCGCTGTGACCGGCAGCAGTCTCGTCAGGTCACACACACATACACACACGTATCGCTCCGACGCGTTTGTCCAGTCCCGCCCGCCCGCCAGATTCTTTCTTCGTGCCCATCTTTTTTTCAAAAATTTCATCTCCTTCCGTCCGAGACCTAGCTGGAAGTGCGAACCCGTGTGCCCGTGTGGAATAGATTCCGTGTCGATGATCTGAGCGACCGATTCCCCGTGTACGTGACGCCTGGCCTACCATACCATACCATACCCCTGGTGGTGGTGGTGGAGACGAGATCAAGATCAAGATGAGATGAGGTATCATGCGATGCTTTCTCGAAACACTGTGGACAAAACGTACTAACCTCCGGCCCGCCCGGCTACCTCCTCGTGTCGAATTCCTGCCGGCCGGCTACGGCGACTCGCTCTCCGAACTGGAGGAATCTCCACGGAATTCGGAGTCTAATCCCCGTTCCTCTTCCGGCAGCTACTAGTACTAAACCCCGTTGCTCGTACTCGCACTCGTGCTACAGGCAGCGGCAGCGACCGATCGACGGTATATTAACTCGTGTCACCTGCCGCAACCAACGCCGTTGCCCAAAACCCGCCGCCGGTCCGGCCCCTACCCAGCGGCCGCTCCCGCCCCTGATACGGGCCGGGATTAATTAATCGATCGACACCCACGCACGCACGCGTAGTAGCCACGTTGTACGTGACGGCATGGCGCATTAATTAAAAAAATAAAAAGGTGTAGTAGGGGAGCATGCATGGGGGTGCGTTTGTACGGACCCCCGATCTCGTCACGTCTACTCATCAGTGCGCTAGCTAGCTACTAGCTGCGCGCGACATGCCGGTCGTACCGTGACGTGACCAGTCCAGTCCAACCCCAGCAGCAGCAGCATGCATGCGCGCCTCGCATGGCAGAAATAAAAATATTTTCTCTCTCCTGGTCGCACGCGGCTCGCGGGGGTACCTACCTACGTACTCTCCTGGTTTTGTCGACTTGGGTATACGTCGTCTATCTGGAGTCCGTCTGAGGGGGGAAAAAAGAAAAAAGGTGACGTCGGAGAGACATCGAAAACACGATCGGACCCGTAGGTTGACACGACGTGCCACGCAGAGGTATGTTGTATATTCTCCGCGTCTACTTTCACCTTTTTACCGCATGGACGCTGCAGAAAACTTACCGTCGCTGCTGCTAGGACGTGCCTCCCTGCCGTACTGCCGTGCATGCGTGCGCCCGTCCCAGCTAAAAAAAAGTTACCCGTGCAGCCGTGCGACCGGCCACAGCACGTCATAGACTATATATATTTTATTACAGCCTATGTTCTGGCTACGTGGCCGAGATCATTGTCTACGTGTGATGTGCATGCCCGTGTACTGCAACAAATTAGACGTACCGTCAGAATGATTTACCGGCTGTGCGTGCACTCAAGGTGCATAGAATCACAATACTAATCGTTGCAGCGATTTAAACCTCCGTACCTACAGTACTGCTATCCGGATTAGTATAGTATGCTTCTAACCTTCTACTACTAGTCCCTCGATGTGGAAAGCTCATCATCATGGCCTCATGGGATACCCCCAACAGCAAACCCAACAGTAAAACCCGCTTTGTGTTACTTTAGCTTGCAACTTCCAGCATCCGCAAATATCTTGTTCGATTACGATAACCTCATCGGGCCGTAACTTTCAGCTTTGCAAAGCAAAACATGCTACTACTACCTTAAAAAGCTCATGACAGGTGGGGCTCCTGACTCACTCACAACCTTCTTCGGTTCGGACGCGGCAAAGCAAGATCCTTATATCGCTATTAATTCCGGTGTTCACCAATGACAGAGAGAACTTGATCATGATGATGGGTGCAGAAAATGAGAGGTGGCCGTGCGATCCGTACCGTTGCTGTAGGGCTTTTGACCGGGCATATCAAAAAATTAATGAGTCGGGCAGTTTAGTTACTAGTAAGAGCTGGACAAAGCAGTAGTACGTGTCCTAGCTTGCCTCTGTAGTTTAGTTAAGGATCAGGTCGAGTACGTGTCCTATACATGGTCTCTGTACATGTACTTGAAAAATATCCGTATTAGTCAATGATAGCATGATACATCCTATTAGTACCAGTTCTTTACGGCTTTTGACAGGGCGGTGTAGGAACCTGGAGAATTAATGAGTCGGCCAGTTTAGTTAAGGACCGGATCTAGTAGTACACGTGCTAGCTGGTCTCTCTCTGTACGTGTGGTAGTACTAGCTAGCTAGGAGTACTACACACTCCGTATTAGTCAATCATAGCATGCTACTTTCCAGTTTTTTAATATTATTTAATAAGTGCTGTTCTCGTACTTGATCTCGTATCGTCCTATCGAAGACTGTCGCCCTGCTGTTCTCAAAAAGAAGGTGTCCTGCAAAGCTCCACACGTACAGGTACAGTGTGACAGTGAATCGTCCCGTAGAGGTAAGTTACTACTCCAGTAGCGTTTTTAAAACTTTATTCAGGTGTACTTTTTTTTTTCTGGGAGCTTCATTCAGGTGCACTGGTTAGCTAGGCAAATCCCATGGTAATTAATTTGTATAATGCTAAAACGAACCTGGTTATAATTGAACTTCTACTGATAAAGCAGTGTACTCAACTGAGTACTTTGCGACTAGCTGGAACCTGTGATGATTATCTGTTGCGAGGAGAATCTGACTTCAGCGAAGCGAGCACCGCTCATCATCAGCAGCTAGTAGCAGGCAAGCCAGGCAGCGGCGTGTCGGCCCCTGTTTCCTTATCACGCGGCGCGTCCATGTTTCCTGTCGCGTAGACCGGGCGATGGACGTCAGCTCACGTATACGTCGTCGGCTTCGAAATGTTCAGTCTAGTACGTTGTATCTAGCTAGGCTAGGCTAGAGTGTATCCATACTTGCTGAAGAGGGACAGTACGTGTACTTGTCACCTAAAACTATACTAATTGATATGGTCACTCCACTTAAAAATAAGCAAAGGGCATCAGGATAACCCTTTTCGGACACGGGATGCGTTCAGATTGGTTTGTTTATATTGCCGACCTTCATGTCTAAATTTGACTTGCGTTGCATAAATAGTTTTATAGATTTTGTTTATAATTGCCTTGCATGCATTATAGTTTTCCTTATAATCACCTTGCAATGTATACATAGTAGATTTAATCTAGAAGAATCAGCTTTGGCGTATGCAGAGCAATTTGATTGCTTCAAGGGCATACAAGGGGCCCTTTCTGCAGTCACCAAACCACGACACCCTCCCGTTCCCCTCCCTCCTCTCATGAGTTGAGAGTCAGCTGACAAGAACCGGCCTGATCCCGAGCCCTCTCCGGCCGGCCGTCGGAGTAGTTCTTAGGTGTAGATCTAGGTTTTTTTGGCCTTGTGCCTATAGTATGGAGTAGGGTACTGAATTTCTCTAGCCAGATCTGGTACATCCGGCCGCGTTGGCATCTTCTGCATCTTCGGCGGACGGATATGGCGGCGGTTGCCCTAGGGCCTGAGATCTCCGCAAATAAGGTCAGGTCTCCTCTCTGCTGGGGCAGTGCTCTGCTTTGTTTTCCTCTTTCGGTCGGCCGTAGAGGCGAGGGGGCGTGGAGAAGAAGCAGTGGCGTTGTTGAGGAGAGAGGCGGACGAGGGTCTTCTGCTCTGTCGCGTCGGCGCGATGGCAGGCAGTCGTCGATTGAAGGCGATGTTATGCTCCCAAGGTGGGAGATGTCGTTCTTCTATCTTCAGGCGAGCCCTTTGCCATAAGTGCAAGTGTGACCACCCTGCAAATGGACGAGAAGCGGGTGGTGGCTCTTCCTACGGCCAGCCGTGGCGGCGAGGGGCGGAAGAGGCGCTCCGGGTCTTCTTCGGCTACTGCAAGGTGGTGGGTGGTGTTATTGCCGCAACCTCGAGCTTCTCACGCGTGGGGCATTTATGCCCCAGCGATCTATGGCCGCAAGGGCGGCTCTGCTAGACGCCATGTGTGCGATCTGTTCAACCTCCACACCGGAGGCCCTTCTTTGAGCATCGCGCTGGGCTTCCCACCTTCCTGCTGTCAAGTGGTTCGTTCCCGATAGCTTCATGGTGGCCGGCGTTCGACGCTCCTCGTCGAATGCGTCTCTTGTTTTTTTCAAAGGGTCCTTTGTGTAATTGTTCAGGCCTTAGTTGCTTCTAGTTCTTTTCTTAAAGGGCTTGTTTGTAAGTTGTACCCACAGCTATCAGAATGAATGCAGCTCTTGGGGTCCTTCGAGACCCCTTTCCCGTTCAAAACAGGGCATACAAGGAAGGTATGAAAAAGTACTCCTTCCGTCCAGAAATAACTGACTTGGTTTGTCTAGATACACTAAAATGCATCTAGATACATTCATCAGACTCGGAGTTGGTGTGGTAGTGTCAACGGCATATGGTCTCGTTGAATACGCCGACGGTTAACATGTCTTCGTCGTCATACGTGAAGACGAGGAAGTGCCCGACCTCAGTGTCATGCGCACGCGCGAACTCCTCCACCCGATGTCAAGGTACACCTGGTTGAGGCAGTCAAACATTACCTCCATGGACTAGAGGCCGGTCAAGCCTCCGGGTACCTGTGACACGACATGGTAGGGTTCCTACCCATCGATGTGGGTCGCAAACTTCATAGGGAGACAAAGCCTATCCTAGTTCATGCCTGGGTGGATGGTGACGCCGAACTCGAAAACGACGAGTTTGTTGATGGGCGTGGGTGGTGGTGAAGGTGATGGAGATGGCGACGCCGGTGACGACGTGGAAGGTCCTGGCGAAACGTTCTGTCCTCGCCCCCCCCCCCCCCCCATGTCATCGTTTTTGACCTCGCTCGCCCCCATGACCCGGTGGTCGTCCAAGCCGCCCTCCCCATGATCCTATGTCGTTTGTCATGGCTGCCGCATTGCCTCTAGGGTGGGAAATGGAAGGTGGTGTTGTGTGGAGAAGAAGGTCACAGGGCCGTGTTTAAAATGGCAAGAGCATTGGATGCCAACGCAGATGTCGATACGTCGACATTAATGTCGAGCGGCCATCCCAAGCGGCACGTTGGTGGGTTGCCCGAGGGACGATATAGGCATGTTGCAGGGTGACGTGATGGTGGATGAAAATCGCTAGAAAATTTATTTTGTGTGGTTTTTTGAGAAATGATTTTACAGTCGTAAGCGTACTACGGTCCCCTTCTTTTCGGCTTCTCAAGCAGATTTTGGGTCCAGAATCACAGAAGCCCAAAAAAATGGGTCTGGCCAGCTTATTTCCATCGGAAATCTGTCTTTGCACGTGATACGAGAATCAGGTCTCCCCTTGATTCCGAGGTGATTCCCGGGACTCTCCCAAGTGAAACAAAAGGTTGTCCATCTGTGTACATTTGGTTGCTCATATTTACAGAGAATTGCCACCGCCAGTTTTAGGAGAAAAAACAGTCAGGCACTCGCGAGCACGCGCACGTGCCCTTCCAGAAAACAAGGTAGGGTTCCTAGCCGGGCCTCCGCCGCCGCTGCAATCCCCCCTCTCGCCAGTTCGCCGCCGGCCTGACCCTGGCCAGACGACGTCGCCGCCCCGACCTTCTCTTCGCCAGACGACGCCGCCGTCCCGACCTTCTCCTCGCCAGACGGCGACGCCGCACCGACCGGCTCCTCACCAGCCGCCGCCGCTCGAGCCACCGACGCCCTGCGCCGCCGTCCGCCCTCGCCATGGGCCGTCCCGTCCCGCGGCGCACGCGTCAAGCACTCCAGGGCATATGTGTCCATCCCTCCACTCTCCGGCACAGCTTCTCTGTGTTTCTCTGCACCGCAAATTACCCCGCCGAATCCAAAAATCCAGCTTATGCAGAAACTGAAAAGAAAGGGTCCCTACACTGCCACGTCAGCAAATATATCACTATACTGAGGTCAGTGACTATATAAATCAGCGAGCCATATTTAAGTACCGTATCTTACGTATATGGTGATCATATAGATTTTCGATGGCAAGTAGACCGTGACCACCACTTCGATCGATCCGGTTTCAAAAAAGAAAAGAAAAACATTGAGATCGATCACTTCTGGTACGGGTACGGTGACGGGGAACATCTCTCCCCCGCAGCATCTAGAGCCGAACAGTAGTTTCCTTGAGTGCTCGCTCATCAGTCGATATCGTTCCATGTCACTTCACAGTGCAAAACAACTCATGTTTCACTGGCCCTGCTACAAAAACACAGTGTACGGTATCGAGCACGTACGTTCGTTCGTTCATTGGCGCAACCTGGATGCACGTACGATTCGAGCGGGTAGCTAGCAGCCCTCTTGACTGATCGAAACCCCGGCGACCGATGCATGGTGGGGGTCTCGGCCTGTCGGCCAGCTAGCCGGGCGAGCGGTCCACCAGGTGGAGGCTGTGGACGGCGTCCAGGCGACCAGCAGCCACGCAGGCGCGCACATGGTTGGCGTCGATCGACGGGCGCCACCACCGGTGCCAGAGCGCAACGCGAGAACAGCACCGGCTCTGGCTTTACCGCGGCGAGGGGACAGCTCCGGCCCTCGGCCCCGCCCGAAAGCTGCGCGGCTCGCTCGCATTTTCGCCTGCCATTGCCTATCTTTGCCCGGCCCCTGGCCCCTGCCGAGTGCATGCCGACGACCACCGTGCGCCCGGCCCCGCCGCGCCTGCAGTTTAACATGGGGAAGCCCGGCCGCCGGCGAGCGTGGCTACGATCGTACGCGCGCGCGTGCACCTAGACGTGCATGTGTGTGTGTGTCTGCGACCTCCAGCTAACGTTACTACGCCGCTGCATGCACGTACTGGTACGTGCAGGCTGCCGTGCGGTCGGTCCTGTTGCGTTAATCTCGCATGCTTGCACGTACGGGCGCGCGTGCACGGCCAACAGTACCTGGTCAACAAAGCTCAGAAACTTTTAAGATGACCGAGGGGATCGATCGAGGCGGCGCTGTAGAAGCGAGCCTCGCAGGGTCGTGTCACTCGTTGCTCCTGTACGTGTACGTGTGTGCCAGCCCGCCCGGCTGCACGCGCGTGGGGGTGGTGCTGTACTGTACTGCTGCGCCCTGGTCCTGCACGGGGCGGGGCGGGGACCTGCACGTACGCATGGCTGCGATATCTATCTCAACTTCCCCGCCCCAATAGTCTGGCCGCCCGGGACGACTGGGCACACGTACTCGCGCGTGCGTGCCCGGCCGCGCACGTGTGCGGCGCGTACGCACCTACTACAGTCTCGATCCATCTCCATCGGGCGCACAACGTACATATCGACCAAGGCAGCAAATTATCAAGGACGCATGAATAATGAATGGGGTACACTGAAATTTAATCACGGCAGCGATCGTTCGTGGCGGGTAGCAAGCGTTCCGATCAACCGATGGGCCGATCGCACATGGAGAGTACGTGTAGTACGATCGAGTGAACAGTGACGAACCCCTTTTGTAGCTATTACATACGCACGCATGTGTCCATGTTAGTAGTGAACAGCAGAGGCACATACTTGTGAACAGTAAGCGTCTCCATAGGACTGTTTGGCGTACGTCTACAGTTTTAATGAGACTCACCGCCTCTTGCCTTTTCCTTGTTGGATCCGTATCGTCACATCGTAGTCACTGAATGCAACATGCAAAGGTGATTTTAAGTTTTAACCCCGTATGAAAATATGTGTTTGTGATGTTTTTTATGTGCATAGTATAGATTGATACCGGCCCCATTGTGTGACCCAATGCATGTGCAGTGATGCTAGGCATTTTCAAGAAAACTAACCGTAAGTGCAACCTGCTCGATTATATATATGCATGAAATCTTGGAAGGAAAACATGCTAATTTTATGTGTATGTCACTTTAACTTTGAATGGGGTGGCCGCGTAAAGGGACATGATCAGATGCTCATGATCAATGTTGCAAGCAGTTTAAGACAATGACACAACAAGAAGTAACAGTTTGACTACCTATATGTGTTGAAAATTTCTTGTCTCGGAGAAAATAATTAGTTAATCCGAAACCCAATGCTTGCAAACTCTAGTACTAATATCTATTCATTAACTGTGTAGTCCTACTTTTTCTATGTGAAAATAAAAAAATGTTTGATCAGAGGAATTCCAAAAGCGAATTATATCACGGGCCAGAGTGAGTGCAGATTACTCTAGATACGCAAAAGGAGAGCTCAAGCATGACTCGTGTAAGTGAGTCTTTTCCGACACGAATTTGTTGGTCCATTTTCTATTTTTGGCCTCGAGAGGTGAAGGAGAACGCGCGTGGATCGCCATTTTAGGTGTATAGTTTGTCCCTACTCTTACTTGGTATGGTGTTCTTAGACTTGTATGCCCAATGTGGCGTGACGCCACATCGTATAAAGGTATGCACGCGGCTTCCTACTTTCATGATTTATTTTTGGTGTCGTATTCGATCTTGATTTTTAGAATCACCAGACAAGCTTTTTATATATCGTGACGCCAGGGACCGGACCGACATTCTACGACATTGTCGGTCCCGTCTCTAAGATTGGGTGCTTGATGAGGTCTTGTCCTAGACGTACCGCAGGCATCACTAACTTTTGCACGAGCCGTTTTTGGCGATTACACAAAATGTCTCCCCCTCTACCCAAATTGACTGAAATTCAATGACAGCTATATGTATATTATGTTTCATCATAAAGGGTCGACGAAATGAACATTTTTATCCTCGTGAAAACCACTCTTGTCCTCGTGAAAACCCTACGAAAGAGGCAGGAATGCAGGAAACGCAAAACTACTACTCGCAGTCATAGCGTTCGGATGGGAGGCACAAAGGATCCAGGCAAGTCCGTCCATTTGGAAAAATATGGCCACTCGCATGCAGTCAGTCTCGGCCCCACGTTGCACTCGCAGTCCTACAGTGGCACTCGCAGTCGCCAACACCCACAAAGCTTTGATCGATGGTCATGGTCCCCCTGGCCTCAAGCCCCATCGAGGCTCCGTCTCTCCCCAGCTTTTGGCGCCTCCTCCGAATCATTCGTCCATAATGCACTTATTTCCACCTCCCCATGCGCGCGCCATCCCTCTTCCGGCCGGAGCAAGCATACTAGCATCTCTTCCCCTTCTTCTGAGCGCTGTCGATCTAGTCTAGGAGTGGCAAAAGGGCCGGCCGGCTAGGGTCTGCGCAGGGGTCAAGATTCCCCTATTTCCGCGACCCGGCGCCGGGCAAGTCCTGATAGCTAGCAGTACGTACTCCACTTGCTCCATCTCCCGGTCCCTTCTATCTAGTAGGAGAAATAATATAGGAGTATTTTTTTTGAACGAAAGAACTAATAATTCGAGCTTTCCAAGGAATCCGCTGTGGATCATCACGAGAACCATTACGTCACACGGGCTCACGTTGGCAACAGATTGCATCTCGAAACTGTGAGTACGTACGCCCTACGCCCTACTACTAGTAGCAACGGATCGG
Organism: Avena atlantica; assembly: GCA_910589765.1. Taxonomy (NCBI): domain Eukaryota; kingdom Viridiplantae; phylum Streptophyta; class Magnoliopsida; order Poales; family Poaceae; genus Avena; species Avena atlantica. The sequence continues at coordinate 513,321,686 of OU342735.1, read as the reverse complement.
TTAAGGTGTAGCTTCTTCCTCCCTTTTGGAAGAGCTTAAACGCTTTGAAAGCCTATCCATAAGACGCATGCATGTTCTCCCCGCCAATTCCGTGGATGCATCTACATGCACGCAGCTATGATGGCGCACTCCATCAGTGTAGTCAAATAATTGCGGCATGGTTAGGAGCCAACACGATTGGCGAGCTCGGAAAGCGCTCATCACACCCGGTCAGTCTAGCGTCGATCAGCATGTATGTATGGATGGATGGATGGTGGATCCCCGAGAGAGACGGGAGCGATGATCGGTGGAGCTTCTGTCCCGTACCGTACGTAGCCCCATCATCCAAAGCCGGCACTGTTGGGCGTCTCTGTTGGCGTGCGCGCGCACGTCCTGAACGGCAGATCGACCCGTCTTTTCCATCCTGAACGGACATGGGAGTGGGGAAAGCAAACAAGGGGAAAACGGTCGACCGAGACGAGCGTGCCGCCGAGAGGATGCGTGCACTGCAGCAGGGCCGAGACGGAGAGGTCGATGGAGATCGGTCAGAGCGCAGTGTTAGTTGAACAGTAGAAGCGTGAACCCGACATGCATGGGGGCAGGCTGCCGCACGGCGCTCCTGCACCCACACCCAGACCCAGACCCAGACCCTGACCCGGTGGGGTAAATGGGGTTTTGCCTTGCCTCTCCCCTCCATGCCTGCCTGGGTTCATGGGGTTCGGGTTCAGTAAAAGCAAAAGGCGCGCACCCTACCACCGGATGCAACCGCTGCCTCGGGATAAGCCTATCTTCACCGGGCCAACCGAACCCGTCTAAACGCCGTTCGTGTGAACCCGTGTGAACCCGTCTAAACGCCGTTCGTGTGAATCTCGTGCACCACCCATTGGACGGCCACCTTTGCGGCTGCCTCCACCACCTTCTCCAGCGTCGTCTCGGCCACACAGCCTTCCTCGTCGAAGGCCACCACCTCTGCTTCGGCCATGCGCTAGGACGGGACATGGCCTGGAGGTCGACAACGTCGATGTCAGCCTCCGGGAAGCGGGTACGGCATATCTCCCTGGTTTTTGTCCAGTTGGCGATCTTGCAGCAAGGCATGTATGCTGGTGGTTGGCGGTTTTTTTTTTGCAGTGTTTGCTCTTGGATGAGCTTGTTGTCTCCGCTGTACCGACGGCCGTCTTTTATAGACCGCGGTGAAGACGGGAAACGGCTGGGGAGACGATTTTTCTAGCCGCGAGAGGGAAGCGCTTGTGGAAAATGGAAAGCTACGATGACGGGAAACACTGGCCACGAGGGAAGCCGCCGGCGCTGATAGCCGACGTCGCGTCGCCACTAACATCCCATCGTCGATGGTGTCAAGCGATGACGGCGGGAGAGACAGACAAATGGGACGGGACGCTGGACGCGGTTAGCCGAACAGGCCGGACTACGACCCAAACGGACAGAAACGGACCCGGTGGAGATGCCCTAGGCTCGCCACTGCCGTAGCTTTGCACTTACACGTACGGCACATCGATGCGGATAAAAGAGCGAATGAAACTGCAAAGCAAAGGCTTGCAACTTGCAGGTATGTGGCGTGGCCCGATCCATCGAGTTGCACACAGACACCATGGCTAGCCTTGGATTCCGAGAGCCGGCCAGCCGGGGCATCAGCGAGCGAAACTACACCGCTCCCGGCGGCGACGTGCAGGTAGGTCCGTCCGAGTCCGACGGATCATTAGTGCGGGGGCGGGCGGGGTCCGTGGTGCCTGGAGATCACTTCACTGGGATCGTGCGCGCGAGGAGCAGTGCCCAGGCCAGGTAGGGACACCGGTGACCCACCACACACGGCACAAGGCGCGCGCGGGGGATGCAGATCTTTTCTTTCGTGCTACCCTTTGCGAGTCGTGGGTGGTCACATAATGGGCCGGCCGTGGCTGACTGACCGGCAGACCCAGGACGGGAGGAGATGAGGTGACAGTACTGACTCTCTTCACGTACGCACGAGAAGAAGTACTGCTGCTAGCTAGCTCCAGTGCCAGTGGGAATCCCTTCCTAAATTGTTGTGTTGCTGCCTAGCTAGCTTATGGTTTCCAGATGAAAATTACTCCATACCATACTCCTCCGATTCTTTTTTTTTTGACGGGGAACGGTGGGGGTTCTGCTTTTGCATTATAGAAGAGAAAAAGCACCCCATGAAGTTACAGGAGTGTGAAACCGAAAAAAGAACAGAGGTTATAACCCACAAGAGCAAACTGTGAAAAAAATCTTCAAAAAAAAAAACAGTGTCAAAAGTTGTCGAACCCAGCTAGATCGCACTCTATCTTCGGGCCACCTTAAGCAGCTCGACGTTGTGCCACTGCTGGGATGGGAAGAGTTTTGTTTTCAAAAATGCGTCGTCCTCTTCTCTTTCACAAGTGCCAGATGATGTAGATGGAGACCATGATATCAACCTTCTTCTGATCAGTCTAATTGTCTCTGCGTATTTTTGTCCACCAGTCATTTACAGTGGTAGAAGATTAGATTGAGCAACACTAACTGCTCTTGGGTGTGAGTTCTGAAACAGATCCCAGACCTCCATGGCGAAAGGGCAATTCAGGGCAAGGTGGGCAGCGGTCTCAAATTGTTGATCCCATACCATACTCCTCCGATTCTGAAAAAGGATGAAATGGATCTGTGCTCGTTCATCTGAGGAGGAAGACGTACGGCACGGCATCGATCCGCGCGGTAAAAGCTTGCAGCGTGAGATCCCGCCCTCATTAACAACGACCTAACTCCGTGTATATTAATTTATTATCCTTTGTATTGCCTGTAACAAACAAAAAAACATCTATATATACGAGATCAGTAAAGGCTAGCTGACATACTGGGTCTACCTTCTCATGCCGTTCTGACACGCGACCTGCGTTCCTACGTGGACGAGCTGCATGCCTACATCTGCATGACGAGATGGCAGGAGGGAGGAGACAGCCCTGCCAGCAGTTTCATCTGCGACAGGAGATGAGATGAGGGTCCACCGTACCGTACGTACAACGTCGAGATCTGGATCGCCCGTGAGTAAGCTATAACTGCCACGTAGGACGGTCATGGTAGGATCATGAGCACGTACGTTAGACGTCTTCGGAGACACAACCACGTAGTACAATGTATAATAGTGCAAAAAATTTAAAAAAATATAGAAATGGCAATCACAAGGAACGGAAGCACGTTTATTTGAACTGGGCCGAGGCGCCAGACTGCTCTTTCTCCCCGTGAAACAATTTTGGAACCCTAGCTTTTTTTTTTTGAGGGTTTTGGAACCCTAGCTTTGTGGCCCAACTTGAGATCACAAGAAGCTATAGCTTTTCCGGGCCATGGCGCCAATCCACGGCCACGAGAATAGCCCAACAAAATTGATGCATGCCTGACCAATTTGTTCCAGGTTATACGTCCGAAATCCCTTTTAGCTCACGGGTGCATCCATTATGAGAAATATATTTTAAAGTATTAAAAAAATAAAAAGAAATATTTACATGTATATTCGGATATTTTATGTTCGTTTGCAAAATTTTGGAATAAAAAAATATTTTATGTGTCATGTATAAAAAAGTTAAAAAATATCACGTGAGTATGACTATTCACAGAACAATTTTTATGATTTTTTTCCATGCTATGTTATATGTTAGGTTACAGAATGAGACAAATTTCCAATAAAACATATGTACTCCTAGTCTTATTTACTCTCATGAATTTATTTTCTCTATATAGCATGAAATAAAACGATTTTTTACTGAAATATTGCACAAATACATGGTCCATGTACATGTATTTTTGTGATTTTATTTGGAAATCCAAAGTGCCATTTTTTATTTTAGTTTTAAACGAAGGGAGCACTGGTGTCTAGGTGCATCAAATCTCCACTCGACACCAACATACATACTTGTTGATCATTTCTTTCCTTTGTTGATCTTTCATTTCTATTTTGTTGGGATTCTCTTCTTATTCGGTTTCTACTCAATTCTATGAATTTCTCCTGTTCTAAACCTTGTATAAACTCCCAAGTCTTATTCTACCTCTTATATCTTCAGATTTAATCTAGGCAATGTTCTACCCAATTTCAGGCAAATGAAAACCTCTCGGTCTCATGGATCCTTGATGGGACAACATCCACCTCGTCCCTTGGAGCCGACAACCGTGAAGCTGACGGCCTTAGTCCCAAGAAACGAGATCCCTCCTATGACTCATACTACTCTCATGATGAAGAAGCCTTTGAGACCTTCATGCATCAAGTTGTTCATGGGTAGAAGGATCCAGAGTCGTCCCTTGTTATGGTGAGGCCTGAAGATGATGAAGAATCAAAGAAGCCACACAGGAAGGGACGTGAGGAGTCGTTCAAGCTCATCGCCATCAATTACTCTACACCCAAACATCAGAGATCTCCACTAGCTGAAGTAGGTACCTACGAGGAGATTGAAGGGGTTCGAAGCAGAAAATCAAAAAATTCCCTATACGAACACGATCACCAAGATCTATACTATGTAGACATAAGTAACGGAGAGGAAGAACGGAGTTCATACCCTTGAAGACCGTGGCACGCCTTACATAGGTAAGCGTATAGCGATGAAGACAACGCCCCAAGTGTTGCGCCTTGAAGCTCTACACACATACAGTATAGGAACGTCTTCCGGGATCCAATCCAGCAGAGCAGCAGAAGAAGAAAGAAGTCGGACCGTCCTGCGCACGACGGCAGTGAGGAGGTGAAGAACTAAACCAGGAAGCTAGATCAAATCTAATGGAGAGAGCTCTAGGGTTTAGGGGAGAGAGGAAATAACTTGTTGTTGGGTGCAAATAGAGGAGAGGGAGCTCCTCTATTTATAGTAGGAAGGGGGTAGGGCAAACCCTAGGGCTTGGGGGCACCCCCAAGCCACCGCCGGTGGCCCTAGGGCCCACCCCGCGGGTGGGAACCCTAAGATTTGGCCGGTCGCCCCTCCCCCCTTTCTCCCTTGGCGCCTACCCTATTGGACCCTTCTAGAAGCGGCCCAATAGCAATAAGGCTACCCTTAAAATATAAAAATAAAATATGTTTTAATGTTAATTCAATTGATTAATATAAAACACATATATTAATATATTCCATACACCGAAAATCCTTTCGGACCTCTTCCGATTATCATCGGATAATATCTGGAACCTTTCCGGTTTCTCTCTTTCTCGTTTATCCTTCGGTGACGGTTCAATCCCAAAGCATTCCTACCCTTAAGTGTGCCACCCTTTGGCTCGGAGTTGCTACGGACATGACCAAGACTCTCTTGTATCAATGATCAACACCGAGACCCGGATGTCCATAATGATCCCCGTTCCCTCACGATTAATCTCATCGCTTGAACCTTGACTGTGTAGTGCTATTCCTTTTGCCATACGATACCTAGGTCATCCGAGATTTGATCTCAAGCATCTCCATACTTGTGTTCGATCTCGTTACCGATGAACTCATTTACTCGTTCCCATGTCGTTGCATTCCATGATCCAATCACACGCTTGCAAGCTTCATTAATGCAATATCACCAAGTTGGCCACGTGTATCTATCCGTTGCTTGGATTGGCTAATCCTGGTCTTGGTAAAATCTCCTCAGCCCATTTCTTCAAGAAACCCAATGATACCTTTATGATCACCCTTTCACAGATTGATACTTGATATCATTAATGTCTCCCTCCAAAACAGTGATTATATATTATCTCATAGTCAAAGGATATAAGCCACGATGTTTTTACATTATCATTAATGACGAACGTTTTAAGTAACTAGATCTCGTTATGATTAACTTTAGGCTGAATGTCTATTATATCATTCTCCAATGATGTTCCATCATTGTTAATTGGTACTATCACCATGATCTCGAAACCATAACATCATCACTTGCCCAATGAGCAAGTTTCCTAGAGGTAACTAGACACCTGTTTGTTTACATACCACACGTGTATTAATATTTCGTATTAATACAGTTATAGCACGGTAAAAAACGTATTATGAACAGGAGATACATCAAACAAAAACTCTTTATTATATGCCTTTAGGGCATATCTCCTTTAGTCTCCCACTTACACCAGAGTATAATTAATCTAGTTTTATAATAGGAATGACCTAACACCAATATTATCCCGGTGACATGGTTATACTCTACGGGTACACGACATTAGTATACCTGGTCCAGCCCAAGAAAGGGCCACAAGAACATACGCGGACTGTGGAGATTTTCGGGTGGCCTAAGCCCATGACAACTTCGGATCCTTGGAGAGCAAGACTAGAACAGATAGAATATTCAAAGAGGCAAACCCTAAACTTGTAACCGACTCGATCTGTGCACGAGACCTGCCTAACTCTATATAAACGCTAGGAGGGCATGACGAGGAGACCAATCCTTTTTCCACCACATACACACCTCCACGCCAGATTGCATCTGCGCACCCCTATAACCTTCGGTTCCGCCGTAATCAAGAGCAGACAAGCAAGAGTAGGATTTTCCCTCCGGGGGCCTGAACCTGGGTAAATCTCGTGTCCCCTGGTTGCTTCTCTGTTAACCGTTCCGCGATCTCCAGCACCCCCATCTTCTCCAAAACCCAAGCTCATAACAATGGGCATTGACGAGTCAAAACCTCGTCACCCGGTGTTGCTCATGCTTGGTTTATGGAATATATTTGGTCAATGGATCTGCGACATTCATATCCGTATGCACTTTGCAAATCTTTACTTCACCATTCTCAATATTTTGTCTAACGGCATGGAATCTAAGCTGGATGTGCTTGACTATGGAATGAGTTCTTGGTTCCGACGCGTTTGCTATGTCACCTGTGTTGTCGCAGAATATTGTCATAGGGTCATCCGCATTAGGGTCCTCCGTCTCAAAATAGATGTCTCAAATTTATCAAAAAGTGAACAAATCTAGACACTATTTATATAGTTTCACCCAAATTCAGAAAAACTAAGATATCTATTCTAGGACGGAGGGAATATAGTAGTGGTTCAGACATGGATTTGGGATTCGGAGTTTGGATTTGATATTAGAATGAACTTTTCCCATGTCAAAATGTACTCCTTTCAGTTATGACATGTCTACGCTTGCCATGGGTTACGGATTTTTTTTCTCGTATGACACCTATATTTCGGATCTTCTATGTTTAAAGGTTGCACAATTCCGGAATTTCTCCTCGCAAATTGAGCTCCATGACAGGAATCACAGGATGCAAACACTAACGCTGTGTTTGGATGTTGGAAAAACAGCTCGGGATTGAATTGGGATAGAAATTTCAAATCCAGGATGGAAAGGAAATGGCCACTGTTTCCAATTCTGATGTTTGGATGTGTATGAAATTTGTTGTTGGAATCAAAGGGTAGCACACAAATCCAAATCATGTTTGGATGTACAAACCTTGGAATTGAATGATTTGTTGATTTTTGACAATATGAACTTTTCTACATGTATGCAATATAGTATAATATAGTACTATGCTGGAATATAAACTTGGCAATCTAAACTTAAAAAAACAATGGACAAAACTGCTAGAATAGGAGGAACAGAAGGGGAAGATGAGGGACTGGGAGAGGCCAGCATGGGGAGGGCCAGGGAGCCGCCGTCATTCATCCCCCACCTCCATTCCCCCTGCCTCCACCGGCCGCCGCCGTTCCCCATCCTGCCCAAAAGCTCTAGGGTTTGGGGAGGCATGGAGGGGACCAAGAGGGAATGGAACGAGAGAGGCCAACATGGGGAGGGCCAGGGAGTCGTCGTCCTTCACCCTCCCACCTCCGTTCCCCCTGCCGCCATCGGCCGCCGTCGTTCCCCATCCCGCCCAGAAGCTCTAGGGTTTGGGGGGCCATGGAGGGAACCGAGAGGGAATAGAACGGGAGAGGGAGAGGAGGGCGGGGAATGGGAAGGGAAGAGGGAGAGGGAGCTGGGAAGGGGAGAGAGGGAAGCGGACTTGTTCTCGATGCAAACCTTGCAGTTAAAAACCTCCCACGTTGTGCAACTTGCAAGCCACAGCCACCGCCTCCGCGCACTACGCACGACCCTGCGTGCGCCTGCGCACAACGCCGCCCCAGCCGCAGAAACCACTGAAGGGTTTCGCGGCATAGTAAATCAAAATTTTCTACGGAGCGAACAGAGGGAAAGCCAAGATCTAATCTAGGAGATGCAAACAACGAGAGAGATTGGATTAGATCTTCATACCCTTGAAGATTCGCACAGCGGAACGTTCGTCGGAACGTGGGTGATGTAGTCGTACTCGCTTCTCCTCCTCGCGATCCGATCCGATCTAGCACCAAAAGTGGCGGTGCCTCCATGAGATGCACACGTGCATCACCTCGACGTCTCCTCCTTCCTCGGACCAGCAAGTATGGTGGAGAGATGGATTGGATCTACAACACGACGGCGTGGTGTATATGGTGGAGAATTTCTGCAGCAGGGCTTCGCCTACAAACAGTCGGGAGGGAGAGAGGAAATCTAGCAAGGCGGCTAGGGTTTGGAGGAGAGGTGTAGGGGTTTGGTGCGCCCCCACCCCTCTTTATATAGCGGGGGGCGCAGCCCTAGCCCCTCCCCCAAGCCCAAAGGATAAGGAGTGGGGAGCATGGACTCTCCCCTCTTCTAGAAACCCTATCTCTAGGGGCCACGTTGGTCCCCTTCCGGAAGGTTCTAGAAGCTTCCGATACAATACCGATTAACCCGGAACAATTCCGAATTCCAAAAACTGCATTGCCTTATATGAATCTTATTCTCCGGACCATTCCGGAACCTCTCGTGATATCCCGGATCCCATCCGAGACTCCGAACAAAAAATTCATAAACCAATTATGTTGGAATTATGCCCTAGAGGCAATAATAAAGATGTTATTATTATAATTCATGTTCATGATAAAGTTTATATTCCATGCTAGAATTGTATTAAGCGGAAACATTAATACTTGTGTGGTTTGTGAACAACACCGTGTCCCTGGTACGCCTCTAAGGACTAGCTCATTGATCAATGATGGTTAAGGTTTCCTAACCATAGACATGAGTTGTCAATTGATAATGAGATCATATCATTGGAGAATGATATGATGGACAGACCCAAACTAAGCAAAGCAATTAGATCGTGTCATCGTGTTCGTCTTTGCGAAGCTTTTCCTATGTCAAATATTGTATTCCTTAGACCATGAGATAATACAACTCCCTGGTATCGGAAGAAAGCTTTGAGGTCATCAAACATCATCCTATGAGAGGGTGATCATAAAGGTGTAGGGTTTCGTAGCATGGAAAACAAAAAAATTCTATCGCATGCAAACAAACAAGCCAAGATCTATCTACTAGATTGTAGCAACGAGTCGATGGAATAACGTACCCTCTAAGATTCCAAAGTGTTTAACGAGAGCGGATTCTCGTGGGTGATGTAGTCGTACTCTTCCCGATCTCAAGATCGTGTAGATGATTCTTCCGGCGCTGCGTTCCAGCAGCGCTCCCGCAGTCGGTCACACGTTCGGTACTCGACGAAGACCTTCCTCTCCCTTGTTCCAGCAGGCAGAGGAGGTTGTAGCACTCTCCTCGCGATTCCGGCAGCACAACGGCGTGGTACCGGAAGTAGAGGGGAAATCCCGCAGGGCTTCGCCTTAAGCCGGAGCGAGTATGGTGGATTATGAGAGAGAACTATTAGCGGTCTAGGGATTAGACACACCAATTAGAAGGCTCTAATCCGAGGGCTAGGGCAATTAGAAGCTCTAAACCAAAACAGCTCTAAACCGGAGTCTAGGGCTAGGATTTAGATTAGAGGCTAGGAAACTTGTGTGTCTAGAGGAGGAGGCCCTGCCCCTCCTTTTATGGGTGGAGGGGGCCGGCCAAGGGGAGGGTAGTCCCTCCCCAAGTCGGCCTTGGTTGGCGTGCCGGCTTGGAGGGACTCCTCCCCCAAGTCGGTTCCAACCACCTCTTGCTTGTTTCCCACAGTTTCTTGTTTTAGCCGTTTGCCTTTCAAACTGGACATTTGACTTTTCTGTTTTAGGATTCAATTTAATCCTTTATTTGGAACAGCAAGAACACTTAGTACATGATGCAATCATTCCAATATGCAATGACACATTCATGCACCCCTTCCCCCCCCCCCCCCCGGAGTGCCGGACATTCCGGAACCTTCTAGAACATTCCCGATGAAAACACCGGAATCATTTCCGAACTCCGAAACGGGACTTTCCTTATATGAATATTATTCTCCGGACCATTCCGGATCACCTAGTGATATCCCGGATCCCATCCGAGACTCCGAACAACATTCGGTCTCTTTCTCATAATACCATAACTACTCAAACAACGTCGAATCCTTAAGTGTGTCTCCCTACGGTTCGTGAACTATGCGGACATGATCGAGACACTTCTCCGAACAATAACCAATAGAGGAATCTGGAAATTCATATGGCTCCCACATACTTCTACGATTACTTTGCGATCGAATGAACCACTTACATACGATACCAATTTCCCTTTGTCTCACGATAGTTTACTTATCCGAGGTCATGATCGTCGGTATCTCTGCATACCTAGTTCAACCTCGTTACCGATAAGTACCCTTTTCTCGTTCTCGTGATATGTGATCCCTTGTGAGCCATTCACATGCTTGCAAGCTAATTGGATGACATTCCACCGAGAGGGCCCAGAGTATATATATCTGTCATATGGATGGACAAATCCCACTCTTGATCCATGTGTCTCAACCAAAACTTTCCGAACACTCAATGCCACCTTTATAGCCACCCAGTTACGGTGTGGTGTTTGATGTCATCAAAGCATCCATCCGGTAAAGGTGATATGCATGATCTCATGGTCGAAGGAATTAGGTTACTATGTATCAGAAAGCATATAGCAATTGAACTATTGAAATGACTTGATCTTTATGCTACACTTATCTATAGGAGTATGCCCACCATATCATTCTCCTAATGATATGATCTTGTTGTTGATAACATCTCAATGTTCATGATAGGGAAACCACAATCATCTATCAAACAACAAGCTAGTGAAGTATAGAGGCTATACTAGGGACTTCAAATTAAGTTTACAAATCACACAAGTATCAATGTTTCCTTGTTAATACTATTATAGCATGAATGTAAACATTTATCATAAACACAAAGATATAATAATAACTACATTTATTATTGCCTCTAGGGCATATCTCCAACAGTCTCCCACTTGCACTAGAGTCATCTAATCTAGATTACATGGTAATATATCGAACGCCCATGGCAGTTTGGTGTTGGTCATATTTTGCCCTCGGGAGAGGTTTAGTCAACGGATCCGCCACATTCAGATCTGTGTGTACTTTGCAAATCTTTATATCCCCATCCTGGATATGTTCTCGAATAGCGTGAAAACGTAGCTTGATGTGCTTCAACTTCTTGTGTGACCTTGGTTCTTGCGCATTGGCTATGGCGCCCATGTTATCACAGTAGATAGACATTGGGTCCAGCGCACTAGGAACCACACCCAGCTCGGTAATGAGCTCTTTCATCCATATCGCTTCTTGTGAAGCCTCCGAAGCAGCCATGTATTCCGATTCAGTTGAAGATCTCGCCACAACGCTTTGCTTTGCACTCCTCCAGCTAACTGCTGCACCATTCAAAATAAATACGTATCCGGATTGTGATTTAGAATCATCCGGATCGGTGTTCCAACTAGCATCGGTGTAACTGTTAACAACGAGCTGTTCATCACCTCCATAAGAAAGAACCATATCCTTAGTTCTTCTCAAGTACTTAAGGATGTTTTTGACCGCTGTCCAATGATCCACTCCTGGATCACTTTGATATCTGCTAGTTAAACTAACATCATATGCAATGTCGGGTCTAGTACATAGCATGGCATACATTAGAGATCCTATGGCTGAGGCATAGGGAGTCTTACTCATCCTTTCTCTATCTTTTGCCGATGTCGGACTTTGAGTTTTACTCAAGGTCGTATTGGGCAACATGGGCAAGAACCCTTTCTTGCTTTCTTCCATTCCAAACCTCTTTAGAACTTTGTCCAAATATGTACTCTGTGACAATGATATTTGGCGTTTCGATCTATCTCTATAAATCTTTATGCCTAATATGTAAGCTGCTTCGCCAAGATCCTTCATTGAAAAACTATTATTCAAATATTCTTTGACACTATTAAGAAGGTCTACATCATTCCCAATCAACAATATGTCATCCACATATAGTATTAGGAATGCTACAGAGCTCCCACTCACTTTCTTGTAAATACAAGCTTCTCCATAAGTTTGTATAAAACCAAAACTTTTGATTACCTTATCAAAACGTTGATTCCAACTTCGGGATGCTTGCTTCAATCCATAGATGGATCGTTGAAGTTTGCATACCTTGTTAGCATCTTTAGGATCGACAAAACCTTTGGGTTGCATCATATACAACTCTTCATCAATGTCTCCATTGAGGAATGCTGTTTTGACATCCATCTGCCATATCTCATAATCATAATATGCAGCGATTGCTAACATAATCCTTACAGACTTTAGCTTCGCTACTGGTGAGAAAGTCTCATCGTAGTCAACTCCTTGAATTTGTCGAAACCCTTTTGCGACAAGTCGAGCTTTATAGGCAGTAACATTACCATCAGCATCTGTTTTCTTCTTGAAAATCCATTTGTTCTCGACAGCCTTCCGGCCATCCGGTAAGTCCACCAAAGTCCATACTTGGTTTTCGTACATGGATCCAATCTCGGATTTCATGGCTTCTTGCCATTTATTGGAATCTGGGCTCATCATCGCTTCCTCATATGTCTCGGGGTCATCGGTGTTGTCCACCAACATGACATTCATAACGGAATCATACCAATCTGGAGTGGTACGAGTTCTCGTTGACCTCCGAGGCTCTGTAGCAACTTCAACCGAAGTTTCATGATCACCATCACTAGCTTCCTCTCTTATTGGTGCAGGCACCACAGGAACTTCTTCCGGTGCTGCGCTACTCGCAATTTCGAGAGAAGGTTCGACAACCTCGTCGAGTTCTACTTTCCTTCCAGTCACTTCTTTCGAGAGAAATTCCTTCTCTAGAAAGGATCCATTCTTGGCAACGAAGATTTTGCCTTCGGATCTATGATAGAAGGTATACCCAATAGTTTCCTTCGGGTATCCTATGAAGACGCATTTTTCCGCTTTGGGTTCAAGCTTGTCCGGTTGTAACTTCTTTACATAGGCTTCGCATCCCCAAACTTTAAGGAACGACAATTTAGGTTTCTTCCCAAACCATAATTCATACGGTGTCGTTTCAACGGATTTAGATGGTGCCCTATTTAAAGTGAATGCGGCTGTTTCTAATGCATAACCCCAAAATGATAGCGGTAAATCTGTAAGTGACATCATAGAACGAACCATATCTAAGAGAGTTCGATTACGACGTTCGGACACACCATTACACTGTGGTGTTCCCGGCGGTGTCAATTGTGAAAGTATTCCGCATTTCTTCAAATGCTCGCCAAACTCGTAACTTAGATATTCACCTCCATGATCAGAACGTAGAAATTTAATCTTCTTGTTACGTTGATTCTCTACCTCACTTTGAAACTCCTTAAACTTCTCGAAAGTTTTGGACTTTTGTTTCATGAAATAGATATATCCATATCTACTCAAGTCATCCATGAAGGTAAGAACATAACGATAACCACCGCGCGATGCTACACTCATTGGACCACACACATCGGTATGTATGATTTCCAATAAGTCTGTAGCTCGCTCCATCATACCAGAAAATGGAGTCTTAGTCATTTTACCCATCAGACATGCTTCGCATCTTTCAAGTGATTCAAAATCAAGTGATTCAAGAAGTCCATCGGAATGGAGTTTCTTCATACGTTTCACTCCAATGTGACCAAGACGACAGTGCCACATATAGGTCGAATTATCGCTTGATTTCAAACGTTTAGCCTCAATGTTGTTGATATGTGTATTTCCACTATCGAGATTCAATAAGAATAGACCATCTATCAAAGGTGCATGTGCATAAAACATATTACTCATATAAATCGAACAACCATTATTCTTGGACTTAAACAAGTAACCGTCTCGCAATAAACAAGATCCCGATATAATGTTCATGCTTAACGCAGGCACCAAATAACAATTATTTAAGTATAAAACTAATCCCGATGGTAGATGAAGGGGTAGCGTGCCGACCGCGATCACATCAACCTTTGATCCATTTCCCACGCGCATCGTCACCTCGTTCTTCGCTAGCTTCCGTTTATTCTGCAGCACCTGTTTCGAGTTACAAATATGAGCAACCGAACCAGTATCAAATACCCAGGCACTACTACGAGTACTAGTGAGATACACATCAATAACATGTATATCAGATATACCTTTCTTCTTGATGTTGCCGTTCTTCAAATCCGCCAAGTACTTTGGGCAATTCCGCTTCCAGTGACCTTCTCCCTTGCAGTAAAAGCACTCAGTATCAGGCTTAGGTCCAGCCTTGGTCTTCTTCGCTGGTGTAGTAACTTTCTTACGACCCTTCTTGAAGTGTCCCTTTTGCTTAGACTTGCCTTTCTTGAATTTGGTGGTCTTATTGACCAACAACACTTGGTGCTCTTTCTTGATCTCCACTTCTGCAGATTTCAACATGGCAAGGAGTTCTGGCAACGTCTTATTCATGTTCTGCATGTTGTAGTTCATCACAAAGTTCTTGTAACTTGGTGGTAGTGATTGGAGGACACGGTAAATCCCCAAAGCATTAGGAATCACTATACCCAAGCTTTGAAGTTTGTTTGCGTGCCCAGACATCTTAAGCACATGCTCACTGACGGAGCTGCCCTCTTCCATCTTGCAGTTAAAGAACTTTTTAGAAGCCTCATAGCTTTCAATTGCCGCATGAGTCTCAAAAATCAATTTGAGATCCTCGACAATATCATATGGGTCTGAATCCTCAAACCTTTTCTGAAGCTCCGATTCCAAACCATACAAGATAGCACACTGAACTATGGAGTACTGATTCTTCCGAGCGAGGTAAACATTCTTTACTTCATCGGGAGCATCATCTGCAGGTGGGTCACCCAGCGGTGCATCCAGCACATAGGTCAAATTACCAGCTGTGAGGACAATCCTCAAATTGCGGAACCAAACCGCGAAGTTGCTTCCATTGTTTTTCAACTTTTCTTTCTCTAGGAACGCATTAAAATTGATGGTAGGGGCTGCCATTGATCTACAACATATTTGCAATAGTTTAGACTAAGTTTATGACAAATTGGGTTCAAATTAATTAATAAAGTTAATCTAGGTGAACTCCCACTCAAAACAATATCCCTCACATTGTTTTAGTGATCACACGAACCAAATCCACTACATCAACACCGATCATCACGAGAGTTGATATAGTTTCAATGGCGAACAATCATCATGTTCATCATATCTACTATATGATTCATGCTTTACCTTTCGGTGATCCGTGTTCCGAGACCATGTCTGTACATGCTAGGCTCGTCAAGATCAAACCTTAGTTTCCGCATGAGCAAATCTGGCTTGCTCACGTTGTATACACTTGCGGAATCTAACACACCCGATCATCACGTGGTGCTTCGAAACAACAAGCTTTAGCAACGGTGCTAACTAAGGGTGAACACTTTATGACTTGAAATTCATGTGCATGAGGGATCATCTTATAATGCTACCGTCGTCTACTAAGCAATACAAGATGCATAAAGGATTAACATCACATGCAATTCAATATATATGTGATATGATATGGCCTTTCTTCTTTGTGCTTCCGATCTCCATCTTCAAGCAAGAACATGATCTCCATCATCACTGGCATTGCATCAAGGTCAATGACGCCTCTCCATGGTTGTCGTCCACCGGCTTCAACTATTACAACTACTTTGAATAGACACGCGGGTCTTAACATAAATTAAAGACAACCATATGGCTCCTGCCGGTTGCCAACTTACAATAAGGAACATTGCATACATCAAATATAATCACAATCATGGCCATATCACATCACTGCACACCCCTGCAAAACAAAGTTAGACGCCTCTACTTTCTTTGCATATTTTACGTGGTTTGGGGCTTTCAATAAGTGTCGTTCTAACTTACGAACAAGAACCACAACATTGATACTAGTATTGTTAATCACCCGTTGTAAATTGGATCTTAACTATGCTAGGAGAAACAGGCACCCGCAAAGCCACTTATGCAATACAAGTTGCATGTCAAGCGTGGAGCAAGTCTCATGAACGATGTCATGTAAGGTTAGCCCGGGCCGCTTCATCCCAACATACCGCAAGATGCAAAGTACACAAGAAGCAATCGACAATAAAAGCATCAATGCCCACAATGACCATTGTGTTCTACTCGTGCAACATATCTACATATAGACACGGCTCTGATACCACTGTAGGGTTTCGTAGCATGGAAAACAAAAATTTTCTATCGCATGCAAACAAACAAGCCAAGATCTATCTACTAGATTGTAGCAACGAGTCGATGGAATAACTTACCCTCGAAGATTCCAAAGTGTTTAACGAGAGCGGATTCTCGTGGGTGATGTAGTCGTACTCTTCCCGATCTCAAGATCGTGTAGATGATCCTTCCGGCGCTGCGTTCCGGCAGCGCTCCCGCAGTCGGTCACACGTTCGGTACTCGACGAAGACCTTCCTCTCCCTTGTTCCAGCAGGCAGCGGAGGTTGTAGCACTCTCCTCGCGATTCCGGCAGCACAACGGCGTGGTACCGGAAGTAGAGGGGAAATCCCGCAGGGCTTCGCCTTAAGCCGGAGCGAGTATGGTGGATTATGAGAGAGAACTATTAGAGGTCTAGGGATTAGACACACCAATTAGAAGGCTCTAATCCGAGGGCTAGGGCAATTAGAAGCTCTAAACCAAAACAGCTCTAAACCGGAGTCTAGGGCTAGGATTTAGATTAGAGGCTAGGAAACTTGTGTGTCTAGAGGAGGAGGCCCTGCCCCTCCTTTTATGGATGGTGGGGGCCGGCAAAGGGGAGGGGAGTCCCTCCCCAAGTCGGCCTTGGTTGGCGCGCCGGCTTGGAGGGACTCCTCCCCCAAGTCGGTTCCAACCACCTCTTGCTTGTTTCCCACAGTTTCTTGTTTTAGCCGTTTGACTTTCAAACTAGACATTTGACTTTTCTGTTTTAGGATTCAATTTAATACTTTATTTGGAACAGCAAGAACACTTAGTACATGATGCAATCATTCCAATATGCAATGACACATTCATGCACCCCTTCCCCCCCGGAGTGCCGGACATTCCGGAACCTTCTAGAACATTCCCGATGAAAACATCGGAATCATTTCCGAACTCCGAAACGGGACTTTCCTTATATGAATCTTATTCTCCGGACCATTCCGGATCACCTCGTGATATACCGGATCCCATCCGAGACTCCGAACAACATTCGGTCTCTTTCTCATAATACCATAACTACTCAAACAACGTCGAATCCTTAAGTGTGTCTCCCTACGGTTCGTGAACTATGCGGACATGATCGAGACACTTCTCTGAACAATAACCAATAGAGGAATCTGGAAATTCATATGGCTCCCACATACTTCTACGATTACTTTGCGATCGAATGAACCACTTACATACGATACCAATTTCCCTTTGTCTCACGATAGTTTACTTATCCGAGGTCATGATCGTCGGTATCTCTGCATACCTAGTTCAACCTCGTTACCGATAAGTACTCTTTTCTCGTTCCCGTGATATGTGATCCCTTGTGAGACAGTCACATGCTTGCAAGCTAATTGGATGACATTCCACCGAGAGGGCCCAGAGTATATCTATCCGTCATATGGATGGACAAATCCCACTCTTGATCCATGTGTCTCAACCAAAACTTTCCGAACACTCAATGCCACCTTTATAGCCACCCAGTTACGGTGTGGTGTTTGATGTCATCAAAGCATCCATCCGGTAAAGGTGATATGCATGATCTCATGGTCGAAGGAATTAGGTTACTATGTATCAGAAAGCATATAGCAATTGAACTATTGAAATGACTTGATCTTTATGCTACGCTTATCTATAGGAGTATGTCCACCATATCATTCTCCTAATGATATGA
Source organism: Avena atlantica (assembly GCA_910589765.1). Taxonomy (NCBI): domain Eukaryota; kingdom Viridiplantae; phylum Streptophyta; class Magnoliopsida; order Poales; family Poaceae; genus Avena; species Avena atlantica. The sequence continues at coordinate 513,303,661 of OU342735.1, read as the reverse complement.
TCTTGTTGTTGATAACATCTCAATGTTCATGATAGGGAAACCACAATCATCTATCAACCAACAAGCTAGTGAAGTATAGAGGCTATACTAGGGACTTCAAATTAAGTTTACAAATCACACAAGTATCAATGTTTCCTTGTTAATACTATTATAGCATGAATGTAAACATTTATCATAAACACAAAGATATAATAATAACTACATTTATTATTGCCTCTAGGGCATATCTCCAACAAAAGGTGTCTCTCAGGTGATCGGAAAGTATCTGTTGGGTTGTATGTATCGAGATGGGATTTGTCCCTCCCAAGTCGGAGAGATATACTTCGGGCCCACTCGGTAATCAATATCAACACCGCTTGCAAGCATGTGGTTAAGGAGTTAATCACAAAGTGATATCGGATTATGGAACGAGTAAAGTACTTGCTGTGAACGAGATTGAACTAGGTATGACGGTACCGACGATCGAATCTCGGGCAAGTAAAATATCGCGAGACGAAGGGAATATATATATATGGGATTGTTTGAATCCTGGCATCGTGGTTCATCCGATATGATCATCGATGAATGTGTGGGAGTCAATATGGGTGCCCAGACCCCGCTGTTGATTATTGATAGAAGATCATGTCTGCATATTCTCGAACCCGCAGGGTCACACACTTAACGTATCTCAACGCTAGGATAGATTGGATAATTGGTTTATGAATTTTTGTTCGGAGTCTCGGATGGGATCCGGGATATCACGAGAGGTTCCGGAATGGTCCGGAGAATAAGATTCATATAAGGCAGTGCAGTTTTTGGAGTTCGGAATTGTTCCGGGTTAATCGGTATTGTACCGGAAGCTTTTAGAACCTTCCGGAAGGGGACCAACGTGGCCCCACCTTCCGGGAGGGGGCATGGGCCTATGAGGGAGTGTCCTTTCCGCATTGGTCCAGGGTCACAAGGCCCCATAGGGCCCAGTCGATCCTAGAGAGTTTAAATCGTTTAAACTAGAGATAGGGTTTCTAGAAGAGGAGAGAGTCCATGCCCCCCACTCCTTATCCTTTGGGCTTGGGGGAGGGGCTAGGGCTGCGCCCCCCTCTATATAAAGAGGGGTAGGGGCGCACCAAACCCCTACACCTCTCCTCCAAACCCTAGCCGCCTTGCTGCCTTCCTCTCTCCCTCCCGACTGTTTGTAGGCGAAGCCCTGCGGCAGAAATTCTCCACCATATACACCACGCCGTCGTGTTGTAGATCCAATTTACCTCTCCACCATACTTGCTAGTCCGAGGAAGGAGGAGACGTCGAGGTGCTGCACGTGTGCATCTCACGGAGGCACCGCCACTTGTGGTGCTAGATCGGATCGGATCGCGAGGAGGAGAAGCGAGTACGACTACATCACCCACGTTCCGACGAACGTTCCGCTGTGCGAATCTTCAAGGGTATGAAGATCTAATCCAATCTCTCTCGTTGTTTGCATCTCCTAGATTAGATCTTGGCTTTCCCTCTGTCCGCTCCGTAGAAAATTTTGATTTACTATGCCGCGAAACCCTTCAGTGGTATCAGAGCTAGATCTATGCGTAGATGTGTTTCACGAGTAGAACGCAACATGGTTGTTGCAGACGTTGATGTTTTCTGTTGCAAGCCTCTTGTTTGTGTTCTTCTTATGACGCGGGATAGTGAGATTGAAGCGGTCCAGGCCAACCTTACGCGACATCGTTCGCGAGACCGGCTCCGCACTTGACGTGTGGCTTGTTCCACACATGCGGCTGGTGGATGTCAGTTTCTCTCACTATAGTTGTCATGGGATTAACACCGGAGTTTGGCAACCATAATATCACCGTTGTGGCTTTCTGTAGGTAAGAATCGTTCTTAGCATCTACTCCCATAAGCCACGTAAAACATGCAACAACAAAGTAGAGGCGTCTAACTTGTTTTTACAGGGAGTGTTTTCTGTGATATGGTATGGCCCAAGATGTGATGTGTATATTGTATGCGATGATCATGTTTTGTAATGTTTCACGACTTGCATGTCGATGAGTACAAAACCGGCAGGAGCCATATGGTTATCTTTATAATTGTGTATGACCTGTGTGTCAACTTCTTATACGCCATGTAATAGTTTCACTTTATCGCTAAGTAGTTAGCAATAGTTGTAGTTGCTATTCGTGGTGGAGGCAATCATGGTGGAGTGATGGAGATCATGCCGGAACGCACAAGATGGAGATCATTGCGCGAAGATTGGCTATACCATGTCACATAAAGTTATATGCATGTGATGTTTATCCCTTTATGTATCTTATTATGCTTAGATCGCGACGGTAGCATTATAAGATGATTCCTCACTTAAAGATCAAGATAAAAACTGTGTTCTCCCCTAGTATGCACCGTTGCGAAAGTTCGTCGTTTCCAAGCATCACGTGATGATCGGGTGCTATAGACTCTACGCTCACATACAACGGGTGCAAGCCAGTTTTGCACACGCGGAAATACTTGGGTCTAGCTTGACGAGCCTAGCATGTACAGACATGGCCTCGAAACACAAGAACCGAAAGGTTAAGCATGAGTCATATGAATGATATGATCGACACTTTGTTGTCCACCATTGAAACCACATCTCTTCTCGTGATGATCGGATTAGGTGTGGTGAATTTGGATCGTGTTCACTAAACAACTTGAGGGATGTTGAATTTAGTGGGAGTTCATCTAGTAATTTGATTAAGTTGAACTATTTATCATGAACATAGTCTAAATTGTACTTGCAAATACTATAGATCACATGGCCAAGTCCAACTTCAACTTCAACGTTTTTGCTGAGAAGGAAAAGCTTAGAAATAATGGGTCTAACTTCACCAATTGGTTCCGCAATCTAAGAATCATTTTGTCTGGCGGACAAAAGGACTATGTCCTTGGAAAAGCGTTAGGTGACCCCCCTGCTGCAACTGCACCGGCTGATGAGAAAGCTGTCTATCAGTCGCGTAAAGAAGATTATGGTGTGATTAAGAGCACCATGTTGTTTGCTATGGAACCGGAACTTCAAAATCGTTTTGAAGAGTATCCCGGGCCCTTTGAGATTCTCGAAGAGTTGAAAACCATGTTTCAGACTCAGGCCCGTTCTGAGAGATATGAGATCTCCGAGAAGTTCTTTAACTGCAAGATGGAGGAAGGGAGTTCCGTTAGTGAGCACGCCATAAAGATGTCGGGCTACACTCAACGCCTTGAGCAACTGGAATGCACGATTCCAGAGGAGCTCAAGATTGACAGGGTTCTGCAATCACTCCCTCCCAGCTACAAAAGTTTTGTAGTGACTCATAATCAGATTGGCTCCACTGATACGATCACCGAGCTCTTCGCAAAGCTGAAGGCTGCGGAGGTGGACATCAAAAAGGATAATCATGTGTTGATGGTCAACAAGCCCTCCTTTAAGAAAGGTAAGGGAGCAAAGAAGCCCTTCAATAAGGGCGGCGGCAAGCGCAATGCTCCTGCTGAGAAGAAGCTCAAGTCTGGTCCTAAGCCGGACACTGAGTGCTTCTATTGCAAGGACAAGGGTCACTGGAAGCGCAACTGTCCGAAGTACTTAGCGGACAAGAAGGCTGGCACCATCAAAGGTATATTTGATATACATGTTATTGATGTTTTCCTTACTAGCCCTCGTTGTAGTGCCTGGGTATTTGATACCGGTTCAGTTGCTAATATTTGTAACTCGAAACAGGAGCTACGGAATAGACGGCGGCTTGCGAGGGATGAGGTGACGATGCGCGTTGGCAACGGATCAAGAGTTGATGTGATGGCCGTCGGCACGCTCTCCTTAGTTTTACCTTCGGGATTAGTTTTAAACCTTAATAAGTGTTATTATGTGCCTGCGTTGAGCATGAACATTATTTCTGGATCGTGTTTATTGCAAGACGGTTATTCATTTAAATCGGAGAATAATGGTTGTTCTATTTATATGAGTAACATCTTTTATGGTCATGCACCTCTTATGAATGGTTTATTTCTTCTAAATCTCGAAAGGGATGAAACACACATCCATAACATTGAGGATAAGAGATGCAAAGTAGATAGTGATAATACTACTTATTTGTGGCACTGTCGTCTAGGTCATATTGGTGTAAAGCGCATGAAGAAACTCCATTCTGATGGACTTTTGGAGTCTCTTGATTTTGAATCATTTGACACATGCGAACCATTCCTCATGGGCAAGATGATCAAAACCCCGTTCTCCGGAATGATGGAGCGAGCAACGGACTTGTTGGAAATCATACATACCGATGTATGCGGACCGATGAGTACTTCCACGTGCGGTGGATATCGCTATTTCCTTACTTTTACCGATGACTTAAGTAGATATGGGTATATCTATTTAATGAAACATAAATCTGAAACATTTGAAAAGTTCAAGGAATTTCAGAATGAAGTGGAGAACCATCGTAACAGAAAGATTAAGTTTCTACGATCCGATCGTGGAGGTGAATATTTGAGTTATGATTTTCTCACGCATCTTAAAGCAAGTGGAATCGTTTCACAACTCACGCCACCCGGAACACCACAACACAATGGTGTGTCTGAACGCCGAAATCGAACCCTATTAGATATGGTCCGATCAATGATGTCTCTTACTGATTTGCCGTTATCATTTTGGGGTTATGCATTAGAAACCGCTGCATTCACTTTAAATAGGGCACCATCTAAATCCGTTGAGACGACACCGTATGAACTGTGGTTTGGTGCTAAACCTAAGTTGTCGTTTCTTAAAGTTTGGGGATGCGAAGCTTACGTCAAGAAGTTGATGCCGGACAAGCTCGAACCCAAAGAGGAGAAATGCGTATTCATAGGATACCCTAAGGAAACTATTGGGTATACCTTCTATCACAGAACCGAAGGCAAAGTGTTTGTCGCAAAGAACGGCTCCTTTCTTGAGAAGGAGTTTCTCTCGAAAGAAGTGAGTGGGAGGAAAGTAGAGCTAGACGAGGTTATTGAACCTTCTCTTGAATTGGAGAGTAGCGCATCACCTGAAATTGTTCCAGTGCCGCCTGCACCAACAATAGAGGAAGCTAATGACAAGGATCATGAAGCTTCGGACGATGCTGCTACTGAACGTCGCAGGTCGACAAGGTCGCGTGCCCCTCCTGAGTGGTACGGCAACCCTGTCTTGACTGTCTTGTTAGTAGAAGACAGTGAACCTACGAACTATGAGGAAGCGATGATGAGCCCAGACTCTGAGAAATGGCTAGAAGCCATGAAATCCGAATTGGGATCCATGAGCGAAAACCAAGTATGGACTTTGGTGGACCCTCCTAGCGACCGAAAGGCCGTTGAGTGCAAATGGATCTTCAAGAAGAAAACGGACGCGGATGATAATGTTACCGTCTATAAAGCACGGCTTGTCGCGAAAGGTTTTCGACAAGTTCAAGGTGTTGACTACGATGAGACTTTCTCTCCCGTAGCAATGTTTAAGTCCATTCGGATTTTATTAGCAATTGCTGCGTTTCATGATTATGAAATATGGCAGATGGATGTCAAGACTGCTTTCCTCAATGGCAACATTGATGAAGATTTGTATATGATGCAACCCGAAGGTTTTGTCAATCCTAAGGATGCTAGTAAAGTATGCAAACTTCAGCGTTCCATTTATGGACTGAAGCAAGCATCTCGGAGTTGGAACCTTCGTTTTGATCAAGTGATCAAGAGCTTTGGATTTGTTCCAAATTGCTACGAAGCTTGTATCTACAAGAAAGTGAGTGGGAGCTCAGTGACGTTTCTGGTACTATATGTGGATGACATATTGATTATCGGAAATGACATCAACATGCTTAACGATGTGAAGAGTTATTTGAACAAGTGTTTTTCAATGAAAGACCTAGGTGAAGCTGCTTATATATTGGGAATCAAGATCTATAGAGATAGACAAAGACGCCTGATAGCTTTAAGCCAGAGTACATACCTAGACAAAGTTCTGAAAAGGTTCAGAATGGATAAGGCAAAGAAAGGTTCAGTGCCTATGTTGTCAGGTAAGATATTGAGCAAGGCTCAGTGTCCAGCTACAGTAAATGATAGGGAAGCTATGATCAAAGTGCCTTATGCCTCGGCCATAGGTTTTATCATGTATGCCATGCTGTGTACTAGACCGGATGTGTCCAATGCTCTTAGTTTGACAAGCAGATATCAAAGTGATCCAGGAGTGGAACACTGGACAGCCGTGAAGACCATCCTAAAGTACCTAAATAGGACTAAAGAAATGTTCTTAGTCTATGGGGGTGATGAACAGCTTGTCGTAAAAGGTTACGTCGACGCTAGTTTTGACACCGACAAGGATGATTCCAAATCTTAGACAGGATACGTTTATATTTTGAATGGAGGAGCTGTGAGATGGAGAAGCTGCAAGAAAAGCGTGATCGCGGGATCTACAGTAGAGGCGGAATACATGGCTGCTGCAGAAGCGTCAAGTGAAGGAGTTTGGATCAGAAACTTCATCACTGAGCTTGGCGTGGTTCCAAGTGCATTGGACCCACTGGAGATATTGTGTGACAACACTGGCGCCATAGCACTCGCTAAGGAACCAAGATATCATCCAAAGACCAAGCATATCAACCGCAAGTTTCATATAATCCGAGATTATATTGCAGATGGAGATCTGAAGATTAGCAAAGTACATACAGATCTGAATGTCGCAGATCCATTGACTAAACCTCTTCCACGTGTAAAACATGATCAACACCTCAGTGCCATGGGTGTGAGATTGTTACCAGATGTAAACTAGATTATTGACTCTAGTGCAAGTGGGAGACTGTTGGAATTATGCCCTAGAGGCAATAATAAAGATGTTATTATTATAATTCATGTTCATGATAAAGTTTATATTCCATGCTAGAATTGTATTAAGCGGAAACATTAATACTTGTGTGGTTTGTGAACAACACCGTGTCCCTGGTACGCCTCTAAGGACTAGCTCATTGATCAATGATGGTTAAGGTTTCCTAACCATAGACATGAGTTGTCAATTGATAATGAGATCATATCATTGGAGAATGATATGATGGACAGACCCAAACTAAGCAAAGCAATTAGATCGTGTCATCGTGTTCGTCTTTGCGAAGCTTTTCCTATGTCAAATATTGTATTCCTTAGACCATGAGATAATACAACTCCCTGGTATCGGAAGAAAGCTTTGAGGTCATCAAACATCATCCTATGAGAGGGTGATCATAAAGGTGTCTCTCAGGTGATCGGAAAGTATCTGTTGGGTTGTATGTATCGAGATGGGATTTGTCCCTCCCAAGTCGGAGAGATATACTTCGGGCCCACTCGGTAATCAATATCAACACCGCTTGCAAGCATGTGGTTAAGGAGTTAATCACAAAGTGATATCGGATTACGGAACGAGTAAAGTACTTGCTGTGAACGAGATTGAACTAGGTATGACGGTACCGACGATCGAATCTCGGGCAAGTAAAATATCGCGAGACAAAGGGAATATATATATGGGATTGTTTGAATCCTGGCATCGTGGTTCATCCGATATGATCATCGATGAATGTGTGGGAGTCAATATGGGTGCCCAGACCCCGCTGTTGATTATTGATAGAAGATCATGTCTGCATATTCTCGAACCCGCAGGGTCACACACTTAACGTATCTCGACGCTAGGATAGATTGGATAATTGGTTTATGAATTTTTGTTCGGAGTCTCGGATGGGATCCGGGATATCACGAGAGGTTCCGGAATGGTCCGGAGAATAAGATTCATATAAGGCAGTGCAGTTTTTGGAGTTCGGAATTGTTCCAGGTTAATCGGTATTGTACTGGAAGCTTCTAGAACCTTCCGGAAGGGGACCAACGTGGCCCCACCTTCCGGGAGGGGGCATGGGCCTATGAGGGAGTGTCCTGGCCGCATTGGGCCAGGGGCACAAGGCCCCATAGGGCCCAGCCGATCCTATAGAGTTTAAATCGTTTAAACTAGAGATAGGGTTTCTAGAAGAGGGGAGAGTCCATGCCCCCCACTCCTTATCCTTTGGGCTTGGGGGAGGGGCTAGGGCTGCGCCCCCCTCTATATAAAGAGGGGTGGGGGCGCACCAAACCCCTACACCTCTCCTCCAAACCCTAGCCGCCTTGCTGCCTTCCTCTCTCCCTCCCGACTGTTTGTAGGCGAAGCCCTGCGGCAGAAATTCTCCACCATATACACCACGCCGTCGTGTTGTAGATCCAATCTACCTCTCCACCATACTTGCTGGTCCGAGGAAGGAGGAGACGTCGAGGTGCTGCACGTGTGCATCTCACGGAGGCACCGCCACTTGTGGTGCTAGATCGGATCGGATCGCGAGGAGGAGAATCGAGTACGACTACATCACCCACGTTCCGACGAACGTTCCGCTGTGCGAATCTTCAAGGGTATGAAGATCTAATCCAATCTCTCTCATTGTTTGCATCTCCTAGATTAGATCTTGGCTTTCCCTCTGTTCGCTCCGTAGAAAATTTTGATTTACTATGCCGCGAAACCCTTCAAATTATCCAATCTATCCTAGCGTCGAGATACGTTAAGTGTGTGACCCTGCGGGTTCGAGAATATGCAGACATGATCTTCTATCAATAATCAACAGCGGGGTCTGGGCACCCATATTGACTCCCACACATTCATCGATGATCATATCGGATGAACCACGATGCCAGGATTCAAACAATCCCATATATATATTCCCTTCGTCTCGCGATATTTTACTTGCCCGAGATTCGATCGTCGGTACCGTCATACCTAGTTCAATCTCGTTCACAGCAAGTACTTTACTCGTTCCGTAATCCGATATCACTTTGTGATTAACTCCTTAACCACATGCTTGCAAGCGGTGTTGATATCGATTACCGAGTGAGCCCGAAGTATATCTCTCCGACTTGGGAGGGACAAGTTCCATCTCGATACATACAACCCAACAGATACTTTCCGATCACCTGAGAGACACCTTTATGATCACCCTCTCATAGGATGACGTTTGATGACCTCAAAGCTTTCTTCCGATACCAGGGAGTTGTATTATCTCATGGTCTAAGGAATACAATATTTGACATAAGAAAAGCTTCGCAAAGACGAACACGATGACACGATCTAATTGCTTTGCTTAGTTTGTGTCTGTCCATCATATCATTCTCCAATGAAATGATCTCATTATCAATTGACAACTCATGTCTATGGTTAGGAAACCTTAACCATCATTGATCAATGAGCTAGTCCTTAGAGGCGTACCAGGGACACGGTGTTGTTCACAAACCACACAAGTATTAATGTTTCCGTTTAATACAATTCTAGCATGGAATATAAACTTTATCATGAACATGAATTATAATAATAACATCTTTATTATTGCCTCTAGGGCATAATTCCAACAACCACCGCCTGCGCACGCCGCACAAGCCCCCGCCTCCGCCGAGCCCCCCCCCCCCTGCGCACCTCGTTGCACGCCCGAACGAGAGGCCGACCTGACGCCGATGCGCCAACAATTTCTTCAGGTTCTACGCGCATTAGTACCAGCAAAATTCAGTACAAAAAATTCTCCCGAAATTCAGTGATCAGGTTGTAGTGGAATTCAGCAAGCATTTGTAGCAGTTCAATACGTTGGCGCCATTTATCAATGTTGTTCTATATGATGGAGGGAAAAGCAAACTCAAATTAATTCAAGATTTGGAGTTCTATGAGAGTGGAAGGTGTATTATGTTACATGTTCTCTTATCCCATGCTAATGCTATCTTAGAGGATCTCGATCCTATAGCACGTATTAACTTATCTCAATCAACTGAAGAAACTTTCCACTGATTTTAGGATGTTTCTTGTGAGCTCCCAAATTCAGGATAATCTTTCTGAGTACGTTAAACTTTTAGGCTTCCTTAATCCTGGCGAACAAGAAAATGACAATTGCGTTGACAATGCTGAAACCTTTGTGATGGCAAAAAAAAACCTTCAAAGGTCATGTTGCATATGAGCGCTGAGCAGATTCTTCAAAAATACTGGAGTACTGGGTTCCTCGGCTTGTAGTGAAATTCAACGAGCATTATAACAGCAAAATTCAACAAGGAGTGTGCTTGTAGGCTGTTTTTTGTGGCAACCTGTAGGATAGTGGTTTTAGATCCTTTTCAATGTATAGATCTACTTCAGAGCTTGTGTGTTGAGCTTCTATATGCTCATACATTTCTTGTACGCCAATTTTGACCACTCATTTCCTTGGAGCAAATGACTGAAAGTTTCTTAGTATTGTTCTCTCTTAGATTCACCATTGCATTGCCCATCAACTTAATTGAAAGCTGGAAGTTGTCTTTTCTTAGTGAAAGTACGTAATCAACAGAAGGGTTGAGGAAACTAAACGCCCTGTTTTTTAGAACTGAAGCATCACCAATCTGCTATGCTAAAAGTAACACCAACATCTATAGCTTATGTGGTTGAGGACTTTGGTGATAATATAGATGGACCATTTACTATAGGGGAAACTATGGACATGTACAACCGCCAGTTTAAGGTATTTTTGTGTGTGATCAAATAAGGTTACTTGGTTCAACTCCGAAAAAATCGTGTTGAAGGCTTTCTGGAACCAGTGTGGTGTCTTATCTGTAAGGGCCCTCCTCCCATCATGTATCAAAGATCCTTTCCATCATAATGCGCGCCTTACGGTAGATTTAAAGGTAAAGCGGCCTCGGAAGTTTCACTGTATTTGTTCCCGTGAACTACTCATTCTTATCCACTCCATAAATTGTTTATGCTTGGCACCACATTCATATTTCACACTGAATTTACTGTCTAGGTTGGCATATTTGCCTACTCTGCACTTTATTGTGTTACATATATCTTCTCAGTGTTTTGCACCAAAAGGAATTGGATTTATTGTGCCTAGAATGGAGTTTGTGATTCCACAGAGAAACCAATATGCCCTTGCGTGACGTAGCAGAATCGTTCTGTCTCAGTGACTCATATATTTCTTATTAAGTTCAGAGGACAATGTCGTCTAAAAGATGTTATCCCCAGAATCTAGCATCTGTCTCCGGGTTTTGGTCGCAAAGACTGCACTGAAACTACTGAACAAACACGGCTCATTAGAAGTGGAACTGGTCAGTTAAACTCTTGATTCGCATTTGTGTTTTCAATAATTTGATTGTCCATGGTAAGCACTTAATACAACGAGCCTATGAATTCTGATTCGGTTCAAACTTAGATATCAGGTGTGGTGTATTATACTTTTAGTGACACATGTTTTATCCTAGCAAGCTTCCTATCAAACATAGATGTGCCCAATATCTACTTATTTCCAAGCAAGTTTTTTGTGTTTAAATCACATGTTTTTCGTCTCAATACTGTATGAGCTGATTGACGTAGAAAAGCTAAACACAACAATATTTTTCAAGGCCTGTGAGGTGACAGTTGTTTATGTCGAACCTGGGAAGGCTGTGAATATCAGGGATGATCAGATAAATAATGGTCACCAACCCTGCCATGAAATTTTATTCAGGTTCAAAGGCCTACTGGTTTTTACTATTAGAATCTTAATTCTGTTTCACCAACCCTCTCAGATATTAAGGTCGTTTGTATGTTTTAAAAATGAAAGCTGCCTTTCGTGGTTATGGTCAAAGCTAAATAGTTTGGTGTGAGCTGAGATAGTGCCGCACAAGTATCTTTTAATTCGTCCAAGAGCTCTGCATATATTGGTCATTTCCTTTTGATATTGATCCTCTCTCTTTGTTACAGCTTATGTACTGATGGACAATAGACTCCAATATTACAAGAAGACTTCCGGTTTGTGGAATAGGTAGGCTCTTGCCGTCTTGCGTAACTTTAGTCAATAATTTTTATAGTCTGCTTGTTATTGATGCTATCAGATATGACAAGATGCTAAATTACTGTTAAGCTTCATGCACTAGCCAACGCAACCAAAAGTTCGAACTTATGGAAAGGGCTAGTGCAATCCACTTATACACTTTAACACCCCCTCTCACGTGTGACGGAGAGAAGTCAGCACGTGCAACTGGAAGAGAGCGACGGCGCGCGAAAGTCACGTATGACTCAAAAAAAAAAAACTTCCGACATGGTTTCTTGCTCCGATGATGTCGCTTTCGCTGCTCCCGTCTGGCACCCATGTCCTTCCTCGTTACTTGGTGTTCGTCCGCCGACTCCCTCTTTGCCGACTCCGTCTCCATCGGTTTGCCGCTCTACACCGACTTTCGCGGCCTCTTCACGTGCCTATGGCCGCCCTTCGCCGACTTCGTCTACGTCGGTCTGCCGCTCTACATCGATTTTTGCGGCCTCTTCACGCGCCTATGGACGCCCTTCGCCGACTTCGTCTACGTCGGCCTGCCTCTCTACATCGATTTTTGCGGCCTCTTCACGCGGCTATGGCCGCCCTTCGCCGACTTCGTCTTCATCGGCCTGCCGCTCTACATCGATTTTCGCGGCCTCTTCACGTGGTTATGGCCGCGCTTCGCCGACCCCGTCTATGTCGGCTCGCCGCTCGACACCAGGCGGTTGTGACCGTCTTTCGTCGACTCCGTCTTCATCGGCGTGTTGCTCTCCGTCGCCACCTTTAGCGGCCTCTGTGTGTGTGGGTGACAGCTCCTCGTCGGCACCTGATTGTACCTCAACCTCTCCAGTCGTGCCCCTTTCTACGCATGAGATAGCGTAACTTCGATGCCTGCTTGATGCTTGGGACTCTTCACCGACAGGTTCTGCTGGTTCTGCAACTGAGTTTTCTGGCATTGAGCGACCACCTCCTCCTTCTCCAGGTACATCCCCATGGCTTCTTGATACTGGAGCTTCTTTTCATATGACTCCTGATTCTTCCTTGTTGCATTATGTTCGACCTGTCGACCCTCATGTTCGTGTTCTTACTGCCGATGGTACCCCCCTCCCAGTCATTAGTCGAGGCATTCTTAGTACTTCCTCGTTTCATGTTCCTTCTGTTGCGCATGTTCCTCAACTTAACATGCAACTCTTTTCTGGAAGTCAGCTCGTCGACTCTCGTTGTAGCATCACTCTCGACTTTGATTCCTGTTCTGTTCAGGATCGTCGCACTGGCACTATGCTTGGTGCTGGCCCGCGCCGCCATGATGGCCTCTGGGAGCTTCATTGGCTTTGTCTTCCTTCTGATGCCACTGTCGCCAGTTCCTCGGCATCTGTAGCCGTCTCTACTAGCTCTTTTCAGCAGTGGCATCATCGTCTTGGACATTTATGTGGTTCTCGACTCTCGTCTTTAGTTCATCGTGGTGTTCTGGGGTCTGTCTCCGGAAACGCTTCTTTGGATTGTCAGGGATGTCGGCTTGGTAAGCAGATTCAACTACCGTATCCTCACAGTGAGTTTGTGTCCGAGCGTCCTTTTGATCTTGTTCACTCTGATGTTTGGGGTCCAGCTCCCTTCCCCTCGAAAGGGGGTCATCGCTACTATGTTCTCTTTATATATGATTTTTCTCGTCACACTTGGATATATTTCATGTCTTCTCGTAGTGAGGTATTGTCTATCTATAAGAAATTTGCTGCCATGGTTCGTACCCGGTTCTCCACTCCTATTCGTGTGTTTCATGCAGATTCTGCTGGCGAGTATATCTCTCATTCACTGCGCGCTTTTCTTGCTGAGGAAGGTACTCTTGCTCAGTTTTCTTGTCCTGGTGCTCATGCTCGGAATGGTGTGGCTGAGCGCAAGCATCGTCACCTTCTTGAGACGACTCGTGCGTGATGATTGCCGCTTCTCTTCCGCCTCACTTTTGGGCTGAGGCTGTTTCCACTGCCACCTATCTCGTCAATATTCAACCCACTGCTGCTCTGCAGGGTGGTATTCCTCTAGAGCGCCTCTCTGGTCATCCTCCTGATTACTCGGCGCTTCGTTCGTTTGGTTGTGTTTGTTATGTTCTTCTTGCCCCTCGTGAACGCACCAAACTGACCGCTCAGTCTGTTGAGTGTGTCTTTCTTGGATACAGTGATGAGCATAAGTGCTATCGGTGTTGGGACAGCGTTGGTCGTCGGATGCGCATTTCTCGTGATGTCACGTTTGATGAGACGCGTCATTTCTATCCTCGCCCCACCTCCTTGATCTATCCGATGGAGGATATCTCCTTTCTACTTTTTCCTGACACACCTCCCTCTATTCCTATTGATCCTCCTTCGGGACCTATTATTCCTGATGTCTCACCTTCGACCTCGTTGTATTCCTCCCCACCTAGTTCTCCTCCTTCTTCTCCTAATCCTCCACCCACCTCACCGTTGTCTCCTTTTCCCTTCTATTATTCTCGTCGCTCTCATGTTCCGGATCCTCCTCCTGATGTCCCTTCTTCTTCTTCTTCTTCTTCTGATATGTCTTCTTCTTCTGACGAGATTCCCTCTCCTCTTCCGGCGACTCGTCTTTGTCGTCCACCTGATCGTTACTCTCCTAGTCAGTACGGTCTCTCTGTTGCCCTTGAGCCGACTTCTTATCGGGATGCTGAGCGTCATCCCGAATGGCAGCTTGCCATGGCTGAGGATATTGCTGCGCTTGAGCGCACTGGCACCTGGGATCTTGTATCTCCCCCTCCCGGTGTTCGTCCCATCACGTGCAAGTGGGTCTATAAAATTAAGACCCGCTCTGATGGATCTCTTGAGCGCTATAAAGCGCGCCTTGTGGCTCGTGGCTTTCAGTAGGAGCACGGCCGTGACTATGATGAGACTTTTGCCCCTGTGGCTCATATGACCACTGTGCGCACTCTTCTTGCTGTTGCTTCTGTTCGACACTGGTCTGTGTCTCAGCTTGATGTTCAGAATGCTTTCCTCAATGGTGAATTGAGTGAGGAGGTTTACATGTTGCCTCCTCCTGGGTATTCTGTTCCCGATGGGATGGTTTGTCGTCTTTGGCGTTCTCTTTATGGCCTGAAACAGGCCCCCCGTGCCTGGTTTGAGCGCTTTGCCTCTGTGGTGACTTCTGCTGGTTTTTCTCCCAGTGCTCATGATCCAGCGCTGTTCGTTCACACTTCTCCTCGTGGACGCACTCTTCTCCTTCTCTATGTTGATGATATGATCATTACTGGTGATGATCCTGAGTATATTTACTTTGTTAAGGCTCGTCTTCGTGATCAGTTTCTTATGACTGATCTTGGTCCTCTCCGCTACTTTCTTGGGATTGAGGTCTCCTCCACTTCTGATGGCTTTTCTATCTCTCAGGAAAAGTATATTCAGGATCTTCTTGCTCGTGCTACTCTTGGGGATGAGCGCACTGTTGAGACTCCTATGGAGCTTAATGTTAAGCTTCGTCCTAATGATGGTGATCCTCTTCCTGACCCGACGCGTTATCGCCATCTTGTTGGGAGTCTTGTTTATCTTGCTGTCACTCGTCCTGACATATCTTATCCTGTTCATATTCTGAGTCAGTTTGTCTCAGCTCCTACCACTGTTCACTATAGTCATCTCCTTCGTGTTCTTCGTTATCTTCATGGCACGATCACTCGTCACCTTTTCTTTCCTCGTTCCAGCTCCCTCCAGCTCCAGTGCTACTCGGATGCTACGTGGGCGAGTGATCCTACGGATCGTCGTTCCCTTTCTGCCTACTGTGTGTTTCTTGGTGGTTCGCTCATTGCTTGGAAGACGAAGAAACAGACAGCGGTTTCCCGTTCGAGTGTTGAGGTTGAGTTGCGAGCTATGGCCTTGTTGACTGCTGAGGTGACTTGGTTACGGTGGTTGCTTGCAGATTTTGGGGTCTCTGTTATGACACCCACTCCAGTTTTGTCTGACAGTACATGTGCTATCAGTATTGCACGTGATCCGGTAAAGCATGAGTTTACCAAGCATATTGGTGTTGATGCTTTTTATACATGTGCTCAGGTGCAGGCTCAGGTTATTACGCTTCAGTATGTGCCTTCAGAGTTACAGTTGGCGAAACTCACGTATGACTCAAGAGGCCTATACGTGGACACAGAGGGGTCAACGGCAATTTTAGGATAAATTGCGAAAGCCAGACTCGAACTCGAGACCTTAGACTCTGATACCATGTTAAGCTTCATGCACTAGCCAACGCAACCAAAAGTTCGAACTTATGGAAAGGGCTAGTGCAATCCACTTATACACTTTAACAATTACAACATGAATTTCTTAATTCAAGAACCATAATCCTAACAATATTCTTCCGATTGAACCAGTGAATAATGTGAAGTAACAGACATATTAACATATTTTTCAGAGTTCAGAAGGCTGCATTGCATAATTGTCAGGGTAACTTCAAGCGAGAGCATCATCGATATTGGAGTGATTGTAACATTAGCTTGGTGATGGCATGAAGCCTCATCCGGTGGTGGTGGGCGCTTTGGATATGTTGTGCATAGTTGTGCCTGGAGAGTCATCCCTTCTTCCGATAAGCTCGACAAAGTCTATAAAGATCCCCAATTTAAGAAAGAGGTACGACATGGTGGCCGACCCCGAGGGGACCAGGCTACCCTGAAACTGTACCATGAGTGCCAACCATGTCCTGCAGGAGCGGAAAAGAAGAGAGAAGCTGAACAAAAGCTTTATTATCCTCCGTTCTCTTGTACCCTTCGTGGCCAAGGTATAACCTTCAGAATGTGGAGCCAGAATTCAGATATCTTTGTTTACAAAAATATTCAGCTATCTTTGTCTTATGCCTTTGAGAAAAACAAAATTCAGTAACCAGCTGGAACTTTGCATGGACCTCTAACAAGAGTATCCAGTTATTTTTGCTTCAGACTTTTTAGTAACAATAATGTTCGCATGGATTGTGAAACCAAAATTCAGTTCTTCTAACGATGCAGATGGACAAGGCATCGATCCTCGGCGAGACGATCGAGTACGTGAAGCAGCTGAGGAAGCACATCCAGGATCTCGAATCATAGGCATCCATGCAGGTTCACGGTGACCCGACGATGATCAGGCCACCAGCAATGACAACGTAGACGAAGAGTGTCCGTGGTCGCAGCGACCAGCATGCCACAACGTCATCCATGGTCTGAACACTTCAACAACGATGAATCCAATGACCCAGATTGGAGTCTATTTTAACTATTTTAACTCAGCTATTTTATTGGAGTCTATTTTATTTATCATTGTGAATGCCCACTGTATCTACTATGCATTTTATTGGAGTCTATTTTGACTCATCTCAGGCAATTTTTACTTGCGTCGGAACTATACTTCTTTCCTATGTGTTTATTCTGATTGGTCTTTTCTATTTAGAAAGAAGTGAAAAAATAAGTCCACCATATTTCTTGCTATTCAGTATTACACTTTGATGCCTCTGATTCTGCTAAGTGCTAAGAGACTGATTCTACCATACTCAGTTCGATTTTAAACATAATTCCTCCTTATGTTTGCGATTTTGGTACATGGGCCATCGAACCAACAAAATTTCTTTCTAATTTTCTCTTTTTATGTCGATTAGTAAAGATTGGCACATAGATTACCATACAATTCATTTTAAATTTAATTTTTCTGTTTAAAAATGGAGACGTGCATTGCACGTGCATCTTTACTAGTAGCTTCAAGTTTGGCAGATGAAGTGCATCCTTCCTGAACTCAGATCAAAGAATAAACAATGTTTTCTAGAGGATCAGTTTACTGAAGTCTGGAGTGAACATAACCAAAAGACATTCTCAAAAAAGGTAACCAAAAAGCTCGACAAGTACATAAAACATTCTCAATCTCAGCCATACCACAAGAATCATCTGATTGCACGGTGTTTTCGTAATAATGGTTGCAGTGTTGGCTTCTGCTAAGAAGCGGCTTTATCAGCAGACTACAAGCTCAAATGTCGGTTATTTACAATTTGTTCTCAAGACATAAGCATTTAAAGAATACAACTAGCAAGCCCATCGAACACATATGATCGATGATGATCAACCAACTATACAATTTTGAGTGCCAGATCAAATAATGGCCCTGAGTGAACTACTTTGTAGAGATGCTATGAATGCTTATCAATCAATCAACTATGTTTGGCATAGGCTACAAATACAGATATACGGTCCCTAGCATACGAAATTATGCTGCTGCGGATCTTTTGTTGTCAGGGTCTTCTATATTCAAAGCCTGCAGTAGCTTCGGCCATGATTCGGGTATTCCTCCTGGTAAATTGAACTCCAAGAGTTTACCACGTGCTCTGTAGAATTCCTCTACTGGTTCACACTGCAAACATGACAAGTTGCTCAGAAAGGATAACAGGATGCTGCACACAAGTTTCATAATATAGTATCAAGTTAAGCAGATGAATTGTGGTCATTGCTGAATTTCGTACAACGGATGCACATACTTTCTAAAGTGCCAATTGGTTGAATGGTAGTGAATATGTATTGTTGAAAATATAGCATATAAACCAAGTAGCATATCTACATCTTGGTACTTCACATATTCAAAGATATAAATGAAACATCCACGCCTATATACTTATAGGAGGGAATATTGCTGCATTAGTTCCGTAATATAGTTTCAAGTTTGGCAGGTGAAGTGTGCTCATTGCTGAAATTGGAACAAAGAACACACATAAAAAACTAGCTGAGCCACCTGAACTTGAAGTGTCATTAGCTGAATTGTAGTGTATATTTACCATACAAAATAACCAGCATGTTCACATTCCGGTATTTCATACATTCAAATCTAAGCATCCATTTTTATATTGGAAAATTTACTACTCCCTCCAGTTCATATTAATGGCCTCAACTTTATCTAGATTCATATGTATCTAGTTTAGTATTTAGACTAGACGCATTCATATCTAGACAAAGTTGAGGCCACTAATATGGACTGGAGGGAGTAATTGACTTCATGTGCATATAAACATAGCTTCATGCACACCTTACTAGTGAAAACTGACTGTTCAGATTAAAAAAATACGAATAGGTCTCTGGTACGTACCAAATCATGGTAAACACGCAACCTTTCCTTTACCACCTCCTCGTTATCATCTGCTCTAGTAATTAACTTTGATTCACACTCTGCAGGAGGTAGTAGTGGAGGCATATACATTCGAGGCCCGCCATTCTCACCCTCAATGTCAATGGAGGCCACATTGAAGTTTCCACCGCACTGGCTGCACTTCCTTCGACCAATGCATTTTGCAAGCAAAGCTTCTTCTCGGAGTTTAAGATTGATCACCAAATCAATATCCGTGACTCCCTCCAGTATTTCCTAAAAAAGCAAAGAATATAATTATTTTGGGAGCTGTTATGAGTTTTCAATTGATGTTTGTTGGTCTCAAATGAAACTGAAACTGAACTAACATAGTACAAGAGTAAAGTCCAACTGAGAAGATGCAAGTGTATGTCTTGCATACTTACAGTCAGGTCAAATAACTAGCTCACCGCTTGTCTTATAGTTCTCGGAAAACCATCAAGTATGAACCCCAATTCACCATTTTCTTCTCCCTCCTCAAGGCGTTTCGACAAAAGATTTATGATGATCTCGTCCGACACCAGCTTTCCATGATTCACAATCTCAGCAAGCTGGAAAAAAAGTAGATCAAGAAAATGGGAGTTATACAATAGAGTCAAAGTAGAGAAGCACGAAACTATATAGAAATCAAATGTGTCCAACGGTCTATTTAGCATCGCATCAATAGGCTTATGGTCCATAATCAAAGATAAATTATCGACTATAAGACTACTACATCCATGCACTAGGCCTTTTTAACCACTTTTAATGCCCTTTCAATCGAGTGCATAGACTTAGCAAGTCTGTGAAGGTCTACAGGCTTTACCAAAGTACTCTTTTCCCAGTACTTATTTCATAAGGTGACCAATTGAGCTTATTTGCTAAAGCCGAACGAACTGCTGCTGGCACGAGAACAGTCAGTCAGCAACTATTTGTTCTAATCTAAAAAAAAATGTTCTGCCAATAGTGAATCTCAACAGTTTGTGCAGCTGTAATCCTTCCAAGTTGTCCAATTGGATATTTGGATGTATTGTGTCTGTCGAGTGTTTCATGTGACACCTGTGTTGGGTTTGGTCTCTGAGGATTACCATAGGTGCACAACCATGGGTTGACCTGGATTGCTCTACTCTTAGAAAGTTAATAAACCTTTCTGCACTTCATAATAGTTCGGTTCCTGGTGATAAAATGCCACTGGATGGAGAGCACACATCAACTAAATTAAATTTAGCTACTAAATCATGCCACACAATCAACCTGGAAGGGCAGGAAATTTGCTAAACATCATCTACAAGGTATCCACATGGAGCTCGAAGCGGACGCGGCAGTACCCACTTCACGAGCTTGTCAGGTTTTATAGACTTTGTTTACCTGAGTATTTTGTTCCCAGAACTTTTTTTCACGAAAACGCAAAAAGCTTTGCAAAAAACTTACTTTGCAGGACGACTAATTCGGCCTATTTGCTATAAGCCCGACAAATTGCCGGCACGAGAACAGCCAGTCGGCAACTATTTGTTCTGACTGCTGAGCGTCAACAGTTGGTGCATCTGTGATCCTTCCAAGTAGTCCAACTGGACATTTGGACTTGCTGTGTCTGACAGTGTTTCACGTGACCGACCTGTGCTGGTTTGTTCTACTAGATGTACTGTGAGTTCGCGACGATGATACGAATGATGGCGCAATGTATTGGTGTATAGTTAACCCATCTTTTGTGGGACTGAACAACATGATTGTTCGGTTCTGGCCGTAGATTAGCACCGGATACAGTCAATACATCAACTAAATCAGCTTTGGTCTGCTAAAATCATGCCACGGAATTGACATGGAGAGATATGAAATTTGAGAAACAAACATGGCATATGATAAATCCACACATGGAGATCAAGGCGGAGGCGAGTAGCACCTGCTTGGAGAGGGGGCCTTGGGAGGCGAGGGCGTCGCGGACGAGGTCGCCGGTGGCGATGTGGGGCACGCCGAGCATCCGCGAGAGGCGGCCGGCGTAGGTGCCCTTGCCCACCCCGGGGCACCCCAGGAACACCCACTGCACGCGGCTCCCGTCCTCCCCTCGATCCCAACTCCCGCCCCTGCGCCCCGCCACCAACGCCGCCGCCGCCGCCGCCGCGGACGGCTCCTTCGGCGACGCTGCGGCCACGGACAGGTTCCTCCGCGACGCGGTGGCGGCGCAGGCCCGGATCGCGCGAGACATCGCCGACATGTCTCGCCGATATTTTTTTTCGCTGCGTCTTCTCCGCCTGACCTGTTTCGGCGTGGCTTCGTGTTCGATTTCGAGACGGACGAGGAGTGCCAGCTCGAGGGGCAACGACGATTTGGGCTAACACACGTACGTGGTGGGGCCCACACGAGTGGGCCCACAGGTCTAAGCGGTGGGAGCACGTGCGCTATTTGAAAAGTGGGAACGGTGGTTGGTTGGTTTCTGCTGGCGCCAGAACCACTTGTGCCGCCGTCGACGTCGCCGTTTACCGGCGATAACCTGGAAGCACCACCGGCCACGGTGAGAGCCACGTCATCCGACGGCATAAACGTGACAGACAACGACGTGGCCGTGCACTTCTCTTCCACCCTCAGCAAGCGAGTCACGATCACAATCGAGACACACGACGAACCAACAAAGAGCGCACAGAGTTTATCTGAAAACTAATCACACAATTCATGTTTCACGAGTTCACAAAATTCATGCAATGATAATCCGCACAAGACTCAGTCCCCATTTGAAATAATAATAATACTAGTAATGATAATAAATCGGTTTTGCTAAAAATAAAAATCAGACTCCTGATTTTTAGTTATGTTTGAATCGCCTCCCTCATCATTGAATATACCTCATGATTCGTGCAATATAGTAGTTACATATGAGTTATAACCTGAATTACAACTAGTTGCAACTAAGAATTGATACAAATTTTATTAGTTGCAATTACGTTGCAACTGAAAATTAGTATAAAATAGTAAAATAACGTTAGCGACTTAGACATAACTAAAAATTAGGTGCCTGAAATAGTCTCTTCAAACGGAAAAGATGACTTCATGGATTGGTAGTTGCAGGTGTCATGATTGACCTGCGAGCTCTTGGCAAGTGGATTTGTTCACTAATCATGTGAATTTTGTTAGGATTTATTTAAATATTGTAAATAGGAGATAATCCTGTGTTATAACCGTATGTCGGTTCCTCGCTACCGACGTACCCACGCATCCCCACGATCGGACGCGACCTCTCGCTCGCGTCCCTTCACGCTTGTATATATACTGAATCATTGATGGAATAAGAGAACGGTTGATTCATTCACCACTTTTACTTTTACACGTTAGCACTGCCTCTACCGACGAGAGCAAAGGCCGAACTCCAAAGATCGCCGGAAAAAGAAGAACAGAGCGAAGAAAAGGTGAGCAATGACCACTGCCGGACTGGATCCTTGCCGGAATGGCTGCACTGAACATGTATGCCTCCGCCTCCGCCACCGTCGTGTCCACTATATGGCTGGCCTTGTCCGCGCCTTGCGGCGCTCACG
The DNA here is from genome assembly GCA_910589765.1 of Avena atlantica. NCBI lineage: Eukaryota > Viridiplantae > Streptophyta > Magnoliopsida > Poales > Poaceae > Avena > Avena atlantica. The sequence goes on along the minus strand of OU342735.1, from coordinate 513,281,302 downwards.
ACGCCCATCGAGGAGGAGGCCGAACGCGGGGCGCCCTCGCCACCGGGGTGTCCGGGACTGCTCCATCAAGCGCCGGCCTCGAGCCGCGCCTCCCCACGCCGGCGGCCGCGCATGGGGACGTCTTCAATGGACACCCCAATGGTGTGGACCCGAGACGCACCTTCCGGCGGATATTCGCCAGAGGAAGAGGACAACCCTCCGGGGCTTTTAGTTGCTCGCCGTTGAGAACGGCAGCTGGGGGCGGGTGGAAGCGGTGGTGCGAGAGGTTCTTCGCCGGGGATTGGGGAGAGGATTTTGGGGAGTAGTTTCCGTCGCGGACGGAGCGATAATTTCTCTCCCTGCCTTATCCACTCATCGAGCAACTTCCAGGAATATTACGCGTTGGTCAAGCTGGCCACGTTAGTCACGTTCGTGTCACGTTACCTTTGGTCACGTCCGTGAGAATGAAAAAAAAAAAGCAAAACGAAAATTGGCAGGAGAGCTGCTATATTGGGCTGCGTAGTTTTGGTCCAATAAGTAAAAAAATTATGTTTTTTTATTAGCTTTTTAGCTGTTCAGTTTTCTTACATATATGTGTTAGTATTATTATCTAGCACTGACTATAAATTGTCTCCACATCTAAATGTCAACATTAGACTGTTTGTAATTTTCAATTGCTTTATGTTGACTATGCTTGACAAAATAATATGACAAATTTCAAATTTGCGCACAACTTATGGATTGATTAAATATCAATGAATTACTTTAGACACAACTGTGAGATCTACGCCAACAAGTTGACGACTACCTTCAATGTGTTTTTATTAAACACAAGGTTGTGTGAAGTACCATAAGAGGTCGGTCTACACTACTTTGTAGTGATTACCTTGTGTTTAAAGCAAAAAATGAAAGTGCACATGTAAATGAGATCTACACTACTTGGTAGTGACTGTCTCTATGTGTCCTACAAATATGATCTACACCACATATGGTGATTATCTATTTGTAGAATGTCATATGATGGGTCGAATAGGCTTTTCCTAGACCTTAATGTGAATCAAGCATGCTATTTTACACACAATTAATTTACTTGTTGGTAAATTAATGGGCATGATATTTTTCATGTAGGCTATGGATAACATATCCAAGAAAGAATTTGCTGAACTTGCACTTGATGGAAGAAACTATTTGACCTGGGCAATGGATGTCAAGATTAACTTGTCATCCAGGAATTTGATCAGCAATATAACCACACCTGCTCAAGGTGCTCCTACTATACCAGAACCGGCAAAGTATGCTGCTTTACACTTCATTCGACGTCACCTCGATCCCGCTCTGAAAGATGAGTACATGATGGAGGAAAATCCTCTATCGTTATAGGACTCCTTAAAGGAGCTCTATGATCAACAGAGATCGATGATGTTGCCTGAAGCGCATAGGCAATGGGCACTAATCCGCTTCCAGGATTTCAAGTCCGTTGCGGCATACAACTCCGCCGTGCATCAAATCAACTCAAAGTTGAGATTCTGCAACAGTGCAGTTTCGGATGCGGATCTCATTGAGAAGACGCTATCTACTTTCCATCCTAATATGAGGTTGATTGCTGAACAGCATCGTAACCAAAAGTATAGGAAGCATTCTGAATTGATATATGCACTTCTTCAGGCAGAAAAGCACAATGAAATTCTTGATAAGAATAACCTTTTCCGTCCAACGGGAACATTGCCGCTGCCTGAAGCACATTTCAATTCTTACAATGCTCAAAACTTCCGTGGTTCAAAGAAGAACCGTATGAGGTTTAAGGGAAAGTGGAAACGCAATGAGAATCAGAATAGCCATGGAGTCCAAAAGGGCAAGAATCATTTCAAGAGAAATGATAGGGGTAACAATTCTCAAGGTTGTTATCGATGTGGTTGTAACACTCATATTGCAAAGAAGTGTACAACTTCTAAGCATTTGGTGTCGCTGTATCAACAATCAATCAAAGGCAAGAAGGCCCAAGGGCACCAGTACGTAGCTCACTTTGCTGGACCGATGGTCGAGAGTTCCCAAGGTGTTCAACAGAACAGTGTTCAAAAGAACATGGAGAACCATGACCAGCCTCAGCAAAAGGAAGGACCAACACTTCATGCTGAAGACATGCTAGTGGATTTCACTTCTACAAGTGACATATATGGAGACCAACTTTAAACTCCTTGTAGTGTCATAAGTATTGTGATAATGTCCTTACATATTTTGTGTGTTGTAAAATATTTGTGTCATAAGACATATGGTATTGTAATAATTATGTAGTCGAACATAATGTATTGTAATACGTGAGCAGACATACATAGTATATGTTGTATTGTATGTGTATATTCTATATGAGTTTGGATAAAATACTAAATTTTAGTCTTTTTACTCTATAGAAATCTTCTGAAAATCCAATGGAGGAGAAAATTTACTTAGCGGACAGTGGTGCCTCTAACACAATATTACGGGAGGTTAAATACTTCCAAACTCTGAAAAAGAGTAAGGAGAGTGTCATGACCATTGGTGGTCGCGACACCGTCATTGTTGGTTGTGGTCAGGCCACATTTACACTCCTGAATGGTACGAAGCTTATGATCCAGGAGGCATTATTGTATCCGGATTCAACTCGTACATTGTTGAGTTTTAAGGACATTCGGAGTAATGGCTACCACATCGAAACTTATGAAGATGGTGAGGTTGAAAGCCTACTCATAAATCAGAAAAAGGGTTCCGAAAGGAAGACCCTTGAGAAACTTCCTGCTCTATCTTCTGGATTATATTATACATACATAAAGCCAGAGCCACATTTGGCGTATAAAATAATTTTCCAAAATCTTGATAAATTCAAGATATGGCATGATCGCCTGGGTCATCCTGGTGTTGGGATGATGAGGAAAATTATTGATGGTTCTATTGGACACAACATAACGGTTGCTAATTTCCCGCAATCCTCAGATTTTGTTTGCACTGCATGTGCAACTGGGAAATTAATCACTAGACCCTCATACCTGAAGGTCAAGAATGAACCACTAAATTTTCTTGAGCGCATTCAAGGAGATATATGTGGTCCAATTCAACCGTTATCTGGACCATTTAGATATTTTATGGTACTCATTGATGCATCTACAAGATGGTCAAATGTGTGTCTCATATCGACAAGGAACCATGCATTCGCAAAGCTGATTACTCAAATCATAAAATTGAGAGCGAATCATCCTGAACATAGGATAAAATCCATCAGAATGGATAATGCTGCTGAATTTAGTTCACGAGCATTCAATGGTTACTGCTTAGCTTTGGGCATAACTGTGGAGCATTCTGTACCGTATGTACACATACAAAATGGTCTTGCAGAATCACTTATAAAGAGGATCAAGTTGATAGCATGACCGCTCCTACAGAATTGTAATCTCCCAACTTCATGTTGGGGACATGCGGTGTTACATGCCGCGGAATTGATACAAATTCGACCAATTGCATACCATACGGCCTCCCCGTTGCAGTTAGTACGTGGAAATCAACCAAGTATTTCCCACCTTCGAAGATTCGGTTGCGTTGTGTACGTGCCGATATCACCACCTCAGCGTACATCGATGGGTCCACATAGAAAGATGGGTATTTATGTGGGGTACACTTCTCCGTCGATTATAAAGTACCTGGAGCCTCTAACAGGGGATCTCTTCACAGCCCGGTACGCTGATTGCATCTTCGATGAGGATAATTTTCCGGTATTAGGGGGAGAAAAGGACCACAAGGAATGCCGGTAAATAGATTGGAATGTTGAAGGCATTCAGTCTTTAGATCCACGTACGAACGAATCTGAACTGGAGGTTCAGAGGATCATAAATTTGCAAAATTGCAAATAATCTGTCAGATGCATTTACTGACTATAAAGGTGTCACTAAATCTCATATTCCCGCTATGAATGTCCCAGAGAGAGTTGAGATAGCAAAGACCACTCAACTGTCCAAGAGGGGGAGAAATCTGGACAAAAAGGACAAGGCTTCTTAGAAGCGTCCGCGGGGAATGAGAATCTCTTAAACAGTAAATATAGGTCAACCACGGGTTAATGTTCAACCAAGTGTTGAAGAAATACACCTAAAGGATGTTCATCATCCAGGGCCTAGCACAAGTGCGCACACAAATATAGATGATGGGACATTGGAACACCTCGATTCAATCGTTGAGGGAAATCACGATGAGTCTGAAGGTATTGAAGAAATATCCACGAACTATGTTGAATCAGTAGAATCGTTCAACAGAAAGTCTACAAATGTCGACATATTTTTCTCCTCAAAGATTGCAGATGACCTGGCATTGGACCTTGAACCTAAGACCATGACAGAGTGTATGAAACGCTCGGACTGGTCCAAATGGATGGTTGCAATTGGGGATGAATTGCGCTCGCTTACCAAGAGAGGGGTATTTACTAAAGTGCTATCTACTCCTCAACACGTTTTCCCCGTAAGGGCGAAATGGGTTTTGTTCGAAAGAGGAACGAAAACAATGAGGTGGTGAGATATAAGGCGAGGCTTGTAGCACAAGGGTTTACACAGAAACCTGGCATCGATTACGATGAAACATATTCTCCTGTAATGAGTGGAATCACGTTCCGATACTTGATATCGCTGGCAGTGCAAATGAATTTGTATATCCAATTGATGGATGTGGTGATCGCATATTTATATGGGTCGCTGGATACGGATATCTACATGAAAGTCCCTGAGGGAATGAAGATTCCATATCCAAAGGCTGATCGCAAAATGTATTGCGTAAAACTATACGGCTTGAAACAGTCGGGTAGAATGTGGTACAACCGACTAAGTGAGTTCCTTTTGCAGAAAGGATACTTAAATGATGATGATTGCCCATGTGTGTTCATCAAGAAATCTACTGATGGATTTTGTATAATCTCTGTGTATGTGGATGATTTGAATATCATTGGTACTACACAAGAGATAAATGAGGCTAGTAATCATCTGAAGACGGAATTTGAGATGAAAGATTTGGGTAAGACCAAATTTTGTCTCGGTTTGCAACTTGAATATATTTCTTCAGGAATATTAGTTCACCAGTCTGCGTACATCCAAAAGATATTGGAGAAGTTCAATATGGATAAATTATACCCGTCTAAAACACCTATGGTTGTTAGGTCTCTTGATAGAGATAAAGACCCTTTTAGACCTAAGGATGATGATGAAGAGATATTGAGACCCGGGTTTCCATATCTTAGTGCAATTGGTGCACTAATGTATCTAGCAAACTGCACGAGACCTGATATATCGTTTGCAGTTAATCTCTTAGCTAGATACAGCGCATCGCCAACGAAAAGGCATTGGGTTGGTGTGAAGAATATTTTAAGATATCTTCAGGGTACCAAAGATCTTGGTTTATTCTATCAGAAAAATCAAGAGAGAACCATGGTGGGGTATTGTGATGCTGGATATTTGTCAGATCCCCATAATGCCAGATCATAGACTGGATTTGTCTTCTTACATGGAGGTACAGCCTTCTCTTGGAAGTCGACAAAGCAAACATTGGTGACTACATCCACTAATCATTCTGAGATAATTGCTTTGTATGAAGCATCACGGGAATGTGTATGGCTTCGCAGAATGATGAACTTTGTCCAAGGTTCAAGTGGGATTTGTTCGCTAGAATCGCCTACCATTATGTATGAAGATAATGCTGCTTGTATTGTATAGATGCAGACAGGTTATAGCAATATTACAAAGCATATTGCTCCTAAGCTATTTTATCCCATGAGCTACAAAAGAGTGGGGAAATAGATATTTTGCAAACGAAGTCATGTGATAACCTCGCTGATTTGTTTACCAAGTCCTTACCAAGTTCATTGTTTGACAAATATGTACATGGAATTGGTATGAGAAGACTTCGTGACTTGCAAAGTTCAGGGGGAGAAGTCTCCCAGGTTAAGACCTGATGATCGATCATCAGATCTTCGGTATTGCACTCTTTTCCTTTGTGAGTTTTTCCTAATAATTTCTCACGTAAGATTTTTAATGAGACAATATCAGTATAAGCAACACAACGCGGTGATTTTGGACAGTGTCACTGAATATCTGTAACCTTCTCGTTAATTGGTCTTCGCGTTTTGATTCCCACGAGATTAGTAGGTGGAGTTGTAAAGAGTGAGCGCTCTTTTGACGCATGTGTACGGTTGTACAAAACTCTCACGCAAGGCTTTTACGTTTTCAGAAAAAAAAATACAATTTCCAAATGCAACTCAATTGCTGAACGTGATTTAAAATCCAAAGCAACACAAAGAAAATGAAAAATGTACTAAATAGTTTCAATCTGGCAATCTGCCGACTCGGATTGATCGATTGCACAATTGCAATCTTTGTGTCAGTCACTCAGTCATCAGATCAATGGCATTCTACGTGCGGCAAATCTGGAGAGGGGCGACGACGTCGGCCATCTCCTCGCAGGCGGCAGCGACCTGGACTAGATCCGGGACGCCCTTCCGCATCAGCAGCCGCGTCCGGCACTCCTCGGCGGCGTCCATGCCCGACGAGTAGGCGCCGTGCACCGCGCCCGAGTGCTCCGCGCTGGCCGCCTCCCCGGCGAAGTAGAGCAGGCTGTCCACCGGCGCCGAGAACCTCTCGCACACGTCCGCCGGCTTCCCCACCAGGTCGCAAGAGTATGATCCCAGCGAGTTCGGGTCAGAGCCCCACCGCGACACCAGGTACTGCGTCTGCAACACACACCAAGATCATGCCAACAGTTAGTTCAACTGATCAACCATCACAAAATGCAGATATGTTTCAGTTTCAGACTTCGACAAGAATGTCTGTTCAGTGTTGCACAGAAATGGCTTACAGGTTCGGTGGCTTCCGGCACCATCTTCTTGAGGTGAGCCATGACGAGGGCCACAGCCTCCTTGTCGGTGAGTTTCTCAACCTCCTGGGCGAACCGGCCGGCGGCCATGTAGACCAGGACCGGGTTGCCGGTGGCCTTGTGGAGGTTCAGGAAGTAGCCGCACGTCTTCGGGGTAGGGCCGACCATCCCCAGCACCTGCACGTTGGGCCAGAAGGCCTTGTCGAAGTGCATGGCCACCTTGTTCTCTATGCCGACACCAAGGTCGGCGATGGCAGAGCTCTTCCACGTGGGTAGCTCGGGCTCGAACTTGATTATGTTCGCCTTGAGCACGCCCAGCGGCACCGTGATTATGCAGGCGTCGGCCGAGTGTTGCGTGCCGTCCTCGGTGGTGACCATCACTCCGTTGTATTGGCGGGCGATTTTGGTTACTCTGGATATGAAGGAACAGCAAAGTAAGTAAAAATTATCTACCAACTGCAATTAGAAAGTGCAAAGAAAAGGGTGTCTTTGACTCAAGGAGGGATACATGAAATTTTTAGATGATTATGGTTTCAATCAAATAGCATGTATAATCAAGTTTCAAATGATTGGCAGCATCATAGCAGGAGAATTGAAGAGAACATGAGTGACAGACATGCTGAACACATACATACTGAAATTATTCCTTGCACAATATAACTCGGGAAAAAATACACACCTCTGACTGAGACGGATGTCAAGACCCTGAGCAAGAGCCTGAATTACAGGATAGTATCCATCAACCATCAGACCATGGCCACCTGTAAGAACATGTTCCTGCAGAGAGGAATACAATTCAATGGCAAGTAAAGAAAGTAACCAACTGGTGGGTTCTTTTTTTCAACTAAATGGCTGACAGCATCAAATAATTTGTGCTGACCTGGTCCCAGTTTTTCAGAGATATTTCATCTGCATCTGCAGCAAACCATGCCTCGAGCCGGCAGACACACCATTGCATGACCCGATCATCTAGCCCTTCTAGCCTAAAAATTGGCAATAATATCAGTAAACCTCTTGTTCTGTAACCATCAAATTTACAAATAAATCATCACATGTCAGCATGATACAAGATTATACATACTTCAGATCAGGGTGCCTCTCAAGCACCATAGAAATCGCCTGTTGAAGGGGCATGTCATGTTCCTGCTCATCACGGAGTTTCACCGTCTGCAACGCACAAATTAAAGAGTATTGCGGTTAGCTAGAAATTCACTCAAAGGAGACCCAAGTACAACTTATAAGAGTTAATAGCTATCTACCTCCTGAAGAATTTTCTCAAATATTTCACCAACTTTAGCAGCGGTCTCCATTGGGACTTGAAGGCCATTCTTATCAAACAGCGAACAACTGTACAAGAATCAATAACACAATGAGATGGAAGAACAACATAACCATATCAGTTGGCAAATAAAATTGTAATTCCAAGTACTGAAGTTACCTTTCTAAATCATGGTCATACAGAACAGAGTTGTCACCACTAGTGTGATACAACCTCAGGCCAAGATGGCCAATCAATGGTGCTAACGAATTCTCGTTACTGACGCCATGCAGCCTGAATTTTTTTCATCAACACCAGCAGAAAGTTAGTAAAATACTATGTGGAGAAAGTCTACTAAGAATTGTTCCCATTAATCAATTTATTGAAGTGAAACTAACCATGAGGCCCCCATATCGATGGGGCACCCGAAGGAGTAGTCGGTGTGAACACGGCCACCGATACGATCTCTCGACTCTAGAACAGTCACCTCAAAGGAGGAATTGGAGAGGACACGAGCTGCCGCAATCCCCGAGATGCCACCGCCAATCACGATGACCGATGGCGGCGAAGCACACCGCCTCTCAATTGTTGGAAGCAAAAGGCCTACAGTACATCAATGCACAGAAATTATTCCCAGTCAATTTCGATTCAAGGGGATCAGAAGGGGCAAAAATCTTATATGAGCACAGCAACCAAATTACAATTTTCCCTCGATTATCATCGCAATTGGATGACTAACTTCAGTAAACTTATAAGTACTATATATGGTTGGAATCAGAAGGCCTACAATACATCAACGCACAGGAATTGTTCCTAATCAGGGCCCATTCAAGGGGAGGAAAGGAGGACAAAATCTATCAGAGCACTATGACCAAAATGCAATTTTGTTTCCTCAATTATTATTACCGCAATCGAATGATTAGATTCAGAGATAGTGTTCTAACTTTCTATTCAGCATGCAAAATTCCCCCTTTCTGCAAGATCTAACAGGAAACACTGAAATTTCAGGAGAGCAGGACAGAGATGACCGTACCTCCGGTTTTGAAGCTGTTGGGATCCATAGCCGCCGCCGCGGCCGTCGACGAACGAGACGAAGATGGAGAATACGCAGACAGAGAAGCGGCAGAAGAGGGCGCCTCCGTCCGCGCACACGCGGCAGCGAGCACGAGCGCGGTTTACAGGAGACTGGTGGTACTACTACTACAATTACTACCACGATTATTCAAATTACGTATGGGAATCGAGATGAAGAAGACGAAGACGAGGAGGCCGTCCTGGAGGCGGCTGGCGTCGGAGGAGCGGCGGAGCGTGAGGCAGCTCATAACCCTGACTGGCTCCAAACCGGCAACGCGAGGGTGGATCCTTACTTCCTCGCCGACGATTTGTTCGTCGCGACGGGCGATCCGATCGAACCGGCGAGAGGCAAAGGGTGTGCTTTGCGCCTCCTTCTTCTCCGGCGGCGTCGCGGTGTGTGGCGTGATCTGATTTTTGGGATGGAGTTTGCGTGGTGGGAGGGGGAGGCGGGTGCGGCATTATATAGAGGGAGAGACGGAGGAGCAGAGGAAGTCGGCCGCGACACGGAGACGGACGGGCGGCTCTGGGAAGCCGGCTGGGTCTTTCGGTTTGCAAGCTTGCATCGCAGGTGCGATATTTTCTCGGAATATCCAAGGCATGTGCAAGTGGGCCACCGCGGCACCAACTCGGCTGGTGTCTTCTAGTCTCCTTCTCCCTTCTCTGGCACAAGATATTTTCTCCTTGGGCAAATTCTTTTTAGCAATCCACTATTTTCTTCGACCCATATTAATTGATTTGAATGTATCTATTTCTAAGTCAATTAATATGGGTCGAAGAAAGTATTAAAAAATGTACTTACCAACCATAGTGAAAATTTTATTTTCCTTGTCGTCATCGATCATTTGTGCTACTAGCAGGAACCGCAATGTTTAGACCCAGTGTTTTCTGCGGCGAGTTATTTGATCATCTCTAGCTGCTTGTAAAAATCAGGCCTTTAAAATACGTATAAAGGCGCGAAAAACTTGTTTTACAGCGTTGTTTGAAGTCAAGTGGAATGAATCTCGCAATCCGTACCTAAAAAACAGGCTTCCATATTTCATCATTTTGCACAAACAAAGTGAGAATAACAACACTTTCACAATTATAAGCTGGTTGTATGAAAAACTTAGGTTGTTAAATTCAATCCCCAATCTCTTTTGAAGGTGCACTTCCTTTTGGCGTGCGAATTTGTTAAATCATAGAATTTGCAAAAAATTAGGTCGATTGTGGCGATGGCCTTGTTATTATTGCTCAGGACCTTGTCTGCCCATTAAAAAACCCAAGGCTCTTTGTGATGGAAGCAATGGAGGATAGATGTCAAGGCCAAGTTGAATCTTCCATTCACAATGGAAATCATGATACCATCATCCTAGAGCATCTCGATAGTAAGGAACAATCTATAAAATAGTTGGTCCAAGGTTCATTATCACAAAAGAACTGAACTGTTTAGTTATATATATCACAAAGGTGTAAGAGATCTGATTTATTTAGGACACTGATACAAAAAATGTAGGCATGACTCCATGAAAAATTAAATTTAAATTTCAGCTAGAGAAAAAGGAAAGGACATATCTTACCCAGAGGCATGGCATATCATGCACCCTCAACATAGTGGAGTAGATTTTACTAGAATAGCATGTTCACACTGGATATAGACTCCACAAATTTGTATTTGCTACAACTAACCTAGAAGTTGCGGTGACCCAGCATACCACTGCATGTGTAGTACACTATAGTCGTTGACATGACATTCACAGAACACCGTTCCGTAAATATCACATTTCTCGGAGTGGTACAACAGAAACATCACGGGTCCATATTACAAACATGCACACATTATTATTACAATAACAGAAGTTCAAGACTTCAAAAGATTCAACTTACAAACCAATTATAAAGTGTTTTAGCGGAAGTTTTAAAGTGACAACTTCAACTCCAAATTGAGCTCAACAACTTATTGTTATATATTGTTCATGTTGCTCGACTCAATTGGTTCCTATTACTACGGTAATTATTCTGACTCATGGTGCTCTCCTCCATAGACGAGATCGTAGTCCACCCCTTCTAGGGCATCATACAGATCGGGCTCTTCATAGAAGACCTCCTCTTGGCTTTCAGCTGCATACATTGGGGTATCTTCTAGATCCTTAGAGTCTAAGCAGGGGATCAAAGGAAAAGGTGAGTAACAGCGTTACCCAGCAAGTTCATTATATGCAAGGTGGGAAGTTTGATGCTCTATCTACCACCTCAGACTATAAGTCCTTGTCACTATGCAGTTTTCGTAAATATTTCTTCAAAGATTGATTTTATTATTAAAAACTATGCCCATGAGCCTTCACAGGTTTACCAGAACTTTCATGGAGTTCCTTTCCTGCCGCGTTCGTAGATCCTTTCCGAAATAGGGAGTAACAAGTTACAGTTCTTACACTCTTCAGAGGTGTGTTACTTACCCATGAGAGATCAACTCTTTGTTGCACAACCGGGCGTACTTTCCCGTCCACGTTTCCATGATGTGGGGCCCAGTAGGTGATCCAAGCCAATCATTGCCCTTTCCGCGACCCCATATGTCTGCACGATCCTTCGGGGCTGGCTCACCTCCGTTAAGCCCCCTTTCGGGCAGGCTAAAACCCCGATGAGTTCCCGAAGACTCTATGAGCTGGTGATGCCCCTGGAAAGTACCTTATAGGTCCGGCTAAACCTCCGATAGCCACTCATAGATAATCTAGACACCAAAGACGTGGGGCCTAAGGGTGCCCACCCATATGTTGGATCCGCACAAGGAATCACAACGTCACGTTAAGGTCGTCTTGCCTCCATACAAAAGAAAAAGGATACAACTGACTTCTCCGTCCCATTCCAAATCTCATGGCTAACGCGTTATATACGGCACTAGAATCATTGATGTCATGGGTTGTTAAATTCCTAGTTGATTATCATTGATGCAAATAGATTCCTAAGTTCTATTGCTCCATTATATCATCACATAGGATGATATCAACAATTTATTTATTTGAGTAAATAATATTTTCTTTCCTTGAAATATAGATGATAACACACAATTTACAAATACTTTGGTAAAGACTCTTCAAAGGACATGAGCAAGTGATGAACTTGCCTTGTGATTGCAAGGTAGTGAAGTCAGATGCTTGCACTGGACCTTGAGCTTCTGTGTCTACAAAACATCATTATTGCCTCGTAAGGACAATATTTAAAGAACAAAATGAATATGCATAGCAATGTAATGCATTATTTATTATTTATCTTCTTTGTGTGTTTTACCCAATTTTTTTAGTTTCTAGAATTTCTTTAAGTAACAAGGAATTCATTTTAAGGAATAACCTTTAATATTTTATAAATATTACATTTAACATATTATTAATAGAGATAAAGACTAAAAAAATTATTTAATATAAACTTTATATTGATTTGTTTAATAATTTTTTTAAGAATTATAATTTAAATAAAAGAGAATTTCTTTTGGTAATTCTAAATATTTATTTAGTATTTTCTAAAATACTAAAATAACAAAATATAATAAAAGTGATTTTTATTTATTTTTATCCTTTTTCTTTAATTTTATAAAATTCCATAAGGAATATATATATTATAAAATTCTTGACCAAAAATTATATATATATAAATTATTTCTTAATTTAATTAAATAAGTTAGATTATTATGAATCTAAAAATATATTATTTGCATTTTGAGACTTCTATTTTATTCTCTAGAATTTTATTTAGTTCTAGGGGTATTTTGGTCTTTTATTAATTATTGAAATTTCTTTTAGGTTTTCGGGCTAACCCATTGGGCTTATTAGGCCAGACTTGGCCCAAATGGCCTAGTCAAAAGTCCTTCCCGAAGAGGTACTAGCCTTATCGGCCCATCCCTTTGTCTCTCCTTCTCTCGTCCTCATCCTTTTCACCTCCTCGACCCTGTGGTCGCTGGCGCTGCCGTCGTGCGATTCCCGCTGCCATGGTCCTCCCTGGCCGCTGTCGTGGTGTATGGCGAGGTTGTCGACCACGCTCCTTCGTCTGCTCCAACTCGATTTGGTTCTGGGGCACTCCTGCGGCCAGGCTAGCCCCGTCCCGAACCCTAGGGTTTGGGGTAGTGATGGTGACGCCTTCGCCGATGCTCTCGTGGTGTGGTGAGGTGTTCGTGCATTGTTGTGGTGGTGTTGTTTGTCCTCCTACGCTATTGTGGCCGCCGCCTCGGCCTGGTGCGGGTTGCAGCGCCCTCTGGGGTGCTCCCTGTGCCGTCCTGCACTCGTCGGCCCTTTTGCTTCCTCTTCTATTTTACAACGAGGACCACATGTGAGTTGGTTCTTGGTTATCACCCATGCCTTTATCTCCTTTGAGTTCATCTGTGTGTAACTAGTGGCCATCCCTCATGAGGGTTCATACTAGTTCTAGGGTTCTTCCCTGGTTCTAGGGTTCATCCCTCTGTGTGCTTGTAAGATGGTGATTTGATCTAGTAGTGATGCCTAGTAAGGATTGTGCTCACTGCACTTCAGTTCTTACTGTCATGATTTGATTATCTGATGCTATTGTTGATCTGATGCTAGTGGTTCTATAGTGTTGCCTCTAACTGGTGATTGAGCTTGATTAAGATGATGGTATTATTGTGAAACCTGGTTGGTTAGGTTGATGCTTAATGTGTCCATCTACTATCAGTACTTTAGTACTGATAGTAAAACTATCAGTGGTTATACACTGCATCAGTAGATGTTGGCTTGTGTGGTTATCAATAGACTGAACTTAATCATTGGATTTTAATGATGCTCTAAAGATATATGAATATGTTTGATGATCTCGGGGAAATGATATTAATGGCTTGCCAATTTCTTTATTGTAACATGTTAATGATTTTATTTGGTTGATAGAGTCTGTTCTTGTGACACCATTTAACTATGGCACACAAGTTGTGATTATACTACTGGCTTTACTTTGGTCAGTGCTTAAGATTGGATAAATGACAAAAAAAATAAGTTGAAAGCTTCTCTTAATATTTATGCCTATGATGTTGGTTTAAGGCTCTAGGAACTAGATTCCTATCTTACTGTCCCTCATAGATATGCTTAAGTATCATGGTTGCTCACTGGATCTTGGATCCTAGTTGGTTAAGATGATTAGTTTGATTATAGCTTAATGTTGGTGCATATAGTTTATGAAATCTGAGGTGCTACTCCATTAGGTGATGTGCCCAGATTTATAAGCTATATGAGAACATGTTGGAATATATAAGTTGTTTTGTTATCACCAGGATCTATGATGTTGTCCTGGGATCCTGGTTAATTTGGTAGATTTACTGATGGCCTTTGTATTCCCAAAACCTCTAGGATAGATTCACCACACTTGGGTGATTATTGAGAGGTTAGTTCTAAAACAACACATGCTTTTCTGTTTATATAAAATGAATAGATTATGTGGATGTTTTATGATTCTCACCACAACAGTTGTTGATTGTGGTGGTTGTTGGTTGATCTGGTGACTTGATCTTGCTGGTTGTGTTGCTGGCCTCATCTTGTCCTTCACCTCCTGGTTCCTGTGAGCTTGGCCTTGATCTGCCCTTCACCTCTTAGCTCCTGCAATTTGACCTTGCTATCCACCTGATCCACCCCCTCCTTATGTCACCATCTGGTGATGCTAGTATGATCTGGTGTGTAGTTTTGGCTAGTGGTTTGCTGGGCTTTGCTAAATTGAGTGCGTTCTTGGTGTGGTGTTTGAGATGCAGAGATGAACTAGTGGTCTGCCCACGACTGTGCTTGCTCCTTTTACTTGTGTGAGCTGCTATTGCTGTGTCGACAGCACACACCATGCATTTGGTGATTGTGCTACCTGTGTGCTTGGTACATGGTTGTGGATCAGACCAGTGAGGTGTCTCACATGTTTATATTTTAACAGTTAACCTTCCTGGTGAAACTTGCCCCTCTTACTTGCTGTGAATATTTAACTTGTGGCTTATTGATACGTCCAAAACATATCTACTTTCTCGAACACTTTGCTATTGTTTATTCTCTAAACTTGTGTGATTTGGATATAACTAACACGGACTGACGTTGTTTTCAGCAGAATTACCTTGGTGTCTTGTTTTTGTGCATAAAATCAGATATCAAGAAAAATCCCGGAAAATATGCCAAAAACTATATTTCACGAGAAGATCCACAGAGCCAGAAGGAGAGACGGAGAGGAGGCCTAGGGGGCCCACACCCACCCCAGGCGCGGGCCCACCTGACCCCGCGCCTAGAGGGTGTGCAACCACCCCAGGCACCCCCTCGGCCTCCCTCTGCGCCTATAAGTTGCCTTTCGACCTAAAAACCGAGGGGGGTCGATAATTTTCCAGAAAGAGTTTTGCTCCGCCGCCACCAGAAACCAAGATTCAGATCCAGAAACTTCGTTCTAGCACCCTGCCAGGACGGGTAATTTGGAGAGGATCATCACCATCGTCATCACCAACGCATCTCCATCAACCACCGATGTTTTCCTCATCCATGAGTGAGTAATCCCCCGTTGTAGGCTTGGGGATGGTAGGGATTGGATGAGTTCTATCATGTAATCGAATAAGATCTGTTAGGTCATAGAGCCTAGTATCTCTATTAGTGCTATTTGACTTTGTTGCAACTTGTTGTGATTAATGCTTGTCACTAGGGCCCGAGTGCCATGATCTCAGTGTTGGAGATATGCCCAAGAGGCAATAATAAAGAGGTTATTATCATATCTTCATGCTTATGATAAATGTTTACATACAATGCTATAATTGTATTAACCGGAAACATTAATACTTGTGTGATTTGTAAACATAAAAGAGTCCCTAGTAAAGCCTCTTGTTAAACTAGCTTGTTGGTTAATATATGATCATGGTTTCCTGATCATGAACATTGATATGTTATTAACAACAAGGTCATATCATTAGGAGAATGATGTGATGGACATACTTCTATAGTTAAGCGTAGCATAAGATCAAGTCATTTCAATGGTTTGTTTGCTATAAGCTTTCAGATACATAGTAACCTAATTCCTTCGACCATAAGATCATGGTAATCACCATCACAGGAAGGATGCTTTGATGACATCAAACACCACACCGTAACTGGGTGGCTATAAAGGTGGAATTGAGTGTTC
This sequence comes from Avena atlantica, assembly GCA_910589765.1. Lineage (NCBI taxonomy): Eukaryota > Viridiplantae > Streptophyta > Magnoliopsida > Poales > Poaceae > Avena > Avena atlantica. The sequence continues at coordinate 513,265,020 of OU342735.1, read as the reverse complement.
GGAAAGTATGTGTTGAGGCACATGGATCAAGAGTGGGATTTGTCTATCCGTATGACGGATAGATATACTCTGGGCCCTCTCGGTGGAATATCATCCAATTAGCTTGCAAGCATGTGACTGGCTCACAAGGGATCACATATCACGGCAATGAGAAAAGAGTACTTATCGGTAATGAGGTTGAACTAGGTATGCAGAGATACCGACGATCGGACCTCGGATAAGTAAACTATCGCGAGACAAAGGGAAATTGGTATTGTATGTAAGTGGTTCATTCGATTACAAAGTAATCGTAGAAATATGTGGGAACCATATGAATTTCCAGATTCCTCTATTGGTTATTGATCAGAGAAGTGTCTCGGTCATGTCCGCATAATTCACGAACCGTAGGGAGACACACTTAAGGATTCGATGTTGTTTAGTAGATATGGAATGTAAGTAGGGAGACCGAATGTTGTTCAGAGTCTCGGATGGGATCCGGGATATCACGAGGAGATCCGGAATGGTTCGGAGAATAAGATTCATATAAGGAAAGTCCAATTCCAGAGTTCCGGAATGATTCTGATGATTTCATCAGAGAGGTTCTAGAAGGGTCTAGAAGTTTCACCAGACCGGAAGGGAAAGGGTACATGAATGTGTCATGGATTAGTGGAATGATTGGATCATGTCCTAGGTCACTTGGTTGGGCATTTACAAGAGAGAAATTAAGCTCCAAATTGGAAGTCAAAAGGCAGGTTTGAAAAGTCAAACTGGGACAATGTTTCCTAGTGGAGGAAGGAAATAATCCTTCTTTCCCTCCACCACAAGCCAACAAGGAGAGGGAGTCGGGGAAGGATTCAAACTCCCCTCTCCCAAGCTGCCCTCCCTCTCATAAATAGAGGGGAGGGGGTGCCCCAAGAGACACACAACACCACCCCTCCACCCAAGCCGCCGTCGCTCGCCGTTGCCGCGCCGCCTCCGCCCTAGCCGCTGCCAGCCACGCCTCCTCCTCTTCGGCCCTCTAAACCCTAGATCACCGGAAACCCTAGATCCACCATAACCTGTTCCGGCTTAGGCAAATCCCTGCAGGATTTTCCCTCTACTTCCGACACCACGCCGTCGTGCTGCCGGAATCACGAGGGGAGAACTACAACCTCCGTTGCCTGCTGGAACAAGGGAGAGGAAGGTCTTCATCGAGTACCGAACGTGTGACCGACTGTGGAAGCGCTACCGGAACGCAGCGCCGGAAGGATCGTCTACGCGATCTTGAGATCGACAAGTGTACGACTACATCACCCATGAGAATCTGCTCTCGTTGACCGCTTTGGAATCTTTGAGGGTGAGTACTCTAATCGACTCGTTGATACAATCTAGTAGATAGATCTTGGCTTGTTTCTGTGCATGCAGTAGAATTTTTTTGTTTTCCATGCTACGAACTCCTACAGTGGTATCAGAGCCGTGTCTATATGTAGATTTGTTGCACGAGTAGAACACAATGGTCATTATGGGCATTGATGCTTTTGTTGTCGATTTCTTCTTGTGTACTTTGCATCTTGCGGGATGGTGGGATGAAGCGGGCCGGGCTAACCTTACATGACATCGTTCATGAGACTTGCTCCACGCTTGACATGCAACTTGTATTGCATAAGTGGCTTTGCGGGTGCCTATTTCTCCCAACATAATGAAGATTCAATTTACAACGGGTGATTGACAATACTAGTATCAACGTTGTGGTTCTTGTTCGTAAGTTATAATGACACTTGATGAAAGCCCCAAACCACGTAAAATATGCAAAGAAAATTAGAGGCGTCTAACTTTGTTTTGCAGGAGTCTGCTGTGATGTGATATGGCCATGATTGTGATTATATATGATGTATGCAATGTTCCTTATTGTAAGTCGGCAACCGGCAGGAGCCTTATCGTTGTCTTATAATTTCGTTAAGACCTGTGTGTCTATTATTCAAAGTAGTTGTAATAGTTGATGCTGGTGGACGACAACCATGGAGCGGTGCCATTGACCTTGACGCCACGCCGGTGATGATGAAGATCATGTTCATGCTTGAAGATAGAGATCGGAAGCACAAGAAGAAAGGTAATATCATATCACATATTATGAATTGCATGTGATTTTAATCCTTTATGCATCTTGTATTGCTTAGTTCATGACGGTAGCATTATAAGATGATCCCTCTCACAAAATATCAAGTTATAGAGTGTTCGTCCTTAGTAGGCACCATTTCCAAAGCTTGTTGTTTCGAACCACCACGTGATGATCGAGTGTGTTAGATTCTGCGAGTGTATACAATGGGAGCAAGCCAGATTTGCTCATGCGGAAGCTAAGGTTTAAGCTTGACGAGCCTAACATGTACAGACATGGTCTCGGAACATGGAATACCGAAAGGTAAAGCATGAGTCATATAGATGATATGATGATTGTTCGCCTTTGCAACTACATCATGTCACGTGATGATCAGACTTGGTGTAGTGGATTTGGTTCGTGTGATCACTAAAACAATGTGAGGGATATTGTTTTGAGTGGGTGTTCAACAACAATATGATTGAAAGTTGAACACTATTTATCATAAATTAAATCAAAGTGAATTTGCATAGTTGTTGTATTCATTGGCATCCGTTTACCACCTTGCGCTTAGTTATAATTGAGATAATAAAACTATAGAATTCTGGTTAGTTACTTTACGAACTGGTATCTTATTGTTTTGAAGTGTTAATCTGAAGTTTAAAAGTCCTATTGCAAACTTTCAGTAAGTTCCGATTACTCCATGAAGTCTAATAATTAGTATTAAATCAAGAGTAACAATTTCAGTGTTAGTAAATAAGTATCATGTTTATCTCCATGATTCTTGATATTCAAAATATTATTTTAATATCAAGGTTATCTAGGAACATCATATGTGGAAGATATTGCGATATCTGAAATGATGTTTTGATTAAAACATGATAGAGTATAATATGGCAAAGTTTACGTTCTCATATTTGATGGGAATTTGCAAAAGGTTGGAGACGCTAGTCGTCCTAATACTCCAAAAGGCTTTGGAGAGAAACATTATACTTGCGATTCACCGTTATAAGCTAAAGCAGCTTGATCATGAGTAATTCCATGATAAGGATGAATATTTGATGTAGGTAAAATGTTTACTACACCAAGATATTACTAACGAATGGAATTTGAAAGAACACCAAACATTTGATGATGGTGATCTACTTCAAAGTGCAAGTCCAAAGACATTGGTATTTAACTATACATGTTTTGGACTATGTGTCATAAGTATGGCGCTACTATTGATGTTGATAGATTCTTTTGAAAGGATAAAGAAATACTGAAAGAGAAATCTAAGAAATATTTGGCAGAAGAGAAAAGACTAGAATTGTTCAGCTTAGGTATATAGAGGATATACATGTTATGGCTGCATTCTTTGCTTGTTAAACAATGTAGTTCTTGAGTATTGGATACTGAATTTGTTGGTGTGAATAATCATACGAAACAACACAATTCATGAACTACAATGGCCTAAGTAACTAGCAAAAGAATATGTGATGATGTTCATCGAGAACAAATAAAGGTGTGTTGTGTTACTCGTTGAAATCAAAACTTACCTTCAAGATTTGTTTCAATAATTTTTATTTCGATCAGGTATTATGAGAACAAAAGGGTTGTTCAAATAATTGCCATAAAAGATGGATGATTTACAAATCTCGTTGGAGAAATGAAATCCACAAAACTAGTGCTAAAATGTTGAAAGACAAATTGATTGAAAGATCACTTAGGAAGTGACATCGCCGTTTAAATTAAATTGGAAAGAAAACACGAAGAAACTCCATGTGGATGGAATTTTGGAGTCTTTTGATTTTTGATCAAATGACGCTTGTGAAACTTTCCTAGAGATAATTAAAACTCCGTTCATAGGCCAATGGGAACAGATGACTAGCTTATTGGAACTTGTACATATTGTTGTATGAAGTCCATTACCTGTAGTAGAGAGCGATGGATTTCAACTTCATATGCTTTCTCCGAAAATTTGAGTGAATATATGAATATTTACTTAATAAGGATGAAGTGTGAAACATTTGAAAAGTTCAAATACTTTCAAGATGAAGTGCAAAATCAATGTCACAAGAAAATAAAGAATTTATGATAGGATCATAAAGGAATATATTTGAGTTACAAGTTTAGCATAACACCTAAGATTTGAGGAATCACTCCATGCATTTGCGTTTCCCGAAACACCATATGAGTATGGAGTGTTCGAGATATGTAATGAAACCTTGTTTGACATGGTAAGGACAAAGGTGTAATTCATAAAACTGCCATTATATTTTAAAGATTAAAAGCTTTAGAGACTACGGGTTTTCCACTGAAAATAGCTCCATCATAATCCGTTGAAATGACACCATATAAAGTTATGGTTTGGGATAAAACCCAAACTGTCCTTTCTTAAACATTGGTATGCTATGCATAAGAAAGATGTTTGCAACCAAAATTGGATGAACATATCTTTGTATGTTATTTTGAATAATCGTTGAGTATTCCTCCATAACACCAAAGACAAAAATGTTTGTCGCTTAGAACGTCAAGTTTCTTTGAGAAAGGAATTTTCCGTGAAAAGTTAAGTGGGAGGACAATAGAACTTTGATAAGGTTAAGAGAACCTTAGCTATATGTGCAAAGTTGCGCAGCGCCGAAAAGTGTTCCGGAGGTAGCAACAATGCTCATGGCTCACGTGCCTCAAAGGTTGTGGTAACGGAGGTCTAAGTTCCTATTGAACCTGGTAGGTCAGGTAAACAATCAAATATTAGGATTTGAAAGTAAATCTTGTTGTTTGACAATGATGGACCGACTACATGCAAAGAAGCGATGATGGGCCCTGACTCCATCAAATGGCTTGAAGCCATAAAATTCGTGATAGTTCCATACACGAGAAATCAAGTTTTGAACTTGAAAGACCCTCTGGAAAGGTGTAAGACCTTACAGTCGTGTTTGGATCTATAAAGAAATAGACATGGATGTTTCACATCTATGAAATAGTCGACATGCTGGGAAAGAGTTCACAACAATGTTTAAAGGTTGACTATGACAAGATTTGATCTTCCATAGCAATGTTTAGTCTATACGGATTAATGTAGCAACCACTGCATATAATTTTGTTATGTGGTAGTTGAATAAACAAAACAAGTTCTTCTAATAGAATTGTTGCCTAGGACATGTGCATAACACGGTCCAAAGGGTTTTGTTAATTCAAGTGATGTTAAAAGCTTATGCAAACCTCAATGGTTGAAGTAAGCATAGAGGAGTTGGAATCTTCACCATGATGAAACTGTTAAAAGAGTTTAAATTCATCAGAGACGATGAAGATGCTTGCATTTGTAAGAAATTAAGTGGGAGCGCTAAGACATATTTCTAATACATTATATGGAAGACATATTGTTGATTGGAAATGATGTATCTTTTATTAACACATGTTAAGAATTTCATCTCGATGAAAGACTTAGGCAAAACCCGAATATTTGGCATCAATATCTATATAGATAGATTGAGATGCTAATATGGTTGTGCCAAATGTACATAGATGAGATATTGAATGAGTTCAATCTGTAAATGACAAGAAAGGTTCTTGCCACACAGAAAGTATTAAATCAAAATTCAAGTGTATCGACACTTGGTAAGTGAAACAAAGATTCAAGTATAGATTGATACTTGATGTATGAAATCACAAAGAGTATTTATATCAATCATACTATGATATGTCCTATGCTCTAAATGTTATGAAATGATTCATAAGATGATCATTGGACGATAGTAAGGATATTCTTATGATCTTTTGGAAGAACTAAGAATATATTATTTTTGTAGATGTGAAAAATAGATGATTAGTTCATTGTAAAAGTCTACATTGATACTAGTTTTGTCACAAAGTACAAATTAAGTTTATCTCAATCTAAACTAAGGGTAGCACAATATAATGGAAAGTAAGTTCCATAATGGATTTGGATGAGTTCCAAAGTTAAGACATTGTGACAGATACTACAACAAAAGGCTAAGTATATGATTGCTATTATAGCATCAAAAGAGGGCATTTGTGTTAAGTAGTTTGTTATCAAACTAGGTGTGGTTCACAGCGGGATAGTACCATGAAGATATATTGTACGACAACATTATCAACATGTTTTAACCCCAAGGAACCAAAGGTCTCACCAAAGGACCAAATTTATACAAAGTCATCTCATTAGAGAATGAGTGATGCGTAGAGATGCAAAGACATGCAATTACACACGGACCTGAAAGAGTCGGATACAAAGATCAGTTGACCACTAGAAATCGTGTAAATACAACACCGGAAAGCCATAGGTGTTGAATACACAAAGATTTGAAACTAGATTATTGTCTCTAGTGAAAGTGGGAGACTGTTGGAGATATGCCCAAGAGGCAATAATAAAGAGGTTATTATCATATCTTCATGCTTATGATTAATGTTTAAATACAATGCTATAATTGTATTACCCGGAAACATTAATACTTGTGTGATTTGTAAACATAAAAGAGTCCCTAGTAAAGCCTCTTGTTAAACTAGCTTGTTGGTTAATAAATGATCATGGTTTCCAGATCATGAACATTGAGATGTTATTAACAACAAGGTCATATCATTAGGAGGTTGAACTAGCTATGCCGAGATACCGACGATCAGACCTCGGATAAGTAAACTATCGCGAGATAAAAGGGAAATTGGTATCGTATGTAAGTGATTCATTCGATCGCAAAGTAATCATAGAAATATGTGGGAACCATATGAATTTCCAGATTCCTCTATTGGTTATTGATCAGAGAAGTGTCTCGGTCATGTCCGCGTAATTCACGAACCGTAGGGAGACACACTTAAGGATTCGATGTTGTTTAGTAGATATGGAATGTAAGTAGGGAGACCGAATGTTGTTCGGAGTCTCGGATGGGATCCGGGATATCACGAGGAGATCCGGAATGGTCCGGAGAATAAGATTCATATAAGGAAAGTCCAATTCCGGAGTTCGGGAATGATTCTGATGATTTCATCGGAGAGGTTTTAGAAGGGTCTAGAAGGTTCACCAGACCGGAAGGGGAAGGGTACATGAATGTGTCATGGATAAGTGGAATGATTGGATCATGTCCTAGGTCACTTGGTTGGGCATTTACAAAAGAGAAATTATGCTCCAAATTGAAAGTCAAATGGCAGGTTTGAAAAGTCAAACTGGGACAATGTTTCTGTAACATCCCTAAAATACTAAGCTTGGATCATCAAATTCTAATCATCAAAATTAGGGTTAACAAAAACTTTTCTAAATGAAATCATGAATGCATGCATAGGTGTATGCATGGATTTTGAATTCTTTTAAAACCACCTTGTTTGTTTGTTCCATTGCTTGTAAAATGTTTCTTAGGTGAAATAAACATCATCTAAAACATTTCCCACACTTTTCCTAAAGGCAAGTAAATCAAAACACATATATAAAATGAATAGTCATTTTGGCCAATTTAACTCCCATGCCTACTTTGGCTGTCTCAAACTTTCAGAACCTAACAGAAACTTTTCTAGATCTTTGCACCCCTTGAATGTACTCATAACAAGGTATCAAGGCCCACTTTGTGATCATCCAGAAACTTTCAAATGCATAGTTTAAATGACAATACAAAATTGAATCTTTATCATATGGGAAGATCCCACTTTTTCAAAAACTACTCAAACAAGCTCAATTTTCAAAACCCAAGCATCTGCAGACTCACCAGCACCAATCTAGCAAACCCACCAAAAATCATCTCAAAATTCAAAACTTGATTTCATGCGGCCAATTCATCAAACAGGTTGCAGACACAAATCAAACAAACATCAAACACTATTGTGAGCAGTGATTATTGCCTAACTGGTTCCCCATTTAGCTCACACACAACTCAGTAGATCATCTAGGAAGATTAGCCAGGCACTAGCACCACTGTGAGCTTGCCATTGTCATCAATGGTGAATAGCCGAGCACCCTCTTGCCACCCCATAGTCGACAGCAAGCTAGGAGCAGCAGCAAGCCTAGCCAGCATGTCTGGGAGGCAGCCCACCGTCCACCGCCACTCACTGTCCCAGCCGCGAGCGTTGCCAAGCCCTGGACCACGCGCACAAGCCATGCCCAGACCATGCCGAGCGTGCGCCAGAGCGCCACCCTCGACCATCACCCACAGACCGCGCACCGCCCTCGCCGCGTGCATACACAATCCCCACAGACCCAGGAGACCGCCAGACATCCCCGTTTTCCGCCCCGTGCCGCACAACCACCGCCCGCCGTCGAAGACGCCGCCTCTGCCGCGCAGAGCACCGCTCGTTCCAGACCAAACCACACCGCCCCATGCCTCGAGACCATGTCGTTGAGCATCGCCAGGAGACACCGCACCGTCCCCTACCCTTGCCCATGCCTTTAGCCGCCTGTAACATCGCCCCCGATGGGCTCACCGTGCGCCCCGACGGTCCCCTCGCTCGACTATAAATAGAGGCCACCCCCGCACGATTTCTTCACACCATCTCACTCCCCTCTCCTCACTGATCGTGCCACACCATTCTCAGAGCAAGGCGAGCACCACCCCGCCAGAATTTCACTGGAGCCTGCCGCTGCCGGAGAAGAAGGGAGCCAGCGATTGGAGCTGTCGCGACCACCCCTGAGTTCGCCGTCGTCGACTTCGTCGTTCGCCCGCCTCGTCGACCCTCGCCAGTACCCCGGTGAGCCCCCAGCGACCCTCACTGGCCACGCTAGGTTTCGTTCTCGCCGGAGTTGTCTTGCGTCGACGATGACTCCCAGCCGTTAGATTAGAACTAGATCGAACGATCCACGTCGCCCCATACCGCTTCGCCCAGCCCCGTGTCACTGACGAGTGGGGACACCCACTTAAGTATGCCGCGGGAGCACTGCGCTTAGCAGGCCGGCCCAGTAATTTTTCCCGTGCAAGCCCAGTTATTCAAATTAAACCTTTTTCCATTTCAATTCAAACACACTTATGTACCCAACTTCAAAAATCAACCCAGATCGATTCAGTGCACCAAATTGAATGAAACCAACTTTGTTGGAAAGTTCAGTGAATGCTGAATCCAAGCCCGTTGGATTCAAGTCATTTGGATCTATAGATCACCCATGGTAAAAATAACAAGGCAGAAGCTTTTCTGCATTCAAACATTTTTTAAATTTAAACCATAATAGCTTTTGAGTTGATTCCAACTCTCAAAATTCACATTTAACCATACCTTTCAGAATATATAAAAATATATAGGTTTACTTGCAGAAATAATGTTCAAGTAATAAAAGAATGCTACATAAGCATTTCTAGCCACTTTAATTAATTAAAATAAAAGGGTAAAACCTTATTAAATTGTGACACCACTTTAAATCACATTCCCATGAACTACAATATGTGGTGATGACATGTGTCAACATGATCCCATGTTTGGTTTGGAGAATATTAAATCTTAAGTAGTTTTTCAATGAGTAGAAATTACTTTTCTAAAAATAAAAATATTTATATCAAGCCTTAACCTTGTAATGTTAGGGATGATGCTAGATCATCCATAGGACCCTTGTGTGTGATGATTTCAAGTAGCTAAGTATTGTTTGGTGATTGTGTACCTCGTATTTATTCATAGACGCTAGTACCGACCAAGGATACGAGGAGGAAGGAGGATACTACGGAGAAGAAGCCGAGGAGAACTTCAACCACTGATCTGCACAAGGCAATCTTATATTGACATTGATGCAAGCTAACACTTGCAGGATACCCTACTGATGCAACAAACCCCTACTTGTTACTATGCCTTAAGCATATGTGATCATACCCATTTGATAAACCAATCCTAGTTTTATGTGCAAGCTTCTTACTTTATTTCTTTATCAAATCTTACTTAGAGTTTACTTAAGTGACTGTTAGATATTGGAAAGATGCCGAAGGTTGCATAAAGAGCATAAAATTTGGCCTAAGTTAGAAACCTTGACATCAGCCTGATACATAAGGTTGTACTTAGTTGAAACTCCACTAGTTACCACCCCTCATCATTACTACCCCCACCTGTAGATGCTAGTGCTAAGCATAAAACTTGATAAACTTTAGATGGGAATACTTGGTGGAAAAATGGTTATGAAAACCTTGGAATGATGGATCATTCTATTGAAATGTTTTGGACATGTGTTTCCAAACACTTGAGAATTTTGGTGATAAAAATGTTGAGGCATGAGCCTTAGCCCTTTATAAAACTGATGGTTGTCTTGATGCGATACCATTCCAATTTTATCGTACAACCACAATACTCGAATATTGGGTAGGGCTTGACTGAAAACTTATATTCCTTAGTATTAGTTCCCTCACGGCCAAGGTTTGAGCTGAGGCTACCTTGTGAATATTGTCCACCTGTGTAGTACCCAAGATGACAGTTAGTCATGGTTGGGAGGCCAAACTCACAGGAGAGGTGCTTGTACTAGGGCATGTAATCGAAAGGTTAGGATTGATTATCCGCATACTGAGTATGGTGAATTCAGGATTTGTTCCTGACGGATGTATCGAATGTTGTGGTGAAAGTGTAAAATCTCTGCAGAGTGTCAAACTATTCGAATAGCCGCGTCCGCGGTTATGGACAGTTGGAGTGGCCATACTGTTCCCCCGTCAAACTTTTCAAAATGACCTGTGAGATGAATTGAAACTTTGACTTGACCACAACAGAGTTGTGATATGAAATACAAGTTCTCGCTTAGGATTTATAAAATTGTGACTAGCTTTGGAGCTTAGTAGAGATAAATCTGGCTTTTGCAAAACAACCGTAGAGCCTAGTGTCCTATTATCCAAAAAACCCCTTTACCTATTCGTATTAGTTGGCGAGTACTTAAAGAGTACTCATGGCTTTGTCCCTGGCTATTCCCATGGCTAGACTATGAAGAGGAGTACCTGGAAGATGGACCCCAGGAAGGTTACGACAACTAGGATCATCTCCCATAGTCAGCATTGCCTGTGACCCCGAAGATGGAGCTTCGCCTACGCTACCGTTATTGTTACGTATTCCGCTGCTTGATGTTGTATTAAGAACTGAATCATGAGATCCCTATTTGTGTAAGAACTTATGTATCGTTTGTAATGGATGATGTACTATGGTATCCAATTCTGTTATGTCTTGCAAAAATGGTAATCCTGAGATTGCGATGTATGGCATAACAGGCATCTAGGATTGAAAAATCCGGGTGTTGACAAGTTGGTATCAGAGCCATCCTGACCATAGGAGACCCTAGTTAGACTGGACGTTTGAATCAAAAACTTAGTTTCAAAACCAAAGAAAACAAATATTTACAAAAACTTATTCTCATTCTTATCTCTTTGATTCTTTCATAAAAATTCATGTTCCTCAAAAACTCTTGCAAAATACATAAAATTTTGACACACTTGATCACTCTGCTAATCTACTCATCCTTTATTTTTATAGATGGACGTGAAGTACAGCAAGTTTTACCAACTTGGGAATGGGGGAGACCTTATCTTTGAGAGGGATCTGGATCAGCTTTCGGAACTTCTAGAGCGTCCGCACCCCGAGTTCTTTGGAGCTCAGCTCAATGATCAAGGAGGAGAAGGTCTGCAGTGGCTAATTGTTGCAAGTCTTCGAGGAAAGATTGAACCTCCCACTGCGGAGGGAATTCAGTTTACCTTGAGGGAAAACAACTGGTTCGATGGACTTGCCAGAGCAATGCAAGAAGCTCTTTCCCGTCTGTGTGGGCAGAGCACCAATCAGATCAAGGGTACTCGCTTTGAGTTTTGCCCAAGGCGTGATGCAAATGGACAACCACTGGAAGCCCCATACCACCCCGAGCTAAAGACTCAATTGGACCACCTTAGCTTCATGATGTATGATCGTCAGCAGGAGTTGGACAACTGCCGTGACTATTGCAACCACAAGTCTGCCATCATCAAGACGAAGGATCAGACCATAGCCATGTTAGCAAAGGATCGCAAGTCTCGCCGCCGTCATCTTGACAAAAAGGAGTGCATTATTGCCCGTCTTCGCCACCGCATCTCATCTCTGGAGGAGACCATCCACGAGAGAGACATGCAGTTGGAGGAAAGGGAGAATGCCGGAGAGGATCTTCGTGGAGACCCTTACTCTTATCTCAGCGATAATGATGATTTTCTGGAGGATCAGGCCATGGACTTCTTCACCGATGAGGATGATTTCGCCTTCATCGATGATGCTGAAGATGATGAAGCCACAGACTCCAAGGAGTAGTAGCACTGAGCACTAGCGTACTGAGTAGTAGTCGGTCCCACTGTATCGTAGTTTCCAGAATGGTTCTTAAAACCATCTGTTTTTCTTTGTTGTGGTGTGCGTTGTACTGTGTGCTATGAGTGAATGAATGAAAAATCAAGTTGCCAGAAAAATATGAGTCAAACATTTAAAACTTTTCAAAGACCCAAGACCTTAGAAATTTCCCTCTTTTCTCATGATCTATATCAATCTTCAGATGCCACGTGGAGGAAGTGCTTCAGCCCCGGACCTGATGTTGCAGATCCTGCAAATGTTGACTTCTGACCGCGAAGCTGAAAGAGCGGAACGTCAAGCCAACCTAGCCACTCTGCAACAGATAGCCCAGCTAGCCCACAACAACCAAGGCCACGGAAATCAGGACAACCATGGATCTAAGCTCAAGAATTTCCAGAATACTAACCCACCCGTTTTCACCAAGTCAGAAGAACCCCTAGATGCCGATGATTGGCTGCAAACCATGGAAAACAACCTAGAAGTCGCCGGAGTGGAAGCCAACGAGAAAGTCTTGTTCGCCACCCATTATCTAGCCAAAGATGCCAGGGCATGGTGGAACAGTGTTCGTGCAATGACCGGAGGCCAGATGATGACCTGGGAGGAATTCAAGGTCAAGTTTAGCAGAACCCATGTGCCACCAGGTTTGATCAAGAGAATGAGAGACGAGTTCAGAGAGCTAAAGCAAGGAAGGATGACCGTAGTGGAATACCGTGACAAATTTTTGTCATTAGCTAGGTATGCCCCGGACGAGATAGACACCGAAGCCAAGAAGAAACAAAGATTCCTGAATGGTCTGCATGACGAGATGCAGAAGGTGTTAGTCAATATCCCCTTTGCTGATATTGAAGCCCTTGTCGACTCTGCTATCCAGATGGAAGGAAAGATCAACCAAGCCAATGAGAACCGCAAGCTTCGCATGATGCATCAACCCGGAACCCATCAGACCCCAAAGTATCGCCCCAACCCATCTCCAGGATTTGCCCCAAGAACCAACAGACCCCCTATGACCCGTCCGACCTACCCCAACCGTGGAAACCCTAGGCCCGGAGGAAATCACAACAACCCCGGCAACTCTAGCAATTTCACCCGTGCCCAACCCAAGTTCAACACCAACAATGCTACCGCCAACACCTACACTGCCCCGAGGACTGGAAGCAATGTTGTGCCTGTCGCAGCCAAGGACAAGTCACAAGTGACCTGTTATGACTGTGGAAATAAAGGCCACTATTCCAACGAATGCCCCAACAAGAAGAACGCTACAGCCCCCAATTCCAACGCCCCAGCTCAGCAGCAACGTCGTGTCCAGCCAGGGAAAAGATTTGCCCCAGGGAATTCACTCAACCGCAATGGCCGTCTTTTTCTCATGCATGCTGAAGAAGCTCAGGAAGCGCCAGACGTCGTGATGGGTATGTTTTCTGTTAATTCAGTACTTGCAAGAGTGTTGTTTGACTCTGGTGCATCGCATTCATTTGTCACCGAAGAATTTTCCTGCACTAGTAAAATTCAACCAACCAAACTGAAGCATGTTATGATTGTGCAAATTCCCGGATCAACCACCAAGGCTAGGCAAATTTGCAAAGTCGTCCCTATCCGAATCCATGGCATAGATTTTTATGCTAATCTAATAGTACTCGGAATTAAAGGTTTGGAAGTAGTACTAGGAATGGATTGGATGTCCAAACATAAGGGATTGATTGACTGTGCTAAGAAAGCCATCACCATGACCAGTACCACCGGAATATCAGTCGAGCATATATCTGAAACCTTACCTCGCCAATTCAAGTGTAACAAGAGTCTAGCCCAACCTACCATTGAACAAGTCCGGATAGTCTGTGAATACCCCGATGTATTTCCCGATGTTTTGCCCGGTATGCCCCCCAGATCGGGATATCGAGTTTATCATCGAACTAATCCCCGGAACATGACCCATAGCCCAGAGACCCTATAGTATGAACCCGTCGGAACTAGCAGAACTGAAGAAGCAACTGGATTCCATGCTAGAAATTGGATTGATTCAACCAAGTGCGTCACCATGGAGATCACCTGTCTTATTTGTGGACAAGAAAGATGGAGGTAACCGTTTGTGTACGGATTATCGGAAGTTGAATGATGTCACCATCAAGAACAAGTACCCCTTGCCCAAGATAGAAGATTTGTTTGATCAGTTGACCGGTGCCCAGGTATTTTCTAAGATTGATCTTAGAACTGGCTATCATCAACTCAAAATTCATGCAGAGGATATTGCAAAGACAGCCTTTACCACCAGATATGGATTGTACGAGTATACAGTCATGTCTTTTGGATTAACCAATTCCCCCGCTTATTTCATGAACCTCATGAATAAGATTTTTATGGACTTCCTGGATAAGTTTGTCGTTGTTTTCATCGATGACATTCTGATTTATTCCAAATCAGAAGAAGAACATGAGCTACACCTAAGGACCATTCTTGGAACCCTTAGAGAGCATCAGCTGTATGCAAAGTTTAGCAAATGTGAATTCTGGTTACAGGAGGTACTATTCCTCGGTCACATTGTATCAGCCGGAGGAATTGCCGTTGACCCTGCCAAAGTGAAAGATGTAGAAGATTGGCAAGCCCCAACCACTCAAACCCAAGTTCGTGCATTTCTCGGATTGGCGGGATATTACCACAAATTCGTAGAAGGATTCTCGAGTATCGCCAGACCCATGACCCAATTGCTGAAGAAGGACAAGAAGTTTGAATGGACCGACAAATGTGAAGCGAGTTTTCAAGAACTCAAGAGGAGATTGATATCAGCCCCAATCTTGATCATGCCGATATCACGAAGCCCTTCGATGTGTATTGTGACGCATCCAAGATTGGTCTCGGATGTGTGCTAATGCAAGAAGGCAAAGTTATATCTTATCTATCTCGACAATTGAAGCAACACGAGAAAAACTATCCAACCCATGACCTCGAACTCGCAGCAGTAGTCCTAGCCCTGAAGACATGGAGACATTACCTAATGGGAAACCGTTGTGAGATTTATTCGGATCACAAGAGCCTAAAGTATATATTCACTCAAAAGGAGTTGAATATGAGGCAGAGAAGATGGATTGAGCTAATCAAAGATTACGACCTGGACATTCACTATCACCCTGGTAAAGCCAACGTGGTAGCCGATGCCCTTAGCAGATTGCCGTGCCGCTTGAACTCCATGATTTTGAAGGAGCAACCAAGTTTGCACAAGGAGATGGAAGATTTTCAAATGGAATTAGTAAGTGAAGGATTTTTGGCTAGCATAGAACTTCAGCCCACTTTGATCAGTCAGATTAAAGAGGCGCAGAAGGGAAATGCCAGTATCGACGGAATCAAGCGTCGTATCGGTACGACAAAGTACCCGGATTCACCGAGGACGAAGAAGGAGTTCTGTGGTACAAAGGACGCCTTTGTGTACCAGCAGATTCGGAGTTGAAAGAAGTTATCTTGAAGGAGGCTCATGATACTCTTTACTCTATCCATCCCGGAGGGACTAAGATGTATCAAGATTTGAAAGAGCAATTTTGGTGGCATAAGATGAAGAGAGAAATCGGAAACTATATCGCCAAGTGTGATATATGTCAGCGAGTCAAGGCAGGACATCAAAGACCTGTTGGATTGTTGCAACCTTTGCAAATTCCGGAATGGAAATGGGATTCTGTAGGAATGGACTTTATCACTGGACTACCTACTTCTAGTAGGGGAAATGACTCTATCTGGGTCATAGTGGACAGATTGTCCAAAGTCGCCCATTTCTTGCCCGTTAAAACCACCTATCAGAGTTCCAAGCTAGCAGAGTTATACATCGCTAGAATCGTCAGTTTGCACGGAGTTTCCTGATCTCTTTAAATCCTAGGTAATCTTTTCGTCCTTTTTCAAATCTCGGGACGAGATTTTGTTTAAGGGGGGAAGGTTTGTAACATCCCAAAAATACTAAGCTTGGATCATCAAATTCTAATCATCAAAATTAGGGTTAATAAAAACTTTTCTAAATGAAATCATGAATGCATGCATAGGTGTATGCATGGATTTTGAATTCTTTTAAAACCACCTTGTTTGTTTGTTCCATTGCTTGTAAAATGTTTCTTAGGTGAAATAAACATCATCTAAAACATTTCCCACACTTTTCCTAAAGGCAAGTAAATCAAAACACATATATGAAATGAATGGTCATTTTGGCCAATTTAACGCCCATGCCTACTTTGGCTGTCTCAAACTTTCAGAACCTAACAGAAACTTTTCTGGATCTTTGCACCCTTTGAATGTACTCATAACAAGGTATCAAGGCCCACTTTGTGATCATCCAGAAACTTTCAAATGCATAGTTTAAATGACAATTCAAAATTTAATCTTTATCATATGGGAAGATCCCACTTTTTCAAAAACTACTCAAACAAGCTCAATTTTCAAAATCCAAGCATCTGCAGACTCACCAGCACCAATCTAGCAAACCCACCAAAAATCATCTCAAAATTCAAAACTTGATTTCATGTGGCCATTTCATCAAACAGGTTGCAGACACAAATCAAACAAATATCAAACACTATTATGAGCAGTGATTCTTGCCTAACTGGTTCCCCATTTAGCTCACACACAACTCAGTAGATCATCTAGGAAGATTAGCCAGGCACTAGCACCACTGTGAGCTTGCCATTGTCATCAATGGTGAATAGCCGAGCACCCTCTTGCCACCCCATAGTCGACAGCAAGCTAGGATCAGCAGCAAGCCTAGCCAGCATGTCTGGGAGGAAGCCCACCGTCCACCGCCACTCACTGTCCCAGCCGCGAGCGTTGCCAAGCCCTGGACCACGCGCACAAGCCGCGCCCAGACCATGCCGAGCGTGCGCCAGAGCGCCACCCTCGACAATCACCCGCAGACCATGTGCCGCCCTCGCTGCGTGCATACACAATCCCCACCGACCCAGGAGACCGCCAGACATCCCTGTTTTCCGCCCCGTGCCGCACAACCACCGCCCGCCGTGGAAGACACCGCCTCTGCCGCGCAGAGCACCGCTCGTTCCAGACTAAACCACACCGCCCCATGCCTCGAGACCATGTCGTTGAGCATCGCCAGGAGACACCGCACCGTCCCCTACCCTTGCCCATGCCTTTAGCCGCCTGTAACATCTCCCCCGACGAGCTCACCGTGCGCCCCGACGGTCCCCTCGCTCGATTATAAATAGAGGCCACCCCAACATGATTTCTTCACACCATCTCACTCCCCTCTCCTCACTGATCGTGCCACACCATTCTCAGAGCAAGGCGAGCACCACCCCGCCGGAATTTCACTGGAGCCTGCCGCTGCCGGAGAAGAAGGGAGCCAGCGATTGGAGCCACCCCAAGAGCTACCGCGACCACCCCTGAGTTTGCCGTCGTCGACTTCGTCGTTCGCCCGCCTCGCTGACCCTCGCTAGTACCCCGGTGAGCCCCCAGCGACCCTTACTGGCCGCGCTAGGTTTCGTTCTCGCCGGAGTTGTCTCGCGTCGACGATGACTCCCAGCCGTTAGATTAGAACTAGATCGAACGATCCACGTCGCCCCATACCGCTTCGCCCAGCCCCGTGTCACTGACGAGTGGGGACACCCACTTAAGTATCCCGCGGGAGCACTGCGCTTAGCAGGCCGGCCTAGTAATTTTTCCCGCGCAAGCCCAGTTATTCAAATTAAACCTTTTTCCATTTCAATTCAAACACACTTCTGTACCCAACTTCAAAAATCAACCCAGATCGATTCAGTGCACCAAATTGAATGAAACCAATTTTGTTGGAAAGGTCTGTGAATGCTGAATCCAAGCCCGTCGAATTCAAGTCATTTGGATCTATAGATCACCCATGGTAAAAATAACAAGGAAGAAGCTTTTCTGCATTCAAACATTTTTTAAATTTAAACCATAATAGCTTTTGAGTTGATTCCAACTCTCAAAATTCACATTTAACCATACCTTTCAGAATATATAAAAATATATAGGTTTACTTGCAGAAATAATGTTAAAGTAATAAAATAATGCTACATAAGCATTTCTAGCCACTTTAATTAATTAAAATAAAAGGGTAAAACCTTATTAAATTGTGACACCACTTTAAATCACATTCCCATGAACTACAATATGTGGTGATGACATGTGTCAACATGATCCCATGTTTGGTTTGGAGAATATTAAATCTTAAGTAGTTTTTCAATGAGTAGAAATTACTTTTCTAAAAATAAAAAGATTTAAATCAAGCCTTAACCTTGTAATGTTAGGGATGATGCTAGATCATCCATAGGACCCTTGTGTGTGATGATTGCAAGTAGTTAAGTATTGTTTGGTGATTGTGTACCTCGTATTTATTCATAGACGCTAGTACCGACCAAGGATACAGGGAGGAAGGAGGATACTACGAAGAAGAAGCCGAGGAGAACTTCAACCACTGCTCTGCACAAGGCAAGCTTATATTGACATTGATGCAAGCTAACACTTGCAGGATACCCTACTGATGCAACAAACCCCTACTTGTTACTATGCCTTAAGCATATGTGATCATACCCATTTGATAAACCAATCCTAGTTTTATGTGCAAGCTTCTTACTTTATTTCTTTATCAAATCTTACTTAGAGTTTACTTAAGTGACTGGTAGATATTGGAAAGATGCTGAAGGTTGCATAAAGAGCATAAAATTTGGCCTAAGTTAGAAACCTTGACATCAGCCTGAGACATAAGGTTGTACTTAGTTGAAACTCCACTAGTTACCACCCCTCATCATTACTACCCCCACCTATAGATGCTAGTGCTAAGCATAAAACTTGATAAACTTTAGATGGGAATACTTGGTGGAAAAATGGTTATGAAAACCTTGGAATGATGGATCATTCTATTGAAATGTTTTGGACATGTGTTTCCAAACATTTGAGAATTTTGGTGATAAAAATGTTGAGGCATGAGCCTTAGCCCTTTATAAAACTGATGGTTGTCTGGATGCGATACCATTCCAATTTTATCGTACAACCACAATACCCGAATATTGGGTAGGGCTTGACTGGAAACTTATATTCCTTATTATTAGTTCCCTCACGGCCAAGGTTTGAGCTGAGGCTACCTTGTGAAGATTGTCCACCTGTGCAGTACCCAAGATGACAGTTGGTCATGGTTGGGAGGCCAAACTCACAGGAGAGGTGCTTGTACTAGGGCGTGTAATCGAAAGGTTAGGATTGATTATCCGCATACCGAGTATGGTGAATTCAGGATTTGTTCCTGACAGATGTATCGAATGTTGTGGTGAAAGTGTACAATCTCTGCAGAGTGTCAAACTATTCGAATAGCCGTGTCCGCGGTTATGGACAGTTGGAGTGGCCATACTGTTCCCCCGTCAGACTTTTCAAAATGACCTGTGAGATGAATTGAGACTTTGACTTGACCACAACAGAGTTGTGATATGAAATACAAGTTCCCGCTTAGGATTTATAAAATTGTGACTAGCTTTGGAGCTTAGTAGAGATAAATCTGGCTTTTGCAAAACAACCCTAGAGCCTAGTGTCCTATTATCCAAAAAACCCCTTTACCTCTTCGTATTAGTTTGCGAGTACTTAAAGAGTACTCATGGCTTTGTCCCTGGCTATTCCCATGGCCAGACTATGAAGAGGAGTACCTGGAAGATGGACCCCAGGAAGGTTACGATAACTAGGATCATCTCCCATCGTCAGCATTGCCTGTGACCCCGAAGATGGAGCTTCGCCTACGCTACCGTTATTGTTACGTATTCCGCTGCTTGATGTTGTATTAAGAACTGGATCATGAGATCCCTATTTGTGTAAGAACTTATGTATCGTTTGTAATGGATGATGTACTATGGTATCCAATTCTGTTATGTCTAGCAAAAATGGTAATCCTGGGATTGCGATGTATGGCATAACAGGCATCTAGGATTGAAAAATCCGGGTGTTGACAGTTTCCTAGTGGAGGAAGGAAAGAATCCTTCTTTCCCTCCACCACAAGCCAACAAGGAAAGGGAGTTGGGTAAGGATTCAAACTACCCTCTCCCAAGCTGCCCTCCCTCTCATAAATAGAGGGGAGGGGGTGCCCCAAGAGACACACAACACCACCCCTCCACCCAAGCCGCAGCCGCTCGCCGTTGCCACGCCGCCGCCCTAGCCGCCGCCGGCCACGCCTCCTCCTCTCCGGCCCTCTAAACCCTAGATCACCGAAAACCCTAGATCCACCATAACCTGTTCCGGCTTAGGCGAAGCCCTGCATGATTTTCCCTCTACTTCCAACACCACGCTGTCGTGCTGCCGGAATCGCGAGGGGAGAACTACAACCTCCGCTGCCTGCTGGAACAAGGGAGAGGAAGGTCTTCATCGAGTACCGAACATGTGACCGACTGCGGAAGTGCTACCGAAACATAGCGCCGGAAGGATCGTCTACGCGATATTGAGATCGGCAAGTGTACGACTACATCACCCATGAGAATCTGCTCTCGTTAACCGCTTTGGAATCTTCGAGGGTGAGTACTCTAATCGACTCGTTGCTACAATCTAGTAGATAGATCTTGGCTTGTTTGTGTGCATGCAGTAGAATTTTTTTGTTTTCCATGCTACGAACCCCTACACTGAGTTCTGAACTTATTATTGAATCATTATGATAGTATTGTTTGTGATCTTATCTGCAAGTTGTGTACACATATCATTGTCCGGATCCAAAGGCCCCAAAGTGACAATAATTGGGACAACCAGAGGGGATGGCTGTGGTGTGAGGATCACATGTGTTCATGGAGTGTTAATGCTTTGCTCTGGTGCTCTATTAAAAGGGGCACCTTAATTGCAGTAGTTCCCTAGAGGCCCCGCTGCCACGGGCTGGATGGACAAAATATGTTGTGCGAGTTCTCATTGCGAGCACGTATGACTATATTTGGAGCACATGCCTAGGATTGTTTAGTACTTGGATGCTTGTTATTATTTATCTGCAATGCCCTAGATCTTGAAGTTACATGTTTAGACTCGTCCATGCAACGCCCGTCCATCCATCTCTATGCCTACCGCAAATCCTACGGTTACCGTTACTGTTACTAT
The DNA here is from genome assembly GCA_910589765.1 of Avena atlantica. Lineage (NCBI taxonomy): Eukaryota > Viridiplantae > Streptophyta > Magnoliopsida > Poales > Poaceae > Avena > Avena atlantica. Next base: position 513,243,692 of record OU342735.1, on the reverse strand, counting down.
TGCTCATGTTTCACTGTTGTTGTTGCTTTGCTGTTGCTACTACAAACTGTTACTACTGATAAACTTATGTGAGCAAGAACTATTTCTAGGTGCAGCTGAACTGACAACTCATTTGTTAAGGCTTGCAAGTATTCTTTGGCTCCCCTTGTGTCGAATCAATAAATTAGGTAATACTACCCACGAAGACTGTTGCGATCCCCTACACTTATGGGCCATCAAGACTATTTTCTGGCGCTGTTGCCGGGGAGCATAGCTTTATTTGTAAGTTCACTTGGATCTATTATTGTTCACTTCTATTCCTTTTATCATGGGGAAGTCTCATGATGGAAAGTTCCCTATTTTACCATCCACTACAAGAAGAGGTACAGTCCTAAACACCTCTGTTGCTCTTGATTCACCGTCTGTTATAAGTAAGCTTGTCACACCACCACCACATACTCATGCTACACACACTGCTACTACTGCTGAGTTTGAAACTGCTTTTGATCCTCATGATGTTACTTCTACTGTGTGTTTGATGCCAGTGGTTCATTAGGTCCTTTTATAGATGCTACTATGGATAGTCTAGGAAAAACCGAAACTCCTAGTGAAGACACTGTTACACCTGTTAGCTCACCTGAGTCTAGTGAGAGTTATGATATTAATAATGGTTACATTGAGTTCACTGATGAATTTGTTGAAGAGTGCCGAAACACACATGGTACTAGTGATATGAAGAGTCTCCTTGCTAGACGTACTATTATGCCTAAGTTGTCCTCTGATCCTAAGTTTGCCACTTCTCCAATAGATATTAAATATGAAGACTATGATTTCTCTCTTGATTTGTATTATTTAGATATTGTTGAGAAAGAACCCTTTTGTGGGACTGAAAATGAGAGTGTTGTGGCTCATATGAATGAGCTTTTTGCTATGAGTGCTTTGTTCTCTGATGATTTTAAGATGCGCAAGTATTTTTTTACTAAGATCTTCCATTTTTCACTAAAAGGAGAAGATAGGGCTTGGTTTATACCTCCCGGTTCCATTGATAGCCCTGATTGCTTGATTGCTTCTTTCTTCCAGAAATATTTTCCTCCTAGTGCTAGACATGCTGCTTTGCAGAGACTTTTTTATTTTAAACAGGGAGAAGAAGAGAAATTACCTGAGTCATGGACAAGGTTCTGTGCCTTGATTCATGCACATCCCGGATGTCCATTACCTAAGAATGAGCTTATTGATATTTATTATAATGGACTAACTGATGATTCTAGGACATACCTAGATAGCTTTGTTGATTGTGTTTTCAAGAAAAGGACTCCTATAGATGCTGAAGAATTAATGACTAAAATAAGCAAGAATTATGATGATTGGACTTCAACTGAGCTAAATACACCTGAGCCTATTACTCCTGAACCAGTTGTTCCTGAACCAATTCCAGCACCAACAACAAAGAAGAGGGGAGTTATTGCATTAAATGATGAAGTGATGAAGGAAGCTAAGAAGTGTCTAAAGGAAAAAGGTATTAGACCTGAAGATGTGAAGAATCTACCTCCTATAGAAGAATTATGTAAGCCAATTCCCCACTCATCTACTATTGAGGTATACTCTCTCCAATTTAATGAAGGTGATATTCCTTATGGTAAGCCTCCTGATCAATGCTTAGAGGAACTTGACACATTTATTGTTAAACAAGGTAATTTTAATAAACAAGTTCAGAATCATTTATTGTAAAACTCTAGAGCTATCCATGAGTTGAAAGATATTGTGGAAAGAACTTCTAATGATATTAAAATGCTTTGTAAACACTTTTAAATGGTTCAAACCCAACTTGATCAACTTGCTAAGGTACAAAAGGATATGCTAGTTAATTCTTTAGGAGATAAACATGCTTATGGAATTAGAACTAGGAGTGGTATAGCTACTCAAGATCCTTTATATCCTGAAGGAGACCCTAAAAGAATTGAGCAGGATTCCCAACAAGGTGAAGATAATGGTAGTCCTCGTAAGAGGAAGAAGAAAAAACATAAAGTAGTTGAGGAACCACTTGAACCTGCTGTAGATCCTAATAGTATATATGTCTCTGATGCTGAAACTGAGAGTGGTAATGATAAAAATGAGTCTCCTGATAAGGAGGAAGGTGAGGAAGAACCTGAGAAGCACACTAAGAACACTAGGTACACTAAGGAAGATTTTATTTCTAATAAACATGGTGAAGAGAGAGAACCTTGGGTGCAGAAACCTATGCCTTTTCCAGGTAAGAAACACAAGTCAAAGGAGAAAGAACACTACAACAAGTTTTGTGAGTGTATGAAGCCTTTATTTTTGCAAATTCCTTTGACTGATGCTATTAAGTTGCCTCCTTATTCAAAGTATATGAAGGATATTGTCTCTAATAAAAGGAAGATTCCTAATGAGGAGATTTCTACTTTGCTTGCTAATTACTCCTTCAATGGTAAGGTTCCAAAGAAACTTGGTGATCCAGGTATACCAACTATTCCTTGCTCTATTAAGAATAATTATGTTAGAACCGCTTTATGTGATTTGGGAGCTGGAGTTAGTGTTATGCCTTTTTCTCTCTATAAGAGACTCCAGCTAGAAAAGTTGATACCAACTGATATATATTTGCAAATGGCTGATAAGTCAATTACTATTCCTGTTGGTATATGTGAGAATGTTCCTGTTCAAGTAGCTCATAATTGCATGGTTTTAACTGATTTTGTTGTGCTTGAAGTGCCTGAAGATGATAATATGTATATTATTCTTGGGAGACCTTTTGTTAATACTGGAGGTGCTGTCATCAATTGCAATCAAGGAAAAGTAACATTCAATATTAATGACAAAGAGCACACTGTCTATTTCCCCAAGAAAGTTGTTAAAAACTATTGCCTGAATTCCATTGAAAATATTGAGAGCATCAAGGTTGGAGAAATATATTGTCCCATTCCACAAGAAAATTTTGAAACTATTATGATTGGGACCATTGTTATCAAGTATGAGGTAACATAATCACATTGTGGAATGCAAAGTTTTGTTTTATATAAGATTGTTTTGGTAACAAGACTTGATCAACCTTATTAACAAAAGGATTTTAAAGAACAAAATAATGTTTCCACTATGGTTATACTTGCTTTCTTTTACTTTTCTCCTTCCTAGTCTTTGCTTTAGTTTTAGTTTTGCTAGTAGTTTGCTTGTTTGAGTTTCTTAGAGCTCCTGTAGTTTGGCTTTTGGTTTGCTTTTGCTTCTTCTGAAAAAACTGTTTCTGCGAGAAAATCAATTTTCATACCCTGAAAATTGGCCAAAAATAAAGTTTCCCAAAAAATCCCAGAAAATTCAAAATATTTTTTTCCTCGAAAAAAGGGACAGTGAGGCACCAGAGGTGACCCAGGGGGCCACCCTAGGCCACCACACCCATGGTAGGCGCGACCTACCAGGGGGTGGCGCCTAGGGGAGGTCTGGCCCACATGGGCCCCTCTAGGCTGCTTCCTCAAGGCCACCTTCTTTCTCTCTCCCGAAAAATACCGGAAAACTTTCTCAAGCTCGAGTTCTTGCTGTTCTTGCTCGCGATTTTCGATCTCCTTGTTCATCCCATCTCAAGTGCTAATTTTTGGAGGGATTGCTCCTTGGTATGTGCCTCCTCCACTTGTCCAATTAGATTTGTGATTGGTAGATTATATCTTGAGTATTTTGCTGCTATAGGTGACATGTTGTTTGAGATTGCATGCTTGTTCTATGCTTAGAAAAATTGTTTTAATGCATGTGTAGTCCTCTAGCAAGTTCCTATAGTAGTTTCTCATCATTTATCAACTTAGAAATCACTTGGTTTGATAATTGTCTAAAAAATTCAGCAAGGAAGATAAGTGCTTATCCACTGAATCAATATGACTTGATGGTGCATGAGCCAATGAAGGTTCATCGTGAGGAGACAGTTTTTTCCTCCATATATCCATGCCATGAATTTATGAGAGCTGCGAGGATCCTCCAAGATTCCCAAACTATGGTTACAAATGCAGGGTTGGAACACTTTGTTGAAGGTGAACCATTCCAATATGTTAAGCTAACCATGGCTTTTGTGCAGGACTTTCGGTTCACTTGGTCTACTTCTAATCCCATGGTCCATTACAAAATATATAATATACCTGTCGACCTGCCTTTTGCTGATTTCTGTGCAGCAATTAGAGTACCTCAGTGGGGATCTTGCGAGAAGATCAAGGAGAGGCCCAAGTCACTTATGGATTTATATGCTGAGATTTGCCAAGGTTTCGACTTCTCAAAGGAAAGTGGTAAAATCCGGAACATTCAGCTCCCAGCTATTAGATACTTTGCCTATTTCATTACCAAGTGTGTTCTTGCTAGAAAGATTGCTAGAAAATTATCTTCTTTTGATCTAGCTTTTATCGCAGCTGCTCTGAATAGGAGTAGATCTTATAGTTTGGGTGCGTTGATAGCTCACCGTATCACCACTAACCGTGAGAAGGGTGGAATTTGTGGAGGTCTCATTGCTTCTAGGTTGCTAGCTTTCCATGGTTTAGAGCCTCACTATTCAGATTTTCAGTTCCCCATAGAGAGGCTTGATATTGAATCCATGATTCAGCATGGTTTTGTTTCCTTGGGGGCTAATGTGAGAAGTTTACCATTTGAATTATCTTTTGCCCAGCAAGGCCGGAGGAAGGGTAGGACTGAGAAAATAGTTTATTTGCTTGCACGTGCTTTGTTTAACTTTGATAACTGGCAAGGATGGTCACTTACGGAGGAGGAGGTTGACTCTTATGTGGGGGAACTCTCCCAGCAAGAGGATAATGTTGAAGAGGATGTCGAAGACAATTCGGTTCATCCCTCCTACTTGGGAGAGTCTTCATACCAGCAACCCTCATTTGATTGGGGCGCGTCTTCTTCTTCATCGCAAGCGCTTGACTATGATCATTCCTATGATGACCCACCAGCATGGGGTTACTACCCGCGCTATTGATCCCCACTTAGGCCAAAAGCCTAAGCTTGGGGGGAGGTATACCGACATCACACTCATATATATATCATGTTCGGTCAGTTCTTTGTATATCTATTGTTTCGCTTTCTTTTTGGTTCTTGTTGCTTCTTTCTCAAAAACACAAAAATACCAAAAATATTTTCGTTGTTTCTCTTGGTTTGTTTCTTTGCTTTGGTTTGCCTTGAAAGAAAAATCCAAAAAGATTTTGCTTTGTTTGGTTTGCTTTGTTTTTGTTTGGTTTTTCTTTGTTTGCTTGTTTCTAAAAATTCGAAAACACCAAAAATATTTGTTGTTCTTCTTTGGTTTTGTGAGTTCTTTGGAGGGTTCATCTGACCTCAATGGATTTTGGTTTCATGTTAATAGTCAAGTCACACAAGTGAAGGGCAATAATTAAGATTAAGATAACTCGAGGTGTGGTAAGAGGCTGGTAACGAACTCTATTTGTTTCATTTTTGTACATCTATTCATCATTGTGAGCATGCTTAGCCTGTTTGTGTAAGGTGTATGTCATTATGGATGCGTAGTAGTTCTTGCGTGTCTATGATTAGCTCCAGCTTGCTAATAGTTTGTAGCATGGCATATGAATGTTTGGTTGCATTGTTTTATTCATACTTTGGTATGACATTGTGGTATCCTCCTCTGACTGTTCATGTGAATCGACTTGGCACATGCTCACGCATGCATATGACTAATCAATAGTCAGTAAGCCTCGATGATTTATTTTGCCTCGGAGTTCTTGTATCACTTGCATGCCATAATTAGTCCTGTTTTGTTGCAAGCATGGTTATGACAGCTATTGTTCTCTCGTTTGTTGCTCCCTCTCTATTGCTAGCCTTTACTTGCACTGAGTATGTGCTCTACCTGTGCTTCCAACTCCTCAAAACAATATTTCCAGCTGTGTCCACCATACCTACCCATTAGCATCATTTGCTACTTCAGCGCATATTCAATATGCTGTGTTTTCTTCCAAAATAAAATGTTTGTCTGTTTTGAGAAAGTTAGTTAGTAAAGCTCTCACGAACTTGATGGCACACTTTATTCCTTGAGCTTAATAATCTTGAACCATTGTGACTAGTCCATGAAAGTTATATGCTTGCTTATTATATGCTGGGAGTCAGCAGAACCGTGATGTCACGGGGAACACTTTCAACACCTTTTGGATATCCTATCCAGTTGATACTTTGCTCTTTTGTTTACGGATGTCGATGATGTGAAATAAAAGGGGAGGTTGTGAGTTCATGGAGTTTATACATTGTGTTAGAGAAACGTCTGGGCCGCTAGCCTAAGCCATGCCTAATCATGGTGGAAACTTGTAGCATCACCATAATGAGCATCTAGGAAGCATCCTCAATAAAAAGCTATACATATGGTAAATAAAAATATTGCTGAGATGCTCATTGTCTGCTTGCCTTGTCATTTTGGTTATGGGAAAGCTCCTATACCATGTGCAAGGGGTACCCCGTTGGCGGTTCTCGATGATATGCATGTATTTACAATGACAAGAACTTTCAGGTGACCAAAGTTGAGTAGCATGCGGAGTGGCCATCGTACTCAAGGGACTTGGGATTTCCAGCCTATGGTCTGTCAAGCATATGATTCAGAGTGGACCTCACTTTCACCTTAACCACATGAAGATGCCTGTGATAGGGGCAATAAGAGCTGAAAGCTAATGATTACCTTCCTTTCATCATTGGGAAGCCTTTCAAACTTTACAAAACCGTTTTCACAATTTTGTTGAGTCACCACTTATTCTATGAGCACCTTCTTGAGAGCATAGTTGTCATTCTTGTGTTTGTTCCAAAACTTGGTTAATTATGTCATGAATTTCATGCTTGTATCTCTGATATCTTTCCCTTTAGTCTTCACTTGAACTTCAGATGTGCCTTGGCATTCATATTGTGCTCTACAAACAAAGGCAAGCGAGATACCACTCTATCATACCTTATTATGAGCATTGAAATGTTGCTTATGTTTATGTTTCATGCTACTTATTATTATTGAGTTGGTTTCTCTTCATAGATTGCAATGACTATTGAGTATACTTAGTTGCATACTTCTTATTATGAACTGTCTAAGCATCTACTCCTGTGCTGAGAATATATACATCATATGAAGCAAAGTGTTCATGAAAGTTCTTTTATCGCACTCAGTTTTCAACTGAATTGGTTGAGGACAAGCAAAAAGCTAAGCTTGGGGGGAGTTGATACGTCCAAAACGTATCTACTTTCTCGAACACTTTGCTATTGTTTCTTCTCTAACCTTTTGTGATTTGGATACAACTAACACGGACTGACGCTGTTTTCAGCAGAATTACCTTGGTGTCTTGTTTTTGTGCAGAAAATCAACTATCAGGAAAAATCCCGGAAAATATGCCAAAAACTATATTTCACCAGAAGATCCATGGAGCCAGAAGGAGAGACGGAGAGGAGGCTTGGGGGCCCACACCCACCCCAGGCGCGGGCCCACCTAACCCCGCGCCTGGAGGGGGTGCAGCCACCCCAAGCACCCCCTCGGTCTCCCTTTGCGCCTATAAGTTGCCTTTCGACCTAAAAATCGGGGGGGGGGGGTCGATAGTTTTCTAGAAAGATTTCCGCTCCGCCGCTGCCACCAGAAACCAGGATTCGGATCCAGAAACTCCGTTCTGACACCCTGCCGAGATGGGGAATTTGGAGAGGATCATCGCCATCGTCATCACCAACGTATCTCCATCAACCACCGATGTTTCCCTCATCCATGAGTGAGTAATCCCCCGCTGTAGGCTTGGGGATGGTAGGAATTGGATGAGTTCTATCATGTAATTGAATAATATATGTTAGGGCATAGTGCATAATATCTATATTAGTGTTATTTGACTTTGTTGCAACTTGTTGTGCTTAATGCTTGTCACTAGGGCCCGAGTGCCATGATCTCAGATCTGAACTTATTATTAAATCATTATGATAGTATTGTTTGTGATCTTATCTGCAAGTTGTGTACACATATCATTGTCCGGATCCAAAGGCCCCAAAGTGACAATAATTGGGACAACCAGAGGGGATGGCTGTGGTGTGAGGATCACATGCGTTCACGGAGTGTTAATGCTTTGCTCCGGTGCTCTATTAAGAGGAGCACCTTAATTGCCAGTAGTTCCCTAGAGGCCCCGCTGCCACGGGCTGGCTGGACAGAAGATGTTGTGCAAGTTCTCATTGCGAGCACGTATGACTATAATTGGAGCACATGCCTAGGATTATTTAGTACTTGGATGCTTGTTATTATTTATCTGCAATTCCCTAGATCTTGAAGTTACATGTTTAGACTCGTCCATGCAACGCCCGTCCATCCATCCCTATGCGTACCGCACTCGAATCCTACTGTTACTATTGCTCTTGTTTCACTGTTTTTGTTGCTTTGCTGTTGCTACTACAAACTGTTACTACTGATAAACTTCTGTGAGCAAGAACTATTTCCTGGTGCAGCTGAACTGACAACTCAGTTTTTAAGGCTTGCAAGTATTCTTTGGCTCCCCTTGTGTCAAATCAATAAATTGGGTAATACTATCCGCGAAGACTGTTGCGATCCCCTACACTTGTGGGTCATCACTTATTTATTATAAAAGATCAAATTCTTTCATATTGGTGAAACTTGCCCCTATATAATAACTCAATGATGTAATTTTGAGCAGTGCACTTCACTGCTCTCTAATGAGAGTAAAACTAACAATTCAACTTTTATTTTTATTTTTGTTTGCTTTGTATTTTTGTAGGTACAAGATCTGTAGATTCAAGATTTAGTTTAGGATTACTTAGATAGATAAATTCCTTTGTAATCTTTATTTCATTCTTTTGTAAAAATTTGTAATATTAAATTCATATAAGAATTTCTCTTTTTGTAATATCTTTGCTGTAATGAACCTTTATTGACTCAATGAGTCAATCTTTGTAATTTGTTTATGGAATAAATATAAGGATTAAAGATTCATTTCTTATTTGAATTTATTTATTTTGAATTCCTATTACTATTTATTATCACTCTATTAAAACAAATAATATTACTAAATTATGTTTGGAATTCATTCTAAAATACCAAATCCTAACTTTAAAATATAAGTTCAAATTAAAATTTAAATTCAAATTCTTCCCCCAAAGCACATTAATTCATAAAGATCATGTCAAAATTTATAACGACCACTCTCCAGAGCTATTCCTATACCTAGAGAGTGAAAGAAACTCTAATCACTTTAGGTTTTTATTTGGCGAAAAATTTACCCACATTTTACAGATGAATGCTTGCGTATGCACAAATTCCTAAATATACCCTTCATTGGTTCCTAAATGCTAGGATGTTACAGACTCCCCCCTTAAATTAAACTTCTTCCCAAAGTTTGCTGAAGTGTACCTGAATAGTTCTGGATAGGCTTCTCTTAAGTCATCTTCTTTATCCCAGGTGGATTCTCTCTCGGGGTGTGCTCCCACTGTACTTTGTAGTACTTGATTGCCCTGTTTCTCAACCTTTTCCCGTTTTCTTCCAGAATTTTACAGGGTTTCTCAACATATGTCAGGTCTGCTTTTAATCCCACCTATTGATGTGTGATTGCATCATCAGGAACCTTAAGACATTTTCGGAGTTGTGATACATGTAAAACATTGTGAACTTGAGACAATCTTGGTGGTAGCTCTAAAGGATAAGGTATGGTCCTGTTCTGACTTGGTACTTTGAATGGTCCTATATATCTGGGACTCAATTTTCCTTTAACTCTGAACCTCTTAACTCCTTTCATTGGGCTTACTTTGAGATATACCATGTCTCCTACTTTAGGATGTCATGTATTTGACTTAGATCAGCATAACTTTTCTGCCTACTTTGAGCTATTTTCAATCTATCCTTGATTACATCGATGATATCTTGCCTTTCCCTGATATAGTCTGGCGCAAATTCTTTGCTACTACCAGGCTCATACCAACATATTGGTGATCTACATTTTCTTCCATAAAGTACTTGATATGGAGCTGCCTTCAGACTACTTCGATATCTGTTGTTGTAGGAACATTCTGCCAATGGTAGATGATCTTCCCACGAACCTCCAAAATCTAATGCATAAGCCCTAAGCATGTCTTCCAATGTTTGTTTGGTTCTTTTAGTTTGACCCGTAGTTTATGGATGATAGGATGGGCTGAAATCCAAATTTGAACCAAGTGCTTCATGTAATTGTTTCCAAAATGCTGAAGTAAACACATATCCTCTATCAGTTACGATCTTTTTGGGCACTCCGTGCTTACTTACTATCTCCTTGATATAAACTTCTACTAACTTCTCGGCATTATCTTTCTGATTTACCGGAATAAAATATGCACTTTTAGTGAGTCTATCAACAATCACCCATATCATATCTTTCCGTTTTGGTGTCATGGGTAATCCTGTGATGAAATCCATACAAATTTCCTCTCATTTCCACTCGGGAATTTCCAAGGGTTGTAATGGTCCTGCCAGACTTTGATGTTTAGCTTTTACCCTTTGGCAAGTATGGCATTCTGACACATATTTTGCAATGTCCCTTTTCATGTTATTCCACCAAAATAATTCTTTCAAGTCCATGTACATCTTGGTACTTCCTGGATGGATGGAATATGGTGTTTCATGTGCCTCTCAAAGTATTACTTCACGAATCTCTGACACATCTGGAACACAAAGACGATCTTGGAACCATAAAGATCCATAATCTCCTAAGCGAAAAACTGATGCTTGACCTTGAGATATCCTCCGAATTTCTTCAAAAATAAAAGGATCTTCTGCTTGATGTCTAAAATTTTTGTGCTTGAGATCACTATTCTGTTCTACAGCTACCTGCATAGTAGCTAGTCCTCCAAGAGTCTCTATTCTTATAAACTGAAGTTCCAATCTGTAGCATCCCAATTGTCTAACAATTGTAATGCTACTTGGTCTAGTAATATAATGGCTACTTCCTATATATAATTGTTGCATCATAATTATATCATGCTCATGTCATCATGCCGCCTTGCATTTGAGCATCATATAAAACCCTTGTTGTGTTGGTTCTTCTCTCATATGCATTGTAAATTGTAATTGCCACTTGATATTATATTTGGTTCTTGATATATTGTTTTAAATGCCCAAGTTGACTTGGGGGCATATCTTTTATTAACTCCACCACCTTTCTTGTCATCACCCCATCATTCCACCATTCCACCATATATGAGCATTGCAACTTATTTGGTTTTACCTCTAGCTCATGTGGGTTGGGATGGATCCAATTCTATCTCCACATGCTCTCATATATGCACCATATTGTTTCCACATTATTGGTTTATGAGAGCCACATGGCCACCTTTGCATGCCTTGTGAGTGGAACCTTTTCCTAGCTTCCATATGTGTTGTTTTGGGGTTATTATCATGTTGGGATATTTTTGGGCTTACTAAATACCTAGTGGCACATACACACCAGCATGTCCCATTTTTATTCAATATGATCATCTCCATCTACTCCACTTGGAACTTTCATTTAAAATTTCTTTTGCTTGGGCTATACTCCACATTTTGGGTAATGCATAGGAATAATGCCATGTTTATTATTTTGTTTTCACAAGGATGATACATGGCATTTATTATCTTGCATGGGCCATGCAACCATCACCATCTTTTGTCCTCCTTTGGTTTCATTTGTTTTTGAGTGGATCATCTTCTCATCTCTCTCTCTCTTTTCTTTCTCTAACCCTAAACCCACTCCACCTAATCTCTCTCTCAAAACCCTAAGACCTCATCTCTCCTCTCTCTAACCCGAGCAACCACCACCATGACCTACCCCATCTACCTTCCCTCTCTACCATGCCGAGGTGCCCCCTCTCCCTACCATGCAGGCCCCACCTAGCCACCTACTCCCCCTGGCCGAGCTACCCCTACCCCAACTCTAGCAAAAAACCCTAACCCGAGGCTACCAAACCCTAGGACGAGCATCCCTCCTACCCTAGCTCTCTCTCCCTCTCTTTTCTCTCCCTGCCGTGAGGGCCCCTCCAGCCCGAGCCACCCCTGCCCGTTCCCTCGTGCCCCCATCGCTGCAGCCTCCCCTGGTCTACCTGAGCCGTGCCTACCGTGAGAGAGGGAGAAGAAAAGGGTGAGCACCACCTTTATGCCGATCCAACCCATGTGCCTCCCTCTGCTCGCTCTTATCTATCCCTCCTCTATCTAGCAACCCCAGAACTCCCCAGGGCCGTGCCCATCTACTCCTCCCTCCCCACCTACCCCTGCTACCCTCTCTTCCATCTCCATCTACCCCCATCATCGGCATCACACCACCACCACCATAGCAGAAGGAGGGCGAGGTGTCTGGGCGTTGGGGAAGACCGAGCCGAGCACCAGCGTCGCCCCTGTACACGGAGCCGAGAAGGAGGAGCCCCAAAAGCGCTGTACCAGCGCCGCCCGAAGCCAAACCCTAGCTCCGCTCGGCCCCTGCTTCGTCGACGATCGCCAGCGCCTCTGTCCGAACCACCACCGTCAACAGCCTCATGGTGAGCCACGCAACCTCCTAGACACCCTCGTCTTCGTCGTCGTTTCCTGGTCGCGTCGTATGTTCCGTCGAGCACCCTCTGTGCACAGGCGAGCGCGTGCGTCTGCTCGCTCATCGCGTCGCGGAACCTCATCTGGCCACACAGCAGATCCCTAGCAACTACCCCTCCCTAGCCCAGCGGTAGCCGCCGCCGCCCGCGCACGCCAGGTCCCTAGTTCGATCCCCCGCGCGCCGCGCCGTCCGCTGTCGAGTACCGTTTTGTCGTCAGAGATTTAGAGAAGAACAACAGTAGCCGCCGCCACTTTGCACTTCCCCCCCAAACCTTTTTACTCCTAACTCGCGGTCCGCCTGAGCCCACCTGTCAGCCGTAGTACCACTTTGCAGTTAGGCACCTGGGTTTTACACCGCCTCAACCCGCAGTACCCTGGATCTCCCACGTGTCGCGTCCCCGCTGGCGCGCCCGCGTGTGGCCCTGAGGCTGCCGTGGCCCCACCTGTCATCTGCTGTGGCTAGGTCAAGCCCCGGTGTAAAAAGCTTTTCTCGCGCGTGTGCTCCTCCAGTCAGCCTGGTCCCACCTGTCACTGACTGTGTCGATGTCTGGGCTAAGTAACAAAACTTTCTGCTCTTTTCTTTTTAATACAAATCTTTTAAAATTATTTCAAATTCAAATCTGTTTTACAATAACTTTTAATTCTCAAATTCAAATCATATAAATAATATATGATTTGAAATCAGAAAATGTGAGGAATTCAAATATGCCCTTCACAATATATTTTGGACACTTTAATTTTCAAGTTGATTAAAATTACAATAAAATGCCCTTTTCCTTAATTAATTAATAACTTTTGTTTTATAACTCCAAATTTAACAAATGATATGTCTAAAATGATTAACTCGACGAGACCTTTCTGTTTATGCATTCCATGTTCTGTTTTGCAGCATGCATCATATAAATATAAAGATTACAACAACTTAATTGAGTATAAAATATGATTAAGACTCAATAAAAGGCTTTATACTTGTATTCCACACCTCACCCATGCCATGCTACTTTATTGCCATGCAAATTGTGCATCATTCATCATGGCATGATTGTTTGCTTGTCGCATTTTATTTATATGATTGTGCCCTTTATTTATGTTGGCCCTTGTTTGTTTGGTTCTTCTTTGAATAGACACTGAGCAGGGGATATATCAAGAAACCCAGGAGCACTACCCAGATCCTTCTCTCGCTTCAACTGAGCTGCCAGGCAAGCACTACCACATGCTTGCATACATATAGTACCTATTGCCTCTTTCTTATTCTTGCATCATTGAGTCGCGATCGCATTAAACTGAATCCCAAGTACTGCATAGCCTTTACTTTAAACCCCACTGAAGCTTGTTCCTCCATCCCATGAGCCATTACTACAGGAGTTGTTTGAGCCATGCGGGTCGTAGAACAACATGTGTAGGGTATGTGAGTGTCTGATGGATAACGAGGCACCTATACAACTTAACCTGAGTAGTAATGGGATAACTAATGAAAGTGGCACCGGTGAGCAATATCTGCTATTTGGTTTTTCATGCTCACTTGTGTCCCATAGGACCCCGAGTACTTGATTCCTGTTCCTTGAATATTCGCGCTATCCACATCCGGGAGGCTTATGGGACACCCCTGAGCCAGAGCTTGATTCATTCTTATTTCTTGGGGCCACAAAGTAGTTTGGGGCTTTATTACTATTCTGTACTTATGCCATGTTTTACTGCTTTATTTAAGTTTGTGCGAGGAGCACCTGTACTATTTTGGAAGCGGAGTGTTTTCGTGGTATCGACAACCCCAGTCATGTTTTCGGGTTCCCAGTCGTTTACAGCCACTGACGCAAACCTTGAGTCCGTCTCGGAGTCGGCTAACTTCGTTGCGGGTAGCTTAATGGGGTGGCCCCCTGAAATATTTCTGAATCCTGTGATCGCTTTATCGTGAATGCCTCGTTGGGTTTTGATTTGGTTTTTCCGAGGTTGATCGAGTGTGTGTTGCTATTTGTGCACCCCTGCAGGGTAAAACTTTCTGAAAGCCGTGTCCACGGTTATGGACGACTTGGAGCACAATTTCTCGATCATAGACAAGTATAACTAAAGTACCGCTTTTAATTTGACTAAGTAACTGACTAGTAAATAGTGCAACACTCATGGAATGGATAATAAAACTGCCAATGGATGGGGGGTTGTTCGTCCGCTTCCTCGTTGGTAAGCGAGGGGGAGGATGGATCTGTTAATATTACTGTTATAACTGTTGTTATTAATTCACGGACTTCCGTCTATCTATGGTTAGGCGGATGGTTAGCGAGTATCTATAGAATTGTTAGGGTTATCTTTTGCTGCAATTGCGTCACCCCAGGTTGTGTCCCCTTTAGAGGCATGAAGACTTGCTGAGCACCCCTAGGGTCTCACACGATAAATTATTTGATTCAGATGAACAGTTACACTCACAAGATGGATACTGGGTGGAGGAGACGGACGATGTGGGCAACGATCATTCGGTGTAGAGATTCCGGGAACGGGGATCCGTGAGATCTCTGGGCGGGATGTGTTTATTATGGGGCATCTTATGCCGATTTGCTTCTTATCCGTACTCGGATCTTGTTTGCCGCTTCCGCCTGATACTCTGATGTTTGATGTATGAGGAGATATCCTAAACTATTATATCTATCTAGGACATTTGGATCTTGCCGTATGGCGTTGCAATATTTCTATTTCTTTTAGATGGAATGGCTCTGAGGACTGTTGTATGGTGGCTTGCATACATACTCATTTGTGTATGTAGTTGATCCCTTCGCCTGCCGATTACGCCGCCCGTTCTTGTCCCGATGTTTGGAAATGGTTAGGACGGCCGAAAGTTCTACCTGTGAGTGGCATTTGGGCCCCACCGTACTATTTTGACCATTTCCGCTCATCCAGGCTTGTAACTAGGAGCGTAATTCACCGAGGTAGTTACAATTGGTATCAGAGCCATCCCGCCCTTCAGGGTCTCAGCCAAATGGTCGTTGTCTGTCTAGCAAATATTTTGGTAGCTATGTATACTAGGGAAAAACAAAACGCGAGAGTAGGACTGCTTCCACTTTTCTTCTTACCCACCCACCCACCCTTTTCTGGTAAGGAAGTGTAACGTTTTCAATCCTCTTCTTAAAAGTTCAAACTAGGATCCACGTGTTCTGGGTTTCCGTAGTACCATAGGTTGTGTGTGTGTGTGTGTGTGTGTGTAATTCCTTGTCTATCTGTTGCATCCAAGTTGTTATCACAATCGGCCTTTTGGTTATCAACTGTTGGTACATTCCATACCGACAGGCTTTTGCAAACCGACGCGATCTATCTGATTCGTTGTATACCGCAGCGATCTGTCTTACTCTTTGTTATCCGACGTTATCTTGTTTGGGGTGTTCGTTTCCGTAGTTACTAATCTTTAGGTTCATCTTGAGAAGAAGGTGTTGGGATACGTGTTCTACTTATTCATGTGCGGAGTAATGATTTGAGTGCGGGATGGAGTCGCGACCATACCACTACTTTTATCATTCGCTCTTGTATATTGAATTGGTAGAGTCACTAATCTCGATTCGTTAAGTGATTTTGCGCATCTATTGGTATTTTAATGCCGAAATTTGCGGAAAATTTTTCTTTGATAGTTGTGTACCACACTCCTTTTCAGTCGTGTGCGATATGCTTAATATCTTCTAGGTGCTTTGAACTTTGCTGATATTTTAATATCATCTTAGTAAATTGTATCCTTTAATCTTGGTTAATTCCATCTTGGTACTATTTTGGATTATTATTATTCTCCATTATAGTACTGACTTGTGTTTTATATCAATCACAGGATGGCACCACCACGCCGTTCTGAGGAGGACATACAACCTGAACTGGGGGCCGCGTTGTCAAGCATCGCTGATGCCTTGGCAGCAATGCAGCAGAACCAGCAGCGTTTTGAAGAAAGTGTCAGGAGGAATGAGTTTGTTCCGCTACCTCCACCTCCCAAGCGAGGAGACATCAAAAGCTTCCTAAAGTTCAACCCACGTCAATTTGATGTGTCCGATCAACCACTTGATGCTGATGATTGGTTGCGTGAGATGTCAAGGCTACTGGTGACTGCTGATGTTCCTGAGCAAGAATGGGTAAAGTGTGCCACTCACCTTCTGAAGGGAGATGCAGCTCTCTGGTGGGGGAATTACCTGAAGGCAAACTGCATTGGTTTTTAGCCTACTTGGGGACAATTCACTGGAGCTTTCAAAGAGCAGTACCTATCAGAAATTGTCATGGAGAGGATAAAGGAAGTGTTTATCAACCTCAAGCAGGGCAATGATAATGTCAATACCTACATCAGAAACTTCATGAACCTTTCTCGTTATGGTGGCGATGAGATCTCTGATGACAAGAAGAAGCAAAAGAGGTTCCGGCAAGGGCTCAATGCATCGATTAAATATGCAATCACACATGCAAGGCCGGCGTCTTTTCTGGAACTTCAGCATATAGCTCTGCGGGAAGAAGCAAGTAGGCAAGTGTTTGAGGAGTCAAAGAAACACAACCGTGATGCAGCAAGCTCTTCAGCTATGTCAACTCCTTCTAAGCGTCGTGTCTGGGTTCCTAACACCCCACCGTCGCTCCCGGCTCCACCAAGACCTTCAAGCTACGCGACAAGGCCACCAAACTTCCTCACTGCTGCTCCCAGGGGCTACAACCACCACTGCCCTGGAGCGCCTGGCGGAGTCCCTGGCTACGTTGCTCCACGTCCACTTGGTGCTTGTAACACTTGTGGAGCAACTGGGCATCAAAACTGGAACTGTCCGATGAAAAGCAAAGCTCTTCCTCCACCACCTCCAAGATCTGCGGCAAGCTCTCCTATGGTCCGTGCACCACCACCTCGGGCTCTCAACATCAACACCAAGCCCGGGTCTACTGTTGCTCGTGCCAACTGTGTCAACGCCGCTCAAGCTGAGCATGCACCTGGAGTTGTGATGGGTATGCTATTCGTTAACTCAGTCCCTGCACGAGTTTTGTTTGATTCTGGTGCATCGCATTCTTTTGTTTCTCACAAGTTTGCAAATGAGAATGAGTTAGCTATGGATCCTCTCCTTAAGCGGTTAATGGTCCTTTCTCCTGGAGCAAAGATGGCAGCTTCTAAAATCAGCCATGGCAATCAAATTGAGATTGGTGGCTCTTCGTTCTCGGCGTCCTTAATTGTTCTGGGCAATTCTGACATTGATGTCATCTTGGGCATGGATTGGTTGATGACAAATGCAGCTGTGATTGATTGTGCTGAACGCTCGGTTTCTCTGAAGATTCCTGAAGGCCACATAGTCTATTCTCCAAGTCTGACTCCTGCTATCCAGCTTTTCTCTTTGGCGGCTCTGAATGATGATGCTATGGAAGCTATTCAGAGTGTTCCGGTGGTCTGTGAGTTCCCAGATGTCTTTCCTGAAGAGTTGCCAGGTATGCCTCCGAATCGTGAGGTTGAGTTTGTAATTGAGCTTGAACCTGGAACGTCTCCTATCTCCAAGCGGCCTTATAAAATGGGTCCTGCTGAGTTGGCTGAACTCAAACGTCAGCTTGATGAACAAGAGAAGTTGGGTTTCATTCAACATAGTACCTCTTCTTGGGGTAGCCCAACCCTCTTTGTGAAGAAGCGAGACATGACTGATAGACTTTGTGTTGACTATCGGGCTCTCAATGCTAAAACCATCAAGAATAAATATCCCCTTCCGCGGATTAATGATCTCTTCGATCAGCTAGCTGGAGCTGTGGTATTCTCTAAGCTTGACTTGAGAAGTGGTTATCATCAAATCAAGATTCGCAAGGAAGATGTTCCTAAAACAGCTTTCACCACCCGCTATGGCCTGTATGAGTACACGGTCATGTCGTTCGGTCTCACCAACGCACCTGCCACCTTCTCGAGGCTTATGAACTCGGTTTTCATGGAGTATCTTGATAAGTTCGTTGTGGTCTATCTGGATGACATCCTAGTCTATTCTAAGTCATAGAAAGAACATGAAGAACACCTTCGGTGTGTCCTAAACAAGCTTCGTGAGAACCGCTTGTATGCAAAGTTCTCAAAGTGTGAGTTTTGGCTGCCTCAAGTAACCTATCTTGGTCACGTCATCTCTGCCAAGGGCATTGCAGTCAACCCGGAAACTGTAAAGACAATTGTTGAATGGCTTCCTCCTGTTAATGTCAAAGAAGTCCGGAGCTTCCTTGGTTTGGCTAGTTATTGCCGTCGCTTCGTTCAGAATTTTTCGAAGATAACGAAGCCTCTTACCGATCTCCTCAAGAAAGGCAAGAAATATCTTTGGACTCCTGCATGTCAAGCAAGCTTTGAGACACTCAAAGAGAAGCTCACTTCCACACCAGTCTTGGTTCCTCCGGATACGTCCAAGCCTTTCCAGATATTCTGTGACGCATCTTTGCAAGGATTGGGTGCGGTCCTTATGCAAGAAAAACAAGTTGTTGCTTATGCCTCTCGACAGTTGAAGACGCATGAGATGAACTATCCTACACATGACCTCGAACTCGCAGCAGTTGTTTTTGCTTTGAAACTATGGAGGCATTACTTGCTGGGCAACCGTTGTGAAATCTTTTCTGATCACAAGAGTCTGAAGTATATCTTCACTCAGCCTGATCTCAACCTTCGGCAGAGGAGGTGGATTGAAGCAATCAATGACTTTGATTTGACCATCAACTACACTCCGGGCAAAGCTAATGTCATGGCCGATGCTCTCAGCCGCAAAGCTTATGTCAGGAACCTCATGATGGAAGAACAACAGCCTCTGTTGTGCGAGGAATTCCGTCAGCTCAACCTTGAAATTGTGGAACAAGGGTATCTCCTGAACCTGCTGGCTACTCCTCTCTTGGAAGAAAAGGTTCGCTCCTTTCATCTTGGTGATCCGCACACCAAAAAGATCATCTCCAGACTTCAGCTTCCGAAGTATGAGTCCTTCCACGTCGATGATCAAGGCATGCTTTTCTTTGAACACCGGATATTTGTTCCGAACTACCCGGGTTTGAGAGATTAAGTTCTCAAGGAGGCGCATGATTCTGTTCTTTCTATCCACCCTGGCACCACAAAGATGTACATGGACTTGAAAACACAATATTGGTGGCCGGGTTTGAAACGATATTGTGCCAAGTATGTCTCGGAGTGTGATGTCTGCCGCAGAGTTAAAGCTGTCCATCAGAAACCTTCCGGTCTTCTACAGCCATTGAAACCCCCGGAATGGAAATGGGAGAAAGTAGAGATGGACTTCATCACTGGTTTTCCAAGGTCGCAGAAGGGCAACAATGCAATCTTTGTTGTCATTGACAGGCTTTCTAAAGTGGCTCACTTCTTCCCCGTCAAGGAAACAATTTCTGCAATTCAGTTGGGTGAGCTCTATATCAACAGAATTGTCTCTCTGTATGGGGTTCCGCTTGAGATCAGTTCAGACCGTGGAAGCATCTTCACTTCCAAGTTCTGGGAAAGTTTCCAAAATGCTTTGGGAACAAAGTTGAACTTCAGCACAACTTACCACCCTCAGTCGCAAGGACAAGTTGAAAGGATCAATCAGATTCTGGAGGATATGCTTCGTGCTTGCGTCATCTCTTTTGGCATGAAGTGGGAAGAATGCCTTCCTTATGCTGAATTCTCTTACAACAACAGCTTCCAGAAAAGTCTAAAGATGGCACCATTTGAGGCTCTCTATGGTCGCAAATGCAGAACTCCGATTGGTTGGTCGGGTGCAAGAGAAAGAATATTGTTTGGCCCTGACATTGTAACTCAAGCGGAGGAGAAGGTGCACATCATTCTTGAAAATCTGAAGATTGCTCAAAGTCGCCAGAAGAGCAATTATGACAGAAAGCACACGGACATGGAGTATGTCCCTGGTGATCTCGTTTACCTTCGTGTCACTCCCATGAGAGGCACGCACTGTTTTGGTATCAAAGGAAAGCTGGCTCCTAGATACATCGGTCCATTCAAAATTCGTGGAAGAAGAGGAGAAGTTGCTTATTCTCTTGAGCTCCCGGAAAAACTCAAGGTCCATGATGTTTTCCACATCTCTCAACTCAAGAAGTGCTTCAAGGATCCCGGCAGGACCATGAACCATGAGCTTATCAATCTCCAAGAAGACCTGTCTTATCAAGAACACCCCATAAAAATCCTTGAAGTCGCAGAAAGAAGGACTCACAACAAGTCCATCAAGTTATGCAAGGTGCAGTGGTCGCACCATATTGTTGATGAAGCCACTTGGGAACGTGAAGATGAGCTCCGTGCCAAGTATCCTACCCTCCTCGAGTCTTCTTCTTCATCCTAGAATCTCGGGGCGAGATTCCTGTTTAGTGGGGGAGAGTTGTAGCATCCCAATTGTCTAACAATTGTAATGCTACTTGGTCTAGTAATATAATGGCTACTTCCTATATATAATTGTTGCATCATAATTATATCATGCTCATGTCATCATGCCGCCTTGCATTTGAGCATCATATAAAACCCTTGTTGTGTTGGTTCTTCTCTCATATGCATTGTAAATTGTAATTGCCTCTTGATATTATATTTGGTTCTTGATATATTGTTTTAAATGCCCAAGTTGAGTTGGGGGCATATCTTTTATTAACTCCACCACCTTTCTTGGCATCACCCCATCATTCCACCATTCCACCATATATGAGCATTGCAACTTATTTGGTTTTACCTCTAGCTCATGTGGGTTGGGATGGATCCAATTCTATCTCCACATGCTCTCATATATGCACCATATTGTTTCCACATTATTGGTTTATGAGAGCCACATGGCCACCTTTGCATGCCTTGTGAGTGGAACCTTTTCCTAGCTTCCATATGTGTTGTTTTGGGGTTATTATCATGTTGGGATATTTTTGGGCTTACTAAATACCTAGTGGCACATACACACTAGCATGTCCCATTTTTATTCAATATGATCATCTCCATCTACTCCACTTGGAACTTTCATTTAAAATTTCTTTTGCTTGGGCTATACTCCACATTTTGGGTAATGCATAGGAATAATGCCATGTTTATTATTTTGTTTTCACAAGGATGATACATGGCATTTATTATCTTGCATGGGCCATGCAACCATCACCATCTTTTGTCCTCCTTTGGTTTCATTTGTTTTTGAGTGGATCATCTTCTCATCTCTCTCTCTCTCTCTTTTCTTTCTCTAACCCTAAACCCACTCCACCTAATCTCTCTCTCAAAACCCTAAGACCTCATCTCTCCTCTCTCTAACCCGAGCAACCACCACCATGACCTACCCCATCTACCTTCCCTCTCTACCATGCCGAGGTGCCCCCTCTCCCTACCATGCAGGCCCCACCTAGCCACCTACTCCCCCTGGCCGAGCTACCCCTACCCCAACTCTAGCAAAAAACCCTAACCCGAGGCTACCAAACCTTAGGCCGAGCCTCCCTCCTACCCTAGCTCTCTCTCCCTCTCTTTTCTCTCCCTGCCGTGAGGGCCCCTCCAGCCCGAGCCACCCCTGCCCGTTCCCTCGTGCCCCCATCGTTGCAGCCTCCCCTGGTCTACCTAAGCCGTGCCTACCGTGAGAGAGGGAGAAGAAAAGGGTGAGCACCACCTTTATGCCGATCCAACCCATGTGCCTCCCTCTGCTCGTTCTTATCTATCCCTCCTCTGCCTAGCAACCCCAGAACTCCCCAGGGCCGTGCCCATCTACTCCTCCCTCCCCACCTACCCCTGCTACCCTCTCTTCCATCTCCATCTACCCCCATCATCGGCATCACACCACCACCACCATAGCAGAAGGAGGGCGAGGTGTCTGGGCGTTGGGCAAGACCGAGCCGAGCACCAGCGTCGCCCCTGTACACAGAGCCGAGAAGGAGGAGCCCCAGAAGCGCTGTACCAGCGCCGCCCGAAGCCAAACCCTAGCTCCGCTCGGCCCCTGCTTCGTCGATGATCGCCAGCGCCTCTGTCTGAACCACCACCGTCAACAGCCTCACGGTGAGCCACGCAACCTCCTAGACACCCTCGTCTTCGTCGTCGTTTCCTGGTCGCGTCGTATGTTCCGTCGAGCACCCTCTGTGCACCGGCGAGCGCGTGCGTCTGCTCGCTCATCGCGTCGCGGAACCTCATCTGGCCACGCAGCAGATCCCTAGCAACTACCCCTCCCTAGCCCAGCGGTAGCCGCCGCCGCCCGCGCACGCCAGGTCCCCAGTTCGATCCCCCGCGCGCCACGCCGTCCGCTGTCGAGCACCGTTTTGTCGTCAGAGATTCAGAGAAGAACAACAGTAGCCGCCGCCACTTTGCACTTCCCCCCCAAACCTTTTTACTCCTAACTCGCGGTCCGCCTGAGCCCACCTGTCAGCCGTAGTACCACTTTGCAGTTAGGCACCTGGGTTTTACACTGCCTCAACCCGCAGTACCCTGGATCTCCCACGTGTCGCGTCCCCGCTGGCGCGCCCGCGTGTGGCCCTGAGGCTGCCGTGGCCCCACCTGTCATCTGCTGTGGCTAGGTCAAGCCCCGGTGTAAAAAGATTTTCTCGCGCGTGTGCTCCTCCAGTCAGCCTGGTCCCACCTGTCACTGACTGTGTCGATGTCTGGGCTAAATAACAAAAGTTTCTGCTCTTTTCTGTTTAATACAAATCTTTTAAAATTATTTCAAATTCAAATTCAAATCTGTTTTATAATAACTTTTAATTCTCAAATTCAAATCATATAAATAATATATGATTTGAAATCAGAAAATGTGAGGAATTCAAATATGCCCTTCACAATATATTTTGGACACTTTAATTTTCGAGTTGATTAAAATTACAATAAAATGCCCTTTTCCTTAATTAATTAATAACTTTTGTTTTATAACTCCAAATTTAACAAATGATATGTCTAAAATGACCAGCTCGACGAGACCTTTATGTTTATGCATTCCATGTTCTGTTTTGCAGCATGCATCATATAAATATAAAGATTACAACAACTTAATTGAGTATAAAATATGATTAAGACTCAATAAAAGGCTTTATACTTGTATTCCACACCTCACCCATGCCATGCTACTTTATTGCCATGCAAATTGTGCATCATTCATCATGGCATGATTGTTTGCTTGTCGCATTTTATTTATATGATTGTGCCCTTTATTTATGTTGGCCCTTGTTTGTTTGGTTCTTCTTTGAATAGACACTGAGCAGGGGATATATCAAGAAACCCAGGAGCACTACCCAGATCCTTCTCTCGCTTCAACTGAGCTGCCAGGCAAGCACTACCACATGCTTGCATACATATAGTACCTATTGCCTCTTTCTTATTCTTGCATCATTGAGTCGCGATCGCATTAAACTGAATCCCAAGTACTGCATAGCCTTTACTTTAAACCCCACCGAAGCTTGTTCCTCCATCCCATGAGCCATTACTACAGGAGTTGTTTGAGCCATGCGGGTCGTAGAACAACATGTGTAGGGTATGTGAGTGTCTGATGGATAACGAGGCACCTATACAACTTAACCTGAGTAGTAATGGGATAACTAATGAAAGTGGCACCGGTGAGCAATATCTGCTATTTGGTTTTTCATGCTCACTTGTGTCCCATAGGACCCCGAGTACTTGATTCCTGTTCCTTGAATATTCGCGCTATCCACATCCGGGAGGCTTATGGGACCCCCCTGAGCCAGAGCTTGATTCATTCTTATTTCTTGGGGCCACAAGTAGTTTGCGGCTTTATTACTATTTTGTACTTATGCCATGTTTTACTGCTTTATTTAAGTTTGTGCGAGGAGCACCTGTACTGTTTTGGAAGCGGAGTGTTTTCATGGTATCGACAAGCCCAATCATGTTTTCGGGTTCCCAGTCGTTTACAGCCACTGACGCAAACCTTGAGTCCGTCTCGGAGTCGGCTAACTTCGTTGCGGGTAGCTTAATGGGGTGGCCCCCTGAAATATTTCTGAATCCTGTGATCGCTTTGTCGTGAATGCCTCGTTGGGTTTTGATTTGGTTTTTCCGAGGTTGATCGAGTGTGTGTTGCTATTTGTGCACCCCTGCAGGGTAAAACTTTCTGAAAGCCGTGTCCGCGGTTATGGATGACTTGGAGCACAGTTTCTCGATCATAGACAAGT
Organism: Avena atlantica; assembly: GCA_910589765.1. NCBI lineage: Eukaryota > Viridiplantae > Streptophyta > Magnoliopsida > Poales > Poaceae > Avena > Avena atlantica. Next base: position 513,219,148 of record OU342735.1, on the reverse strand, counting down.
ATAACTAAAGTACCGCTTTTAATTTGACTAAGTAACTGACTAGTAAATAGTGCAACACTCATGGAATGGATAATAAAACTGCCAACGGATGGGGGGTTGTTCGTCCGCTTCCTCGTTGGTAAGCGAGGGGGAGGATGGGTCTGTTAATATTACTGTTATAACTGTTGTTATTAATTCACGGGCTTCTGTCTATCTATGGTTAGGCGGATGGTTAGCGAGTATCTATAGAATTGTTAGGGTTATCTTTTGCTGCAATTGCGTCACCCCAGGTTGTGTCCCCTTTAGAGGCATGAAGACTTGCTGAGCACCCCTAGGGTCTCACACGATAAATTATTTGATTCAGATGAACAGGTACACTCACAAGATGGATACTGGGTGGAGGAGACGGACGATGTGGGCAACGATCATTCGGTGTAGAGATTCCGGGAACGGGGATCCGTGAGATCTGTGGGCGGTATGTGTTTATTATGGGGCATCTTATGCCGATTTGCTTCTTATCCGTACTCGGATCTTGTTTGCCGCTTCCGCCTGATACTCTGATGTTTGATGTATGAGGAGATATCCTAAACTATTATGATGGGGATATGCCTACTGGGGTATACCCAGCAGGACGTTTCCGACTGGCCCGTAAGCTGGCGAGTGGGCCTGCAGAACGGCGAGTGGATTGAAGCCCAGCAAGGTACCGAGCGACTGGAAGCTGGAGGCCCGGGCGAGTAGATAGGCCCAGTCGGACTAGGTTAAACGACTACTGAAGCTGTAACCGAATCGGTTGAGATATGTAAACCCTAGGGGAGGTGAGCCTATATAAACCTCCCTATAGGGTGAGTAGAGACACGTTCCCTCATACACCCCAGCGACTCGCCGCCTAGTCGCCGAGCTCGCCCATTGTAACACCTCCATAATACAATCTAGCAGGAGTAGGTCTTTACCCTCCGGGGGGCCGAACCTGGGTAAAACCCTGTGTCTTTGCCCTCATCTCGCACCGCAGATGGCTGGTCGCCCTTGCCCGTCGTTCTACTACTCGCTGCCGATTGCAGCATCTGCCGTGACCATTCCCACGATAGTGGCGCCCACCGTGGGGCCTGGCCGGTCTAGCCGGTGTTCTGCGGCGAGATCCAATCTGCCCATCAACGAGACGGTCGCCACCGGCCGCATGATAGCGATCGGCGAGATGCTCCAGATCTTGCCGAGCAGCTACGTCCCGGCGGCACGACCAGTCACGCACAGCGTGATCCTGCCTATCGACACGATCAGCCTCTTCGTCGGCCTCACCGACGTCATCGTCTCGGAGGACACGGCTCGCATCCGCGAGTCGCCGCCACGCGATCGGCTCTCCGAGAGCCAGATCCGCACGATCCACCGCCTCGCCTCCGAGTACAACTCGGCCCACAGCAACGTGGCCGGGAACTCAGCGGCCGCAGAGGATGCAGCCCTCACCGACGACGCCGACTCGGCGACCCCGGCGTCACTCGCCGGATCCATCACCGCGGCCTCGTCCGCGGGCTCCATCGCCCAGGTCTCCAACGCGGGAGACTTCGAGGACCCCTCCATCCTCGGGATCTTCGAATTCGACTCCGGGTCGGAGAACTCCGCCGACCTCCGCGACGGAACCGGTCGCCACGCCGCGACCTACATGGCCACCGGCGCCGATCCGCCGGAGGATCCTTTCTCCACCCCAATCCCTCCTAACGCCACGGCAACGGAGGTCGAGGAAATTCGCCTGAAACTGGCGGAGGCGGTGCGCAAGGAGCAAGCCGAGCGCGAAAAATTTCGCCTCGAGCAGGTGACGGCGCAGGAGCTGTCACGCTACCACCAGCAGCGGATCAGGTCACGCCTGAACCCCACCGTTCAAGGGCGTGCCCTGAACTTCGACGACGAAAACGACCTGGCCCGCGTGGCCGAACGCGCGATCTGCGAGAACGCGCCACCAGGAGGAAGCGCCCGGCCCCCGCCAGGATCAACGGTGAGGGGCACCCCACCTCCACCCAACCGCACCCCTCCCAGGGACCAGCCGCGGATAGTAGTCTCCTCACGGGAGCGAGACGCAAACGGCCTCCCACTGTTCTCCACCCCAATGGACAACCTCGTGGCAGGACGAGCAGCAGCCGACAGCATCACAGCCATAGGCGACGGCGCCCTACAGATCCAATACGTCAGGGCCCTGCTCGCGAAGGCCGTCGAGCAGCAAAAAGCGGGCGCCGACTCGGCAGGTCGAGTATACTCGCGTTCCTCGGGAAGCAGAGCGGCTTCCAGCGGCCGCCCAGCGGCGGCAAACACCCTCAACTGCCCGCCACCAGAGCCGCTGCAGCTCCAACACCGACCCGCGAACGCGGCACTCTCCACCAACGACCCTAGGCCGGCAACCCACCTTGTCGCCGCCAACGGGCAACCCATCGACGCCCGCACCCACATCATCAACAACCAAAGCTGGCACGCACGCCAGCCCGACGACTTGCGGCACACCCTAACTAATCGCCGCGACGGCGAGCCTATGGGGTCGCTCAGTCGACTCGGACCCAAGTGCTTCGGACCAATGATCCGAGGCGAGAAGTACCCGCCAAACTTCAAGGCGCCAAAAGAGATAGAAAAGTACGACTCCTCGTACGACCCCGCCGTCTGGCTCGACACATACCTCATGGCGATGGGGATCGCGGGTCACACTGACCTGCTCGCTGCCCGTTACCTCCCACTGATGATGGAGGGGACGTGCAGGCAGTGGATCAACACTCTCCCCCAGGACAGTATCGACTCCTGGGAGGAAATGCGCGACGCCTTCGTCAGGCACTTCGAGTGCTCCTACACCCGCGCCACCACTATTGAGGACCTGGAACGGTGCGTCCAGGGACCCCGTGAGTCGACCCGCAACTGGGTCCAACGGTGGCAAGAGCTTTGGTACAACGCGGTCGGCATCCACCCGGACACCGCGATCCATTGCTTCAAGACCTCATGCCGCTACGAGCCCCTAGTCGCCAAGCTCAAGCGACACTCCCGCACACTCGACAACATCCCCGACCTCCTCGATATCGCCAAACGGTACGCCGAGGAAGACCCAAACCAGGAAACTGACGACGAGTCAGGAGGTCAACGCCGCGCAGGCGGCAACGACGGCGGATGCCGAACCGACCTACGCTACAGCGGCACTCGCCTCACTGGCAAGCGCCGCAGTGACGGGCGAGTCGACTTCGTCGCCAACACCGGGCACGCGTAGCGCGAGCCCAAGAGCTTTCGCCGCAACGGAGGGCAACGCCGCGACGGCGGCAACTACAAGAACAAGCCAAGGTTCGACCCCGCGGCCCTCCTTAACCAACCATGTGTGTTCCATAGCAGGGAAAGGAAGCCCGCAACGCACACCACCGCCGACTGCCACACCCTCAGGGAAATCGAGAAGGCACGACAAGCGCGGGAGGACCCCGACAACGACCCGCCAAATGGCGGAAAATTCGGCAAAGTAGCCGGCTCGCTCCACACCTTCACAGGCTTCAACACGAAGCACGAGAAGAAGGTCATCGCCCGCGCCGTCGCCGTCAACGCGTGGCCCAAATAGACGTCCCCAAGTTCCTGAACTGGTCGGAGCAGCCCATCACCTGGAGCCGCCAAGACCACTCGCCGCGCATCGAGTACCCAGGACGAGTCGCCTTGGTGGTCAAGTCCAAGGTTGGCGACTACTGGCTGCCCAAGACACTGATGGACGGCGGTAGCTCCATCAACATCCTCTACCTCGACACCTTCAGGCGGCTGCGGCTCCCGCAGTCGATGATCGAGACGACCCACACCATGTTCCACGGCATCGTCCCCGGTCGGAAGGCGTACCCGATCGGCAAGGTCACGCTGCCAGTCACCTTCGGCACACTGGCAAACTTCCGCACCGAGCGGATCGTCTTCGAGCTGGTGCCCTTCGACAACCCCTACCACTGCGTCCTGGGGCGCCAGGCATTCGCTAAATTCATGGCAGCTCCCCACTACGCGTACAACGCGATGAAGCTCCCCGGGCCGTGCGGCGTCATCACCATCAACGGCGACCCCGACATGGCCGCCGAGTGCGAGGCCAAAGGAGCCGAGCTCGCTGACGCCGTCATCGCGGCGGAGACTAATCACGCCGATGAGCTCGCCAAGTACGCAAGCGGGGTCAACAATGACGACCCCACAATACTCAAGAAGCCCAACTCAGAGGGCGCAAACACCTCAACCTTTGAGGCCACGACGCACACTCGCACCGTCGAGCTGGTCCCAGGCGACTCCAGCCAGACGGTGACGATCGGGACAGGCATGAGCCCAGCATAGGAAGGCGCGCTCATCGAGTTCCTCCGTGAGAACAAGGACATCTTCGCATGGAAACCCTCCGACATGCCTGGTGTCCCTAGGGAGCTCGCTGAGCACAAGCTGAACGCCGACCCCAAAGTGCGACCTATCAAGCAGTCGCTACGGCCCTTCAATGAAGAACGCCGTCGAGCAATCGCCGAGGAAGTGCAGCGTCTACTCGCTGCCGGCTTCATCCGGCCAATCAAGTACTCCAAGTGGCTGGCAAAACCAGTCCTGGTCGAGAATAAAAACGGGACCTGGAGAATGTGTATCGACTACACAAACCTGAACAGCGCCTGCCCAAAGGAGCAGTTCGTCCTCCCGTGGATCGACCAGATAATCGATTCAACCGCGGGTTCGGATTCGCTATGTTTCCTCGACGCTTACTCTGGGTATAACCAGATCAAAATGGCTGTCGAAGACGAGGAGAAGATGGCGTTCATCACGCCATTCGGAGCCTCCTGCTACACCGCCATGACCTTCGGCCTCAAGAACGCCGGGGCGACCTACCAGCGGTGCATGCAAGAATGCCTTGCGAGCCAAATTGGCCGCAACATCCACGTCTACATCGACGACGTGGTCGTGAAGTCCGCTCGCCAAGGCGACCTACTCGCCGACCTGGCGGAAACTTTCGCCAACCTGCGAAGATACAAGATAAAGCTCAACCCAGGCAAGTGCACCTTCGGTGTACCCGCCGGACAACTACTGGGGTACGTCGTCTCCAAACGAGGGATCGAGGCGAACCCCACAAATATCGACACGATCGCCCGGCTCGGCAAACCCGAGTGCCTGCGCGACGTCCAGAAGCTGGTCGGGCGAGTAGCGGCTCTCAGTCGCTTCATCCCCCGCCTGGGCGAAAAGGCGATGCCCCTATACCGCCTGATGCGCAAGAACCCCACCTTCCAGTGGGACAAGGAGGCGGACGACGCGCTCCGCGACCTCAAAAAGGTGCTACTCGCCGCACCACTACTCGCCGCCCCCGCCGACAAAGAACCCATGCTGGTTTACGTTGCGGCGTCCGAGCGCGTCGTCAGCGCCGTGATGGTCGTCGAACGACCAGAAGAAGGAAAGGAGCGCCCGGTTCAGCGGCCGGTGTACTACATCAGCGAGGTCCTCACCGAGTCGCGCCAGCGGTACCCACAGTACCAAAAGCTAGTATACGCGGTCTTCAGGGCTCAGCGGCGCCTGCCGCACTACTTCCAGGAGCACCCGATCATGGTCGTCTCCTCAGCACCACTGCAAGACATCATCCGCAATCGCGAGGCGACCGGGCGGGTCGCCAAGTGGGCCGTCGAGATCGGCGTTCACAACATCAAATACGAGCCACGAAGGCGATCAAGTCGCAGGCACTGGCAGACTTCATCGCCGACTGGGAGGAAGCCCAGCAGCCAGAGAAGCTGCCGTACCTCCACTATTGGAGCCTGCACTTCGACGGCTCCAAGAACGCGGACGGTGCAGGCGCAGGGATAGTGTTGACTTCACCAAAGGGCGACAAGCTCGGCTACATCCTCTGCCTCGACTTCACGCCCTGCACCAACAACATGGCTGAATACGAGGCCCTACTCCACGGCATGCGAGCCACCAAGGAGATGAACGTCAATCGCCTCCGCTGCTACGGAGATTCCGACCTTGTCGCAGGGCAAGTCGCCGGCACCTGCGACGCCGTCTCCCCTACTATGGCGGCGTACCTCCAAGTGGATCGACAGGCGGAAAAACAAGGAGGCCGACGCCCTCTCTCACATCGGGTCGGCTCGACTCGCACCACCCGCCGGCGTTTTCCTCGACACTATCTCCAAGCCATCAGTGTCTCCCCCGAGGGAGATCGACATCGGAGTCCCACTCCAACCAGAGGCAGCCTTGGTCGCACTCGTCAACGAGCCAGACGACTGGACCAAGCCCTACATCGCCTACCTGGAAGCCGGCACCCTGCCAGCAGACAAGACAGACGCTCGAATGATCGCTCGTCGATGCAAGTCCTACACCATCATCGACGGCGAGCTCCACAGGCGCAGCGTCACCGGCGTGTTCCAACGCTGCGTCCAGCCAGCTGAAGGACGCAAAATCCTCCACGACATTCACTCAGGTGACTGCGGCCACCATGCCGCCGCTCGCTCCCTGGTCGCCAAGGCTATGCGACACGGCTTTTACTGGCCCACCGCACACGCCGACGCTGTCGACATCGTCTAGCGATGCGCCGGGTGCCATAAGTACGCCAATCAGACGCACGTACTGAGCTCGGCGCTCAAAACAATCCCCATCACCTGGCCACTCGCTGTGTGGGGCATGGACATGGTAGGACCCTTCAAGAAGGCCCCTTCCGGCTACACCCACCTGCTAGTCGCCGTCGACAAGTTCACGAAGTGGGTGGAGGCCAAGCCAGTCCGGAAATGCGACGGGAAGACTGCCACTAAATTCCTACGCGAACGCATATATCGCTACGGGTTCCCAAACAGCATCATCACGGACAACGGCACCAACTTCGCCAAGGGAGCCATGGCCGAATTCTGCGAAGAGCACCACATCCGGCTCGACCTCGCGTCAGTCGCCCACCCGGAATCCAACGGCCAGGCGGAACGGGCCAATCAAAGTATCCTCCACGGCCTGAAGCCGCGACTCCAAGTACCACTCGAGCGCACCGCCGGGTGCTGGGTCGAGGAGTTGCCCTCTGTCATCTGGGGCATCCGCACCTCAGTCAACAGATCGACGGGATTCACTCCCTTCTTCATGGTCTACGGTGCCGAAGTAGTCATGCCCACCGACCTCGAACACGACTCGCCGCGGGTCGTCCACTATACGGAGGCCGCAAACGAGCTGGCCCTCCAAGACGGGGTAGACCAACTCGACGAAGCACGCGACCTCGCTCGGTCACGCACCGCCATCTACCAGCAAGGACTCCGCCGCTACCACAGCCGGCGGGTGAAAGCTCGCACCTTCCAGGAAGGCGACCTGGTGTTACACCTCATCCAGGACAAGAAGGGCATGCACAAGCTCTCCCCTCCGTGGGAAGGACCATTCGCTATCGGGCGCGTACTCGGCAACGACGCCTACTACCTCATCGACGTCCGCAGGGACGGCGAACTCGACGTCAAGCGACCATGGAATGTAAACCTCCTCCGGCAGTTCTACTCCTAGAACCCCACACATGTACTCTCCAGTTGCTATGAAATAAAAAGAAACGGTTACCGCAAATTGCGCCTACTCTCTATGACTTGTGCCACTCGCACTCGTAAAAACAGCGTTATGCTAAATGCAGAAGTCAACCTTTGGTACAGCGATCGGCACGGCTAAGTAGTGCGGTGTAAGAGCACTGAATCACTTCAGGTCTTGCATCGTCCACGAATAACGCCAACCCGGAGCCCCACTAGAGTCGCCTAGCTCGACTGGTTCTACGATCCAAGACAACTGCCCTCGCTTCTCACAGTGACCTTGGTCCTCCGCATCCTCGGCATAGCGACTCGAACGGCTAAGTACCACGCTCGGGGACTGAAGACCAGTTCGTCGCGAGCGGTCAGGGAAAACGCCAAGTAAGAGAGCATGCCCAGGACTCGCCACGCGACTGACCCCACGGGCCAGGCAGGAGTGACGCGCTCACACCAACGCGCTAAGTCCTCAACCACCCTCGAGTCGCGCCTAGAACTACCAAGTACCACGCTCGGGGACTCGGCCACCCGACCTTGTTCGTGCACGGGAAAACGGTAAAGTATAGAGCACTCAAGGGAGTCGCCTAGCGACTGGCTCTTCGAGCTCGGGCGAGTCGACTAAAACATCAAAACACATAACAACAACACATACATCATACACGAGATAAACCCCACAAAAGGGCGGACGCGCTCGGGGACTCGTTCAACACCAATCAAAAGCACACAAACAAATACCAAAATAGACACGACGTCTCATTCAATCGCATATTGCATTGTTTTATGTTACAAAATATGCCCGCATGGCAGAACTGCTGCTAACGCTTCAAGGCAAACTACCCTACTCTGCAGGCTTCGATGACGACTCGCCAGCATCCCGGCGATTACGGATGAACGCCATGTACGGGTTTGATGGATACGTCGTCAGTTCACCCGCCATCGCCGCGCGAAAAGGTTGCTCGACCTTGAAGTCACGATGCGGCGGCTCGGGGTCGTTCGGCGCGACAACCGTCTCCTGGTACGGCAGGAGGTTGCCCATTGCCCAGACACGTTCCGAGTACGTGGCGGCACGTTCTTGCAACTTGAGGACCTCGGACAGTTCCACCGCGCCAGTCGACGATGGATACCCACTCGTCACATCGTCAACGTCGAAATCTTCGGGGAAGTGGGCGAGTCCAAGGCTCAGTGCTGTCGACGCTCCACGCCGAAACACCGACCGCGTCATGAACTCAACGACCGCGGGCGCCTTCTCCAAATATTTCCACACCTCAACGAGGTCGCTGGGAATCACCTCCGTGGGCGATATTTCTTGGAGGTAGGCGCGGATGCACGTCGCCGACAGCGTCGCCGAATCGACGAGCATGCTTACGCACTGCCTCGCGTCGAGCGAGATCGCTTCTTCTTCGCTATCAATGATGCGACCTGCGAGAAGAAGACAATGATGAGTACGACGGACACCACAAAAATCAAAACTATTAGAAAGGGAAGATGCACTCACCAAGCAACGGGCGGGCGAGTCCCGTGATGAAGCACTGAAGCGACGTGTGGTCGTCCTGAAGCCCAGCAATAAGGACTTCCGACACCTTGCGATCCTCCTCTGCAGCCGCAATGGCGGCCTTAGCTCGCCCGTACGCCGAGCTAGCTTCTTCTCTCGCCTCCCGCAGTTCGCGCTCGAGGTCGGCGATCCGTTGTTCAGCGGCACCCAGAGCAGATCGCGCCGCCACCAACTCACCAGCGGGGATAAGCCCCTGGCGATCTTCCTCTGCCTTCGCAGCAACAGCCTGAAGCCCTTTGTTCGCCTCCTGGACGATGGCCAGCTCCTTCTCCGCGCGCTGTTTCTCGGCCAATCGGTCCGCCGACTCAAGCTGCAGACCCTGCACATCACCGAAAAAGTTAGTTAAAACGAAATTCCTAAGTGCCCACCCGCTGAAATTCAGCGAGTGCGCACTCGGGGACTGGCGATCAAGAAATTCCTAAGTGCCCACTCGCTGAAATTCAGCGAGTGCGCACTCGGGGACTGGCGATCAAGAAATTCCTAAGTGCCCACCCGCTAAAATTTAGCGCGTGCGCACTCGGGGACTGGATGCGAAAATAAAAAGACGAGAAATTATAAGAATCACGCCGGTGCAAAGCACCGACCTGATCCTCGGGGACTGGATGTACCTGGATGGCTGCGCCAAGCATGCCATGGAGTTGTATCGCGTCCACGGACGCGAGTAACGCTGGCGTGTGCCCGCGGCGTTGGTCGACTTCAGCATCGGCGGTCCCAGGAGCGTGGCTCGAGGGCGCAGCCCCACTCGCCGTGGCCGCCTTGGTCACGAAGCGGGGGAAGGTAGCGATAGAGGCACCCGCTCCAAGGGAGGTTGCCTCCGCCGTTCCAGGCAAGGAAGCGCCCTCCTTCGTAGACGCGGCTGCCTCCACCACGGGCTCGGCCGGTGCGACCGCCGTGTCGTCAGAAATCGTGACGACGTCATCGCCCTTGGCCCTCTTGCTGCCATCCGCCGAGGCGACGACCTCGTCCGCCTTCCTCTTGCGGGAAGGATCCTCCTCGCTAGCGGCGGAGGGCACCTTGGCCATGGTCGGATGGCCCATCCTTTTCACTCCGGTCCTGCGCATTAATCGAATCAACAAAGACAATTGAAATAGTTATGGAAAATAAGGAGGGGTGAGCGCACTCACTTGGCGACTGGGATGAAACGTAGCCCCGTACGAAGGCCGGCCGGTTTTTCCAGTTCAGGGCCTAGTCGGCGACTGAGCCCCAGTTCCAGGACGTCATGTGCCCAAGACACGGACGGCTTCTTCGTCTTTGAGGCCGTAGCTGGCGCCTCTGGGACATCCTCGGCGGGAGCTTCCTCGCGAGTTGGAGCCTCTACAGCCGGAGCCTCCTTGCGGGGCGAAGCCGCCGCAGCCGGAGCCTCCTTGCGAGGCGAAGTCGTCGAGGACGGAGCCTCCCCCAGCCCAGAGACTGGGGTGAATGGCGGAGGCATTGAGGCCAGCGGCACTTCCACGGTCGTCGTGTCCAGCGCGGTTGTCGCTGGTGGCGCGCCGTCACCAGCTGGGCTGGGAGCATCGGAGCTGCTCGCTGAGTGCGGCGGTGAGGCCGTCCTCGACGGCTTCGTTTTCTTCTTCGGGGGGGCCCTCGCCTCCCTCTCCTTCTTCTTCTTCGACGGAGTGGCTTGACGGCGCGAGGTGGTCTCTGGGAGCTCGTCGTCGTCATCATGACGCTCGAGGCTTCTGCTCGCCTCGATCTCGCGCTGACGTTGCCCGCGGGTCTTTCGGACCAGCAGGGCGACCTCCTCTTCGGACTCGTCCTCGTCATCCTCGTTGCCCCTCGCGGGTGGCGATTCGCCTATGTCCTAGGCGGATGGGCCCGGGCTCTCATCATCCGAAGGTGGGAGCCACCCTTCCACCACTTGGAATAGCTGCGATGAATACAAAACAGAATCAGAATTACCGCAACTGCATACACTGCGACTGCGAACAAGGTAAAGAAATTACCGTTGGAGCCGGACGCTTCGCGGTGTAGGGGGCGATCCCAGCCTGTGCATCCATGTACACCGCCTGGGTAATCTTCTTCAACGCTGGGAGATAATCTTCCAGCTTCCACTCGTCGAGGTAGGCCTTCGTCGAGTCCCCCCGGCCCGTGTATTGGTACATATAGTGGTCGCGCTGGGCGAGTGGAACGAGCCGCCGCCCAAGCCAGCAATTGTACAAATTTATTGTTTGGAGGCCCTTCTTTTTCAGACCACGGATGGTCTGGAGCATCTCGTCAACGACCATCCGCTGGTCGTCGGGGAGTTTGCCGACTTGGAGATGGCGCGGCTCGGAACGATTAGCGAAGTACCGCGGGATCGCCGCCTCGCCCTCCGGGGTTGCCTCGGTCACGTAGAACCACGACTTTTTCCAGTCGCTCGCTGCCTTGGCGGGTAGCATCAGATCAAAGAAAGAGGCTTTGGACTTGAGCTGGAACGTCAAGCCGCCCGCGGCTAGCATTGGGCCGCCTGCCTCCTCGCGGCTGATCCGTCCGTGGAACAGATCTTGCCATAAGGGAAAGTAGGGCCGGCAGCCCAAGTAGCATTCGCAGAACGCCACGAAGATGGCGAGCTTCTCGATGCTATGGGGACCCAGATCTAAAGGCTGGATCCCGTAGTAGGCGCAAAAGCGCCGGAAGAACAAGGAAGTGGGAAACCCTAGCCCCCGCTCGAGATGACTGGTGAAACAGACGAATTCCCTCTCTCGCGGGTTTGGGGTCGTTTCTCCGGCTGCGGGGATACGCCAACAGCCGGCTCGCAGGATCCCGGCCTCCTCGAAAGAGGCCAGCTGCGCCCTCGTGCACTTGGACCTACTCCATGGTTCGGTGGAAAGGGCCATGGCCGAGAGGTTGGTTGGAGATCGGAGGATTTCGGGTCGACTGGATCGCGGAGCGAAGGAAGGAAAATGCATGCACTCGGAAGAAGTGGTGAGCAGTTGACTCTACGATTGCCTGCCATTCCTCTTATATAGCGGGAGTTACCCGCCAATTCAGGAGGCCGTTACCGCGCGATGATTACGCCAAAAGTTACCGTTGGATTACCCCAACGGCTAGTTTGACCGCGCCTGATGGTCCAACTCCAGCCACTCGGCTCGCCAAGTCAATCACTATGGCCGCGTCTCGCCGACTCGACTCGCCAAAGCCGCGACTTGGTTCGCCGGATTTCCTCCTTTATACAGGAGCCCGCCGACGATTCGACTGGATGCCTACTCTGAAGCCGTATACTCCGACTGCCAGCAGCCACTTACGCCTAATCGACGACGGCCTCGGGGACTACTGATGGGGATATGCCTACTGGGGTATACCCAGCAGGACGTTTCCGACTGGCCCGTAAGCTGGCGAGTGGGCCTGCAGAATGGCGAGTGGATTGAAGCCCAGCAAGGTACCGAGCGACTGGAAGCTGGAGGCCCGTGCGACTAGATAGGCCGAGTCGGACTAGGTTAAACGACTACTGAAGTTGTAACCGAATCGGTTGAGATATGTAAACCCTAGGGGAGGTGAGCCTATATAAACCTCCCTATAGGGTGAGTAGAGACACGTTCCCTCATACACCCCAGCGACTCGCCGCCTAGTCGCCGAGCTCGCCCATTGTAACACCTCCATAATACAATCTAGCAGGAGTAGGTCTTTACCCTCCGGGGGGCCGAACCTGGGTAAAACCCTGTGTTTTTGCCCTCATCTCGCACTGCAGATGGCTGGCCGCCCTTGCTCGTCGTTCTACTACTCGCTGCCGATTGCAGCATCTGCCGTGACCATTCCCACGACATATTATATCTATCTAGGACATTTGGATCTTGCCGTATGGCGTTGCAATATTTCTATTTCTTTTAGATGGAATGGCTCTGAGGACTGTTGTATGGTGGCTTGCATACATACTCATTTGTGTATGTAGTTGATCCCTTCGCCTGCCGATTACGCCGCCCGTTCTTGTCCCGATGTTTGGAAATGGTTAGGACGGCCAAAAGTTCTACCTGTGAGTGGCATTTGGGCCCCACCGTACTATTTTGACCATTTCCGCTCATCCAGGCTTGTAACTAGGAGCGTAATTCACCGAGGTAGTTACACAATCTTTCCAAATCCATATTTAGCTCTTTTGGTAGCTCCCGATTGCTAGGCTGAATATCCGCGCTCTTTCGGCTTAAAGCATCTGCTACAAACATTTGCTTTTCTAGGGGTATAATTTATTATCAGATCATAATCTTTGATTAGCTCTAATCAACGCTTCTATCTCATATTCAATTCCTTTTGAGTGAAGAAATATTTGAGACTTTTGTGGTCAGTGTATAACTCACACCTTCCTCCATAAAGAAAATGCATCCATCCTTGCAAAGCAAAGACTACTGCTGCTAATTCTAAATCATGGGTTGGGTAATTGACTTCATGTGGTTTTAGTTGTATTGATCCGTAAGCAATTACTTTACGATCCTGCATTAACACACATCCCAAACCTTTTTTAGATGCATCGCAGTATACTATAAAGTCCTTCCCTATTTCAGGAACTGCTAAAATTGGAGCGGTAGTTAATCTAGTCTTTAACTCCTGAAAGCTTGCTTCACACTTCTCATCCCAGATGAATGGTGTAATCTTCCTTAACAATTTGGTCCTTGGTCCAGCTATCTTGGAGAATCCTTCAATGAACCTCCGATAATAACCAGCCATACCCAAGAAACCTCGAATTTGTTTCACATTGGTTGGTGCATTCCACTCTAATACTTATTGAACTTTGGATGGATTTACAACAATCCCATCCCTACTAATCACATAACCAAGGAATTCTACCTTATCTAGCCAGAATTCACACTTGCTGAACTTAGCATAAAGCTTATGTTCTCTTAGGATCTGCAATGCTATTCTCAAATAATCAGCATGCTCTTCCGTATCCTTTGAATATATCAAAATATCATCAATAAATACTATGAAAAACTTGTCCAAGTACGGCATGAAGATTTTGTTCATCAGATTCATGAATATTGCTTGTGCATTGGTCAAACCAAACGGTACGACAAGATACTCATGGTGTCCATACCTTGAGACAAATTTTGTCTTTGGAACATCTTCCGGTTTGATTTTTATCTGGTGGTATCTGGATCTTAGATCAATCTTGGAAAATACTCCAGCTCCTTTCACTTGATCAAACAGATCTTGAATTCTAGGCAATGGGTATTTATTCTTGATGGTAACATTATTAAGATTTCTATAGTCCCCACACATCCTTCTTCCTCCATCTCTTTTATCTACAAAGATCACCGGAGTTCCCCATGGAGATACACTTTCTTGAATGAATCCTTTCTTGGATAACTCATCAATTTGCTCTTTAAGTTCTTTTAATTATTTTGGACCCATCTTGTATGGTGCTTGAGAAATTGGTGTTGTACCCAGAATTAGATCAATAGTGAACTATATTTCCCGATCTGGTGGCATTCCTGGTAACTCTGCTGGAAAAACATCCTGAAACTCATTCACTACATGAATATCCTCCAACTTAACCTCATTCATTGAGTTCAACTGAAGATCCACCATGATATGACTATGCTTATCTTCTTGATAAACTATCCTTGCTCCAATTGGAGTCTTAATTGAGACAGTTTTACCCTCACAATTAATCTGAGCCCCATGTTCAGTCATCCAGTCCATACCCAGCACTACGGCAATTCCCTTCAAAGGAATCACATAAAGGTCCGCAAAGTATGTACAGCCACAGATCGAGATAACCTGATCTTGTTTAATGTGGAGTACAACTACATTTCCCCCGCCGTAACTACGGTCATAGGGTTTTCTAACACTGCCCTTCTAATCCCGAATTTTTACAGAACTCTTCCGGGATTGGTAAGGATATTGAGTGTACCTATCAAATAGAACTTTTCTGGGATTGGTAAGGATATTGAGTGTACCTATCACTGCATGCTCGGAGTTATCCACCTCCTCCAAGGTTGCACAATTCAGTTTTCTGGTTGGTCTGTTCCTCTTGCCATTGCTGTTCTTAACATAATTTCCTCCTTTATTGGGTTGTCCATTGCCTCCACTGGTTTGTCCTCCACCTTTAACAGGCCAACCACCTTGTGGTTTGCTTGGACAATTTGGCTTTATATGACCCCTCTGGCCACAAGCATGACAAATTATCACTGCTTTCTGGCAATCCCTACTCATATGCCCTGGAAGTTTGCAATTATGGCATATAATATTCCTTCCGGTTGGATTTGCATTATGATTGGAATTGTTGTTGTTATAGGGTCTATTCCTTGGTTTGAAATCTAGATTAGGCTTAGGTTTACTTGCCTGAATCCTCTTAGTTTCCTTCTTGGATCTCTTCCTTCTATCCTCTTGGACATTCTTATAATCATCCTCAAAAGTGATGACTGTATCCAATAACTTCTGATAAGTTTGTTTGTTGGCCAACCTCAACGGCATCTTCACGAAGGGATTCAACCCTCGCAGAAAACGCTTCTTTCTCTTCTCTTCAGTGCCCACTTCATCTTCGGCATAACGAGACAGTTGGCTAAACTCCCGGATGTACTTCATGACACTAGTATAACCTTGTTGAAGCTCCTCAAACTCTCTACTCTTCAACTCCATCACACTTTCAGGAACATGATACTCACGGAATCTCTGCTTAAACTCTTCCCAAGTATACTCTGTTCCTGGCGGTTGCATGGCTAACTGATTTTCCCACCATGATGTTGCAGGTCCTGTCAAAAGATGAGTTGCATACCTGATACGTCCAAAACGTATCTACTTTCTCGAACACTTTGCTATTGTTTTTCCTCTATACTTGTGTGATTTGGATACAACTAACACGGACTGATGCTGTTTTCAGCAGAATTACCTTGGTGTCTTGTTTTTGTGCAGAAAATAAACTATCAGGAAAAATCCCGAAAAATATGCCAAAAACTATATTTCACCAGAAGATCCACAGAGCCAGAAGGAGAGACGGAGAGAAGGCTTGGGGGGCCCACACCCACCCCAGGCGCGGGCCCACCTAACCTTGCGCCTGGAGGGGGTTTGGCCACCCCAGGAACCCCCTCGGCCTCCCTCTACACCTATAAGTTACCTTTTGACCTAAAAATCGGGGGGGGGGGGGGGTAGTTTTCTAGAAAGAGTTCTGCTCCGCCGCCGCCACCAGAAACCAAGATTCGGATCCAGAAACTCCGTTCTGGCACCCTGCCGGGACGGGGAATTTGGAGAGGATCATCGCCATCGTCATCACCAACGCATCTCCATCAACCACCGATGTTTCCCTCATCCATGAGTGAGTAATCCCCCGCTGTAGGATTGGGGATGGTAGGGATTGGATGAGTTCTATCATGTAATCGAATAAGATCTGTTAGGGCATAGTGCATAGTATCTCTATTAGTGCTATTTGACTTAATGCTTGTCACTAGGGCCTGAGTGCCATGATCTCAGATCCGAACTTATTATTGAATCATTATGATAGTATTGTTTGTGATCTTATCTGCAAGTTGTGTACGCATATCATTGTCCAGATCCAAAGGCCCCAAAGTGACAATAATTGGGACAACCGGAGGGGATGGCTGTTGTGTGAGGATCACATGCGTTCACAGACTGTTAATGCTTTGCTTCAGTGCTCTATTAAAAGGAGCACCTTAATTGCCAGTAGTTCCCTAGAGGCCCCGCTGCCACGGTCTGGCTGGACAGAAGATGTTGTGCAAGTTCTCATTGCGAGCACGTATGACTATATTTAGAGCACATGCCTAGGATTGTTTAGTACTTGGATGCTTTTTATTATTTATCTGCAATGCCCTAGTTCTTGAAGTTACATGTTTATACTCGTCCATGTAATGCCCGTCCATCCATCCCTATGCCTACCGCACTCGAATCCTACTGCTACTATTACTGTTACTATTGCTCTTGTTTCACTGTTGATGTTGCTTTGCTATTGCTACTACAAACTGTTGCTACTGATAAACTTCTGTGAGCAAGAACTATTTCCAGGTGCAGCTGAACTGACAACTCAGTTGTTAAGGCTTGCAAGTATTCTTTGGCTCCCCTTGTGTCAAATCAATAAATTGGGTAATACTACCCGCGAAGACTGTTGCGATCCCCTATACTTGTGGGTCATCAATACCTCAACTTTTCCTCATCATTGCAACCTACAGTCTTCAGCTTTCTATCCCTATCTGCTAGCCAATCTTCTGCATCCATTGGTTTAGGGGCTGATGCAAAAGGTAACGGCCTTGCATTCTGAAAGTCGGAAAGACTCAATCCTCCACCTTCAGGTGCTCTCTGGTTTCTAGCTCGTCCCAATAGCTCTTCCATGAACTTGTTTTGGTTTTCTTGTATCATTTGCATGTACTGCATAAAGTTTTGCTCCATTAGAGGCCTAATTGGTGGTGGTGGTAATGCTCCCTGATTTCTAGCATCTGCACCTGCCTTCTCCTTGGCCTTGCGCTCCATGCGATGATGCTCAGATTCGGTTTCTACACCCGATTCCATGACACCCTAGTCCTACAACATAAAGCGAATACTCATAATTACATCATGCACATGTGTTATGAGCTCAACTTTACGCACAGAACTAGTCACACAATGGAAATCAAAACCCAAATAAAATCCATATATGCATTTCACATATTATACATTACAAACCACTTAGTAAATACAAAGTCATTACAACATGTACCATATAGGTACAATAACAGTTTAAAAACACTACCTCACTTATTTAACTACATCACTCTCTCAGATTAAAATATGCAATACTCGATACATCCTAATAAGTCACTTGCTTCTAGTATCCGCGACGCTCATCATACATGCCTGAAGTACAACCGTGATGACGTAACGTCCGCCGCATAGTTTGTGGAACAAATGGCCTTCCAGAAGGAACATACTCAGTATCTGACGTATCAGGACTTGATTCATTACTCAGCCTGAGTGCGTTGAATCCATCCAGCTCAGCTGAAAATTCTTCAGAAGCATGTTCAACATTATCACCCACTTGCATCTCCTAAGCTTAATTCCTAGAGTTGTCAACAGAATACGCAGATTATGCGGCTCCCCAGGTGCTCTGTTGGGCAAGATAGTTAAACACTAGATAATGTATATTCCCTAGGTTTTGAGAAGGTGTTGATGATTCAAACACTCTCTCCTCAGGATCTTCTTCCTCATCCTGACTTTCTACGAATATTGTATTTCTACTACTATTATTAGGATTGGTTCCTACACCCATCCAGCTGGATTATCCAACATCTCTGTCAGATCCATCCACGGACATTTGATTCCCTCAGAATCCCTCAGGTGATCCCATTCTCCAACCATCAGAATTCTCGATAGGAAGTTCTGAATCATACCCTTCCTCAGAACCCTATAGTACAGAATACCTTATATCTAAAGTAGGATCATAGGTAGGTTCTGGTCTGGGCGAATAAGGATATGGTGTAAAAAGAGTTGGGATCTATAGGTACATCCTTAAAGATTGGTTTTGAACTACTACCTGCCTCTTTCTCTAACTGGAATACTAATTGTTTCCTTCTTTCTGGATTCTTTAGATCCTCTAACATCTCATTCTTATCTTCAACTATAACTTGATGTGTCTTATAAAAAGATGCAACAAGTGTTCAATATCGATCCATAAACTTGGAGGCTAACTTAGGATGCTTCTTTACCAAGGTAAGATGATCCGGTACTGTCTCCAAGTCTATAGAATCATAATGAATCACAAAGAAAGTGCTCCCTTCTAACTCCTGGGCTTTATGCTCCCGGATATTGGTTATCGCCTCCACAACAGCAACATGGTATGCTGCTAAATGACTTCTACCTTCACCTATAGGTAAATCATGATATAATCCAAGCTCCTCTGGAAGTTGGATACTCACACGATACTTGGATAACATACAACCATCATAATAGGTTATGGTATTCACCGGACTTTTAGTTAGACAACTAAAAATTCTTAAAAGTTGGCGAAGCTGATCAGTGAATGATCCTTGGTAATCATCAAGAGTCTCTTATTTCCTTACCAAAGTTTGTTTTGGAAACTTTGGTGCCATAACTCTGTATAACAATTTTTTATTAGTAATAAATAATATACTGCATCATAACAAAGAATTATCGCACTAAAACATATAACGGAATATTCTCATTTGAATACCCATTATATCCTTTTAGAGAATTCTTTATCGTTGCTATACACTTCTACAGGTAATACCCTTTACTATGTTTCCAACCTAAGGTCAAAGCAATTTGCTCTGATACCAGCTGCGGTGACCCAGCATACCACTGCATGTGTAGTACACTATAGTCGTTGACATGACATTCACAGAACACCGTTCCGTAAATATCACATCCCTCAGAGTGGTACAACAGAAATATTGCGGGACCATATTACAAACATGCACACATTATTATTATTACAATACCAGAAGTTCAAGACTTCAAAAGATTCAACTTACAAACCAAATATAAAGTGTTTCAGCGGAAGTTTTAAAGTGACAACTTCAACTCCAAATTGAGCTCAATAACGTATTGTTATATACTGTTCATGTTGCTCGGCTCAATTGGTTCCTATTACTACGGTAATTATTCTGACTCATGGTGATCTCCTCCGTAGACGACATCGTAGTCCACCCCTTCTATGACACCGTATAGATCAGGCTCTTCATAGAAGACCTCCTCTTGGCTTTCAGCTGCATACATTGGGGTATCTTCTGGATCCTTAGAGTCTAAGCAGGGGATCAAAGGAAAAGGTGAGTAACAGCGTTACCCAGCAAGTTCATTATATGCAAGGTGGGAAGTTTGATGCTCTATCTACCACCTCGGACTATATGTCCTTGCCACTATGCAGTTTTAGTAAATCTTTCTTCAAAGATTGATTTTATTATTAAAAACTATACCCATCAGCCTTCACAGGTTCACCCAAACTTTCATGGAGTTCCTTTCCTGCCACGTTCGTAGCTCCTTCCCAGAACAGGGAGTAACAAGTTTCAGTTCTTACACTCTGCAGGGGTGCGTTACTTTAAGATCAACTCTTTGTTGCACAACTGGGCATACTTTCCCGTCCACATTTCCATGATGTGGGGGCCAGTAGGTGATCCAAGCCAATCACTGCCCTTTCTGTGACCCCATATGTCCGCACGATCCTTCGGGGATGGCTCACCTCCGTTAAGCCCCCTTTCGGGCAGGCTAAAACCCTGATGAGTTCTCGAAGACTCTATGAGCTGGTGATGCCCCTCGCAAGTACCTTATAGGTCGGACTAAACCTCCGACAGCCACTCATAGATAATCTAGACACCAAAAACGTGGGGCCTAAGGTGCCCACCCATATGTTGGATCCGCACAAGGAATCACAACGTCACGTTAAGGTCGACTTGCCTTCATACTAAATGAAAAGGATATAGCTGACTTCTCCATCCCATTCCAAATCCCATGGCTAACGCGTTATATACGACGCTGGAATCATTGATGTCATAGGTTGTTAAATTCCTAGTTGATTATCATTGCTACAAATAGATTCCTAAGTTCTATTGCTCCATTATATCATCACATAGGATGATATCAAAAATTTATTTATTTGAGAAAATAATATTTTCTTTCCTTGAAATATAGATGATAACACACAATTTACAAATACTTTGGTAAATACTCTTCAAAGGACATGAGCAAGTGATGAACTTGCCTTGTGATTGCAAGGTAGTGAAGTCGGATGCTTGCACTAGACCTTCAGCTTCTATGTCTACAAAACATCATTATTGCCCGGTAAGGACAATATTTAAAGAAGCAAAATGAATATGCATAGTAATGTAATGCATTATTTATTATTTATCTTCTTTGTGTGTTTTACCCAATTTTTTTAGTTTCTGACTTTTTTAAGGAATAAGGAATTCATTTTAAGGAATAACCTTTAATATTTTATAAATATTACATTTAATATATTATTAATAGAGTTAAAGACTAAAATTTTTATTTAATATAAACTTTATATTGATTTGTTTAATAATTTTTTTAAGAATTAGAATTTAAATAAAAGAGAATTTCTTTTGGTAATTCTAAATATTTATTTAGTATTTTTACAAAATACTAAAATAACAAAATATAATAAAAGTGAATTTTATTTATTTTTATCCTTTTTATTTAATGTTATAAAATTCCATAAGTAATATATATATTATAAAAAAATTGACCAAAAATTATATATAAAAAAATCATTTCTTAATTTAATTAAATAAGTTAGATTATTATGAATCTAAAAATATATCATTTGAATTTTTCAGACTTCTATTTTATTCTCTAGAATTTTATTTAGTTCTAGGGGTATTTTGGTATTTTATTAATTATTGAAATTTCTTTTAGGTTTTTAGGCTAACCCATTGGGCTTATTGGGCCAGACTTGGCCCAAATGTCCTAGTCAAAAGTCCTTCCCGAATAGGTACTGGCCTTATTGGCCCATCCCTCTGTCTCTCCTTCTCTCGTCCTCATCCTTTTCTCCTCCTCGACCCTGTGGTCGCTGGTGCCGCCGCCATGCGATCCCCGCCGCCGTGGTCCTCCCTGGCCGCCGCCATGGTGTATGGCGAGGTTGTCAACCATGCTCCTTCATCTGCTCCAGCTCGATTTGGTTCTGGGGCACTCCTGTGGCCAGGCTAGCCCCGTCCCGAACCCTAGGGTTTGGGGTGGTGTTGGTGACGCCTTCGCCGATGCTCTCATGGTGTGGTGAGGTGTTCGTGCATTGCTGTGGTGGCGTTGTTCCTCCTCATGCGCTGTTGTGTGATGACCCACAAGTATAGGGGGTGTATCGCAGTACTTTCGATAAATAGGAGTGTCGATCCCAACGAGGAGCAGAAGGTGTTGACTAGTGGTATGGAGCAGGAAATCTCTGTAAATACTTAGCAAACAAATTTTTAGGGGTTTTCTGATAAGGCAACAAAACAAAGAGCAGGTAATAAAGAACAAAAGCAGCAAGTGGCCCAATCCTTTATTAGCAAAGGACAAGCCGGTGGAAATACTTATAAGGACACAACATTCTCGAGGACACATGGGAATTCTGTCAAGTGCTTTCGCTTCATATAGCTGAGTACTCTTCTTTTGTGTTGTAAGTGTTGTGTGGGTGAACCTGTGCTAATGTACCAACCTTACTTGGACTATACATACTTGTGATTAAACCCCTTGCAAACATCCGTAACTACAGGAAAGTAATTAATATATAAACCTAACCACAGACTTAAACTCTGAGATCCTACGCTCCCTTGTGCAATGGTGTCCTAACGGGGGTTCAGGTTTCTATCACTCCGGCAACCCCACAATTAGTAGCCAAATACACAATGCATTCCCCTAGGCCCATAAATGGTGAAGTATCATGTAGTCGACGTTCACATGACACCACTAGAAGAATAGCACCACAACTTAAATACTAAACCATTGAATAATAACTCAACACAGATCCACTAATAACAACATGACTTCTCCCATGTCCTCAAGAACTAAATGAACTACTCACAAGACATCATATGGATCACGATCAAATATGATATGGTGATGAATAACAATCTGAACATAAACAATAATCCAATAGTTCCACTCACAAGCATCAACTACAATAGTAATTAACACCGGGAAAGTTTCCCCTAAGAATTAAAGCAATATCCAACACAATTTTTAAAGCGGGATGGAGTGGTGATGATGGTGCTGGTGGAGATGATGGTGTGGATGATGATGATGATCCTGATGAAGCCTATCTTGATGACAGTGTTGATGGCGACGATCTCCCCTCTCCAGGAAGGAATTTTCCTGGCAAAAATATGTCTGCCGGAGAGATCTTTCTCTCTCGGTGTTTTCCGCCCCGCAGAGGCGGCGGAAATCTATCTGTGGTCGCTCCCCTGGTATTAGGGTTCCGTGAGGAAGATATAGGCGAGAGGGCGGAGTCGGAGGCCAGGCAGGTGGGCCACACCTGTCGTAGGCGCGGGGTCGGGTGGGCCCGCGCCTAGGGGGTGTAGGCCTCCTATGGCCCTTCTTCTCCTCCCCTTCTGGCTTCCTCGGTCTTCCAGGAAAATATAATTTTCCCATATTTTCTGGTATTTTTTTTATCTTCACGAAATTGCATCAAAACACCTCTTTTTCCATCAGAATCCAGACCCCGGCAGTCCATCCTCCAAGAATCATCCAACATGCAAAAACAGGGGAAAAGACATAAGTAAAACCTTATAATAAGACATATATCAATGAATAGAGGAAAATTATGATATAGAATGGTGATGCCAATTAGACGTATCAACTCCCCCAAGCTTAGACCTTCGCTTGTCCCCAAGCGAAAACTAAGCTCAGTAAACATGTCCACATGTTTATGGAGTGAAGTGTCGATAAAAGAATACGGACAAGAAGCATCAAACTTACCATTACGCAACTCATAGAAGAAAGCAACTCACCATTATATAACTTAGCTTGCAACAAGTACATGAGTCACAATAGAGATGCATAAAGATAAATCATAATTGGAATTGGCAAACTTTTGTTCCTGGTCAGAGGACAGCTGGCAAACAGTTTTACAAAAATCTTTTTGTAGAAGTTTTATAACAGGAGCACTCTTTGCTCAAAATGGTTTTTCGATGAAGTCTTTCAACGCAATACTCAATAGATAAGAGTTTTGTGCAAACAAGGAAGATAGAGGACATGATTGAATAAATCACCATATGAATGCTTGAAACACAACAACTCAAATGCTTGCTGGGGATAGAGAGGAAGTAGGTTTACTGACTCAACTTGGTAGTTAGGAGAAAGGTCCCTTTATAAAGGGTAGCAGGGATTACAAGTCATAAATAGCTTCCAAAAGATTATTGTACTTACTAGCTTTAAGCCCTCATTGCCCCTATCATAGGAATCTTGAGATGATTAAGGTTAAAGTGCACAAAGATGCAGTATATGCTTGACAAAATATAAGTTGGCAATCTCATGTCCCTTGAATATGAGGGCCACTCCTCATGCTACTCAACTTTGGTCAACGGTAAGTTCTTGTCATTGTAAGTACATGCGTATCATAGAGAACCGCCAATGGGCCGGGGTACCCCTTGCACATGGTACATGAGCTATCCCATAACCACAATGACAAGGCAAGCAGACAATGAGCATCTCAGCGATCTTTTTATTTACCATGTGCATAGATTTTTATTGAGGATGATTCATAGATAGCTCACTATGGTGAAGCTGCAAGTTTCCACCATGATTAGGCATGGATTAGGCTAGCGACCCAGGCGTTTCTCTAACACAAAATAGAGACTCCATGGACTTACAAGTTCCCTCTTTATTTCACACTATTGACATCCATAGACAAAAGAGCACGATATCAACTGAGTACAAAGTACATGTGCAATGTTGAAAGCGTTCCCCGTGACAGCACGGTTCTGCTAATTCCAACGTATAGATGCAAGCATATACAACTTTGATGGCACAATGGTTCAAGTCTATTAGGGTCAAGAAAATAAGGTGTGCCATCAAGTTCGTGAGAGCTTTAATAACTAGTTTTCATATAACAAAATACTTTTTAATTTGAAAGATAGATGAAGCTTGAGAATTTGCTTGGAATAGTAAAAGCTACTAGGTAGATATGGTGGACACAAATAGCAAAGGTTTTGGTTCAAAGGGATTGAAAACATGAGAAGTATGTCTTCTCAAAACAGGTTTTTGGCTAGCAAGGTTGGGTAACAAGCAAGAGAGTTGAAAGAAACAAGCAAATATACAAGTAATAAATCCAAACATGCAATATTCTTTGAAGACACAAAAGAACTTAAATAAATAATACTAAGCTTATGAACCAACAAGAAAGAAAATAAATGATACAAAATACTTGTAAGCCTTTTCTCTTTTTCTCTCAAACCTCAAAAAGTATTGGTACCGACCAGAACTCGGTTTGCCAAAACCAATTTAGATCCACTTGATGATCCCAAAGTGATGCCAATACTAGTCAACAAGATCCATCATATAATAGAGATTGCAGACTAAAATAAGAAGTGCAAAAAGTAAAAGATGAAACTTCTCATTAATATTCCAATAAAGGCACTCACACCAAATACATAGATAATCAACTAAAGGAGAGATACTTCCACATGCAAACCAAACTATAAGATAACTTCTCTACCAAAGATATGAATCCACTAAAAGGTAAAAGATAATAGATAATGATTGTGATACCGCGACACTCCCCCAAGCTTGGAACAAGCCAAGGGGATGCCAAACCTGATGACGAATTACTCATTTGGTGGTGGTGTTCTCTTGTTTAGGGTAAGGAGATCCTCCAGCATCTTACGAAGTCTGTCATTCTGTCCTTGAAGTATATCCACCTTCATCCTCAAAGCACGGTACTTATCACAAAACTCGTTAGTGGTTCGAAGGGCTTCTGCTACCTCAGGGCAGTATCTAAAGTCTGGACCGAAAGCTATGATTCCCTGCATGTTACGAGAAAAAGCATCCCTAGTGTTAATTGCTCCTACCAAAGTAGGTTTCCTTGCCCTTGCCCTGCGGAGGTTTGTTCTTCCAATTTTATCTCCTCCATGGGCTTCTTGCCTTTGTCATTGGCGGAGACCATGGTGCTCTAAACTTGAGAAGTTTTCCTGACAGAAACAGATTGAAACAAAAACACGACGAGAACACGATGCATGAACCTCGAGGGATCCGGGGGGGTTATATATTATGAAGTTCCAAAGCATAAGGAAGGTGCTGACACGAAAACGAGGCGGAGCCGGAGCTCGGGGTGGCACACCCCCTCCAGGCGCGGCCAGGCAGGTGCCCGTGCCTGTGGTGGGTTTGTCCACCCCCGGACTCCGTTTCCTCCTCTGTTCCGTCTCATAACTTGCCTTATGTATTAAAAACACCAAAAATATAAAAAGATCAGGATTTCACGAACCTTTTGTTTTTACCCTTTTTACATATTCAAAGACGAACTCTGAAGACTCCTTTCCTCTTTTGCCTAGAAATTCCTTTTCTCACAAGGCAATACACAAACTTCAATGGCAACATTAGTGTAAGCAAAAACAATTAACCTTTAGGTTCATACTTCAACTGAAATCCATCAAAGCAAAGGCTTCCTTAAGAGGCAAATGCAAATGATAACATAAATCTGTCAAAACAGACCAGCAGGTAAATATTGATTTTTTTCGAAAACCTTCTGTTGCTCAAATAAAAAGTGCAGAACTAATGAAAGTTGGGTAACAACCTGGAGAACAAGATCATCAAAATATAGCTCGATCTGACATACTGAGCTCCCTCACGATTTTTTACGATGCAGCACAAAAATCTGTCCTGGGATAGCCACTTTTCACAACTCCTCTACTTCTCAAAAGTAGTTGAACTTGACACAAAAACCAAAACAAAAAGGATAAGGAGCGGTTATTACTGAGGTAATAACTTCCAAGACTCAACCAAACTCTTGGATTATCTCCCAACAAGTACTTTTCTTTAATGCCTTTATGTTAGGCTTGAAACTTTCAAAGATGCTCACAGAGGAGATATAAATCTGGAATGAAAGAGAGCATCAAGAAGCAAATAACCAACACACTTGAGTCTAACCCACTTCCTATGCATGGGGGTATCATGAGAAAACAAATTGTTGAAACAAAAAGCCTCCAGCATGGGAAGACAAAACAGATGCAACTTCAAAGATTTCAACATAAAACAGGGAAACTTAACATTATTGAGATGCATTAAACCATGTTTCCCTCTCTCATAATAACTTCTAGTAGCACTTTGAATAAAGTTGACAATATAAATGTCACTAGCAACAACTTTATCATCAGAATGAGCATACTTACAGTCACCAAAAATAGGTCCAAGGTCATAAACCAAATCAATAGAAGCAAGTTGTTCCATCCTGAAATCTTTATTAGGCAAGCTATTTTCATAAGGAGCTATTTTCATAAGAATCTCCATCAAACTTAGTTAAAACTTTTTATTTATTACAATCTATAATATCTCCACAAGTGTTCAAGAAAGGTCTACCAAAAATGATAGAACAAGTTTTGCTAGCTGCTGAATTAAGCACTAGAAAATGAGCAGGATACTTAATCTTACCACAAAGAACCTCCACATCTCTTACAATGCCAATTTGGGCAAATGGTTTCCTTATTAGCAAGGTGAATAACCACATCAATGTCCTCAAGCTCACAAGGACCAATTTCATGCATAATTTCCCTGCAAATCTCATAAGGAATAGCACTAGAACTAGCACCAATATCACATAAACCATAGTAGCAATGATCACCAATTTTAACAGAAAGCACAGGAACACTAGCCTTACTAGGATGAGAGATAATATTAGAAGCGTCTTCACAGAAGACAATGTGCTCATCCTCTATATCTCTAGCGTCAAGATCTTTCACAATAGTTACCACATGTTCAATATTTAGTTGCTCAACAGTACCTTTATTATTTGCACTAATAATCATAGAATACTCCTTTACCCTAGCTGGGAAAGGAACTTTCTCAACATAAGGTTCAGGCACAATATGATTAGTAGTACAAACTTGAGTACTTCTAACAGGAACATGACTAACAACATATTTATAAGGTGCATGGTACTTATTCCACTTCTTCTTGGGAATTTCTATGTAAGAGGCAAAGGCCTTAAAACAGTTGGCAATACTTTGGGAATCGAGACCAAACTCATTACTAATATCACGAAAGTCATCAGTTCCCATAATAGATTTTATGCATTCATAACCATAGTTTATACCTGACTTTCTTCCTTTGTCATTCTCCCAAGCTTCAGTGTTTTCTTGAATACGGTCAAGTAGATCCCATTTAGCTTCTTCCTTCATACGTGTAAATGATCCAGCACAAGAAGCATCTAGTAAATCTTTATCATGAAGAGAAAGCGTAGCATAACATTTATTGATAATAATATTGTTAGGGAGTTCATGAATAGGACATTTAATCATTAGTAACTTCAATCTCCCCCAAGCTTAAGTTGTAATCTCTCCATCACGAGGCCAAAAGTTATATATCATATTTCTATCCTTATGAATCTCACTAGGAGGATAGAATTTAGAATAAAAGAGAGAGGCCATTTCCTCCCATTCCATGGATTGTCCATTCTTCAGCAGCTTATACCATTCTTCAGCTCTCCATTTCAAGGATATAGAGAGTAACTTCTTCTTCACCTGTTCAGTTGTGATACCTGCACACTTAAACAACCCGCATAATTCATGTATAAAAAGAAAATGATCACCGGGATGGATAGTTCCATCCCCAAAATAATAATTATCCATAACACGTTAACAATACTTGTAGGTATCTTAAAAGGATCTATCTCAACAGGTGGTGGTTCATCTACTACCCTAGCAGTGGTAGTAGTTTCCCAAACAGAAAACCAAGTGGGTTATCCATATTGGAAACAAAGTAACAAGCAGTAACAAAAAGCAATACTCACAGTAGAAGTTTCCTTTACCAGTTCCACTCTTCAATAGCGCTTCACTCCTCGGCAACGGCGCCAGAAAATAGTCTTGATGACCCACAAGTATAGGGGGTGTATCGCAGTACTTTCGATAAATAGGAGTGTCGATCCCAACGAGGAGCACAAGATGTTGACTAGTGGTATGGAGCAGCAAATCTCTATAAATACTTAGCAAACGGATTTTTAGGGGTTTTCTGATAAGGCAACAAAACAAAGAGCAGGTAATAAAGAACAAACACAGCAAGTGGCCCAATCCTTTCTTAGCAAAGGACAAGCCAGTGGAAATACTTATAAGGACCAAACGTTCTCGAGGACACATGGGAATTCTGTCAAGTGCTTTTGCTTCATATAGCCGAGTACTCTTCTTTGGTGTTGTAAGTGTTGTGTGGGTGAACCTGTGCTAATGTACCGACCTTACTTGGATTAATACATACTTGTGATTAAACCCCCTGCAAACATCCGTAACTACAAGAAAGTAATTAAGATATAAACCTAACCATAGCCTTAAACTCTGAGATCCTACGCTCCCTTGTGCAATGGTGTCCTAACGGGGGTTCAGGTTTCTATCACTCCGGATTAGTAGCCAAATACACAATGCATTCCCTAGGCCCATAAATGGTGAAGTATCATGTAGTCGACGTTCACATGACACCACTAGAAGAATAGCACCACAACTTAAATACTAAACCATTGAATAATAACTCAACACAGATCCACTAATAACAACATGACTTCTCCCATGTCCTCAAGAACTAAACGAACTACTCACAAGACATCATATGGATCAAGATCAAAGATGATATGGTGATGAATAACAATCTGAGCATAAAAAATAATCCAATGGTTCCACTCACAAGCATCAACTACAATAGTAATTAACACCGGGAAAGTTTCCCCTAAGAACTAAAGCAATATCCAGCACAATTGTTATAGCGGGATGGAGTGGTGATGATGGTGCTGGTGGAGATGATGGTGTGGATGATCCCAATGAAGCCTAGCTTGATGACGGTGTTGATGGCGATGATCTCCCCTCTCCGGGAAGGAATTTCCCTAACTGAAATCTGTCTGCTGGAGAGATCTTTCTCTCTCGATGTTGTCCGCCCCGCAGAGGCGGCGGAAATCTATCTGTGGTCGCTCCCCTGGTATTAGGGTTCCATGAGGAAGATATAGGCGAGAGGGCGGAGTCGAAGTCCAGGCAGGTGGGCCACACCTGTGGCCCTTCTTCTCCTTCCCTTCTAGCTTTCTCAGTCTTCCGGGAAAATATACTTTTCCCATATTTTTCTGGTATTTTTCTGATATTTGTGAAATTGCATCAAAACACCTCTTTTTCCATCAGAATCCAGACTCCAGCAGTCCATCCTCCAAGAATCATCCAACATGCAAAAAAAGTGAAAAAAAAAGTAAAACCTCATAATAAGACATATATCAATGAATAGAGGCAAATTATGATATAGAATGGTGATGCATATTGGACGTATCACTCTGGCCGCCGCCAAGGCCTGGTGTGGGTTGCAACGCCCTCTGGGGTGCTCCCTGTGCCGTCGTGCGCTCGTCGGCCCTTCTGCTTCCTCTTCTATTTTACAGCGAGGACCACATGTGCGGTGACCCAGCATACCACTTCATGATGTAGTATACTATAGTCGTTGAAATAACACCAATGAAACACCGTTCACGGGTATTACATCCCTCATAATGGCACAACAGAAACACAGCGGGTCCAATACATGGCTTAAAGGTTACAACTCACTCTTTTACATAAGATCCAGAGAACACTCTAGGTTAAAGAGAGAGAAAGAACTTCTTACGGAGAAGAATCAAAAGTAAACAACACAAGAATGATTATACTATTAAGTCTAATATTCAGACTAAGAGGTTGGCATTGCTGCTATTGCAACACACTACAGAAATATGTTCTTTGGCTAGAGATAATATTCCTATCTAATCAGTAATTTTCGTCTTCACTTGAGTTGAGGTATATGTTGACTTCCTTGTCTTCATTGAAGAGCTTTAGCTGGTCTTGATAAGTCCTGGAGCATATCTTGATGTAGATATCGTTCTAATTGCTTCAGAATCTAGCAAGGGTGAAGAAGATACTTTGAGTACGAGTGTACTCAGCAAATTCACTAGAAAAGGATTGTTTGATGCACTATATCTACAGCCACATACTGTAGGTCGTAGGCAATGCAAGTTTTCATAAACATTTCTTCAAAGGTTGCTTTTATTCTGAAAAGCTATGTCCGTCAGCCTTCACGGGTTTACCAGAACTTTCATGGAGTTCCTTTCCCGCCGCGTTCGCAGCTCCTTCCCGGAACAGGGAGTAACAAGTTATAGTTCTTACACTCTGCAGAGGTGTGTTACTTTACCCATGAGAGATCAACTCTTTGTTGCACAACCGGGCAGCTTATTCCCGTCCACAATTCCATGATGTGGGGCCTAGAAGATGATCCAAGCCAATCACTGCCCCCTTCGCGGCCTCGCATGCCTCCTTGGTGTACACCATGCCCACATAAAGAATTACGGCAATGGTTTGTACAAACCGTTAGATGTCAGAACTATCGTGGGACATTGAGGGTTCCCACCCATATGCTGCATATCCTCTACGAATTACCAATTAATATGCACGCTACGAGGATAACAACCACGACCTGCACATCCGGCTTCATGCGAGAGGAAGAAGATACAACTGACTTCTCCGTCCCATTCCAAATCTCATGGTCAACGCGTAATATACGATGCAAGAATCACTGGCGACATTGGTTGTTAAGTCCTAGGTGATATAGTTCCGAACAGTGGTATTCCAACTGTCAGATTTACTAGGTTAGCTGATCACCCTGGATCAGTAACCAATAGTTCACATTATTATCGAAAATAGTATTTTTTGGACCTTTTTCAAATGCAGGTGATAACAACACTGGATTTGTAAAATACTTTACAGAAAATAAACAAAGGACATGAGCAAGTGTGAACTTGCCTTTTGTGATTGCAAGATTATGCACTCACGGTCTTCGAGTCAGTATAAGATCCAAAAATCTGAAATCAGCATCATTGGTCCGGTAAGGACTAATGTTTAAAGACGCAATACACTTTTATGCATAAATGATGTGATGCATGTTCTAAGCGCAAATCCTGGGAATAAAGTTGTGCTAGGGTTTGGATTCCGAAAATGGTTACTTTAAAACGTGTGGTCCTTTTAGATATGTTTCATGGTTATACTTTTATTAGAGTTTAAGAGTGGTTGTAAACAACACATATGTAGGAGTAAAGTATACATACTTATGACATACTAGTTAGGATTACTTACACAAGGTTTCTTATTTAAAGTGGCAAAAAGGATAACCTTCTTAGAAAAGGTTTCTCTTCTAAGGTCTAAACAAACTTTGTGGTTAGTTAGTGGTGGTTGATGTCATTTGTTTGCTCAAATGGTTTGACTTGAGTTGCTTTATAATTTAACTACTTCAGACCAAAGTTAACTATAAAACATATAATAATGCTTATAGTGTTATATTAAGATTCTGTCAACTAAAGTTAACTTTAAAGTACAGATAGTTTTGAAAGATCAGACTTATACATTGGTATATTGTATATTTGAAATGTGTTCTTTAAGTTACTTAAGAATGTTTATTCTGTTACTTGAGTAATGGTTTCTTGATTTGAGTATGGAGTAATATCATTTATCTTTTTATAGATAAGTGAGTATAGTTTATAAACTAAACATAATGTTACTTAACTACTAATGGATTTGTATAGTGTTGTGGTAGTTTTGACTAATTTGGTGATTAATATGGTTTAAAGAAGATTTGATTGTTCATAAGTTGTTCTTTAAGGACTTTATTATTAGTGGAATTCTTTTTAGAGATAATCTTTATTTAAGGTTGTAGATCTTTCAAAAATAAGAACATTTATAATGTTTTAAACCATTGTGGCATTAGTTTATTAATATTTAAGACAAATACTATTTATTAGACTTGTTTAACTCATTTAGGAATATTACTAAATTTTTTTTATTTCTTTATGTGAATTATTAATGAAGTAAATAAGTTTAAAATTGAGTTATTAAAATATTTAATTTTTTTATTTACCTTAACAGGAGATTATTAGATTTTTAACATGTAAATAATATTTTTGTGATCATTTTGGTATATCATATTTATTTTTGTGGTTTATAAACAATAAGATATGATTTTTATAATTCTTATTACTTTTATAATTACTTAATAAATAATAATATTTAATTAAGTTAAATAATAATACATGATTATAGTTTTAAATTAGAATTCTTATTTTCTAAGATTTTTGGTATTTGATTTCTATTATTAATATTTATTATTATAAAAATATGAATTATCCAAGTTTTATTACTTAGAAAACTTTTATTGAATATTTATTTAAATAATCATCAAAATAATATTTGATATAAGTTTAAGTTGTAGATCTTATTTTTCTACAAATTTTCATATATTATACATGTTTTTCCGAATTATAAATCAAAAGTTATTAATTAAACAAGATTTAATTATTTATCATATTTCTGGAATATTATTAATTGGATTATAACATTTTATTTATTTCCTAACAGAAAAATACTTTTTACACCACGACCAGAGCTAGCCCCAGTCACTGACCTGTGGGCCATTGTCCACCTCAACTCTCAGGGCTAGAAATGCTTTTGCTACTGACCTCCTCTCTACTCACTGTCGATGACATGTGGGCCCTAGGCCATGTCATCCACCACGCGAGGCAAAGACCAGTCAAATGAGCTGACGTGGCTCGATCATGAGGTAAGCATGGCGTCAGCTTTACCACCACCGTCGGTGAGTGGTCACCGGCGACGATCTACGGTGCCCTAGCAAGCGAGATACGACTAGTTCAAACAAGCGAACCTACTGAACCTAATAGTGGCAGCGTAGGATTCCGACGAACTGCTGTGAAGGGGAACGACCAAATTCACCCGCTCCAGTGCTCCCCTTGATGCAAGCTTCTACCCAAAGGATCTACGGAGGATCTACGGGGGACGTGGTTCGACGGCGAGAGGTGGCTCCGGTGAGCTAGGGTTTCAGTCTCGTTCGTATGTGAGAGGATAAGGAGAAGTTGGAGATAACTATGGAAGCAATGCGTCGCGGTGGCCTTCTTATCCCCTCCTGGCAATGTCGGCGAGTATCTTGGCGCAATGACGGCGATGACGGCATCGGGCAGCGGCGAGCTCCGCCAGCGAGCTGTCTGTGTGCGTGACGACGATGGTCGTTTTGTGGATAACCCCCTAACGATCTTTGCTTCTCAACACGCAGTCCTTTGCTGATCCCACTTGTCAATCACAGACAGAAGATAACCTGGGCTGGTTATTGGGCTGTTGTGGGCTGCATATAGGCGTCAGATAAGTATAGGGTTGTTGGGCCATGGCCAGGTTTGGTTTTTATTTGTTTTATCCTTTTTCTATTTTCTGTTTTCTTATTCAGATTTGAATTTTGTTTATATTTTTAATCTTTCTTTGTATAATTTGTTTGCTGGATATTTACAATAATATAAAAATATACCTAGTTTCATTTGTGAATTCTTATTATATTCTCTTTTGTATTTCTTGTATTCACTTAATGTGATTCCTCTTGTTACTATTTTATATAAACTTTTCTTATCTATTTTTCTCTCCTTATTTGAGTTAGGGATTTCTTGGTAATATATTCTTATTTGTTTATAACTCAACTCTTAGTGAGCTCATTGTTTGAATAGAAACTTTATATATATGTATAATGGTTCAATACCATTATTTGATGCATGAAATATAAAGACATTGATATGATGATTATTACTCCCATTAAGTTGGAAAATAGCAATGTATGTTATAAACAAGGAAGTTTTAGGGTTTTGAATTATGAGTACTACCCTTGTCTTTAGAGTTTTGTATAAGCTTAGATTCCTTTTAATATTTAGGATTTAAGAACTAAGTATATTGCCTTATGTATATAGTATTGGATGAAATCTCCCTTTTAAATAGAAAATTATAATTAGAGTGTTTTATAGAAGTGAACTTATAAAAATATACTTAGGCACACAAAGTGATGATGGTTGGAATTAACAGAGATATGCCTATGTAATTTGTTCTAGGAAAATATTTCTATAAAGTGTTATAAGCATCAGGTGATGGATCAATAGTATGGGATGGCTATTATGTTTGATTTGAGATGTAGAGTTGATTGCTTAACCAGATTAAAATAGGAAATTGATTTATACATATAATTATATTTCAAAATCTTGGATCTCTAATTAAGGAATTCCTTTCCTAGATATAATACTTCTTCCTATCCATCATCATGATTAACATGATGAGCTTTACTCATTTCAATCTCCTTATTCATATATCATTCTTCCAAACTAATGGATAAATCCAATGAGTTTGATACAAAGGCATTTTATAATATGTTCATATCCTTGATTGGTCGTATTTACTATTCTACTATTGATCATCTTCCATCGAACCAGTAGTTCCTTCAAACTCTTCTTACAATCTTCCTTAATCCTTCATCACTAATATTTCTCTAAAGTTGACTATTCTTGAAGATGAATAACACCACTTTTATGACTCTATGCTACACTAGCTTTAGTTGAATAACACCATCTTATAATTACTTAACCCTCATGACTTGCACTTCAATCCCTGAATTATATTTATGTGGTTTGCAAAGACTTCTCTAGGATCACTTATCTTTACTAAGGTTCCAACCATGTTCTACCCACCAGTATTACCTATACTAAATATAAGCATTCCATGTTGGTGGCCAAAACATTACCATTATAATACTTTAATCATTTATTACTGAAGCTTTTAGTTGGCTAAGCAGGGCTTCATCAATCCTGTCTTTTAATGTTTGGAAATTATCTTTTTAGTATCTTATATTGGATTAAGGTTATTAATGGACTATGCCCTCATTAGAATATTTCAGTAGATGTTCTGATAAGATCAAATAATAGTTCAAAGACTAATAGTTAAAGAAGTTGTGAATCAATGGGGAATTATCCAACATTGATAAACAACAGATATTGAAATAAGTTCTATAAAGATTCTATAGAAAGAAAGATATCTATATATTGGATGATCTTGACTTAATCTCTTTCCAACTCCAACTCATCAAAGGAGTTTTTAAGATTAGGTGTTACTATGCAGATGGGATTAAGATATAGTGGTTACATTCTTATTATTTGTTTTATATCTTTAACTTGGTATTGATGATTGATTATAATGAATACTATAACATGATCACCTAATGATCAAGTATTATTCACATTGTATTAGGATTTAACTTATAGTACATTTGATCTACCCTTAGATCAAATCTCTCTTACCCAAAATGAGATTTTAACAAAGGTCTTATTGAAACTTATCGCAGTCAACTTGATGATCTACTTCGATTCCATCAAGCTAAGAGAAGCTTCAATCACTTTGACAAGTTTTTTTTAAAGGCGCGAAAATTATTCGGATTTTCTATGCATGAATGAAATGCACACATCTGGGTTCAGCTTATTTCTAGGCTCTAATGCTGGGATGTTACAGACTCTCCCCCTTAAAATAAACTTCGTCCTCAAAGTTCGCAAACTCTCATGTTTCAGAGTAATAAATTGTCTTGTAGTGGTTGCTACATTCTCCACATCATTATGACCTTAAATGGAATTAATTGGAGTATTCTGTAACCTGATTAAATATCCTTATTTAATTCTTTTCTTGAATCATTAAACTTCATTACTATTTTAAGTACAGTTTGGAGGTTCTCACTTCCATAAGTTTTTAATTTTCTATATACGCATTTTAATAGTCAATAGACTATCTTACTATTCCTGTCATTATATAGTTGATACTGGTATTCCTTCCAAGATTGGATTTGAACTCAATTTGTTCATACCCATTGGAATTTTTCATTCTCGACACTTGTTCAATTAGGGTTCTATATTACTTCTTAAAGGTTACTTAAAAGTTATTTATTTTTAAATTTGATTATTAAATGTATCCTTTATCACCCTCACGTTTAAACCTTCTTAAAAAATTTAAATAACTTTTCTTTATTACCTATAGTATTTTCTTCAACTTTCATTCCTAATGTTTACTCTCCCCCTTAAGTTTTACTAATAGTTTTGAAACTCTATACATAGAAGCTATTGATTCTTGAATTAAAATGTTGGTTCCTGTTTAGTTTATATTTTACTGGTTTAAGGTCCAAGGAAATATTATACGGTGCATCCACATAGTTGTGGATCTCTGAAGCAAATCTTTCAGCATTAAATGTCGTACTTACTATTGGGGCATTCTTGCTGAATAAACTGGACCTTGCAAAGCATCTTGCCAAGCGATCATCTTCAAATCTGTTAAACTTTCTTAGGTCTTACTTAACTTTGGCCAAATTTAATGCTCTTTATGCAACTTTTAATAAGATTTGGTTCACTATTTCAACCAAATACCAGTTGCGGACAAACACCAATTGTGGATTAGTTACTAGCTATGGATCAAATACCAGTTGCGGATTATTACCAGCTGCGAACCGTCCTAGGGTGTGTGTATTACCCTATGATTTCTCACATACCTCTCACATTCTCTCGGAATTGTCAGAGTTTGAATACCATTTTGGTTTCAAAGCTAACTATTTGTACTTATTCATGATACTTCCATGAACTTCGTACAACTATTCCATTACTTCTTAGTAGTATTACCCACTTTAATTGAACTTTAAGTTTATTATTTCTTGTGGCTCCCTATATCTTCTATACCCAACTTATTGCTTGGGTTTGGCTAGAAATCATTTATGCTCTACCTATTCTCCAAGTGGTGTTAACACTCCTTATATCTTGCTTCTTCCTTCTAGTAAGTCGTCTTTCTTTTGATCTCTGAAATCGTCGCTCCCTTAAATGAATTTCCATTCCTATCTAGGTCTATATCATCAAGTAATAACTGGGTGTTACATCATGCATTTGCACACCTAATTAAACTTCATGTACAAATCTAGTCAATCAAGAAGATCCAATAAGATCCAAAAGTCGATAAACAACGAAGCATATACCCTGTATTACACATAGGTTTTAACTAATTTACAAATGTACTAGATGTTCCCACGGTTTGCTCCATACATATTTACACAACTATCTTACAAGAACTTCTTGTTCTTGTGGATATATCCTCACTTATTTCAGCAACCCTGCAAACTACAATATGCATTACCCTATATGTGCATTATTCAAGCCCGCATACCTTGGGATGTTGTTTCTCTCTCACTTTCATCTTCCTCTAGTGCTTCCTGGAGTTCCGTCCATGATGACGTGAAGTCATACAACTGCCTTCTGGAGCATAGGAGCATCCAGGAGGTGCGTAATCTTGATTAGAAGTACCGAGACTGAGATTAGTCATTGAAAAATGACTAGAGTTGGCGTAATATTCCACCGAATAGTTTGGGTTTTCTGGCAACGCTTCCTCATAGTAAGTTGGTTCCTTAGATTTTTCTTGGATCCAGTCATATATGTTGGTATAGTAGCTATTGGAGTACTCTTCTAAGTTGATTTGATTCGTATTACCCCCATATGGTCCATAAGGCCCTCTATGGTTATAATTGGTCTCTTCTTCAATACCTGCATCACAAGGTATATGATTCCCTATGGTTTTACCTTGAGATTCTATTTCCCATCCATACTTATTAGGCTCAGGTTTATTTGGAATAACTTTATTCCATTCCTGTTGTTCGGAATTGTACTTGGTCCATAAGTCTTCAGGTGGCTTGAAGTCATTCTGGTAATAGGCATAATTTTCTGAGTTTGGGTCATCAAACTCGGTTTCCTCAAACACCTCTCCTGAAGGTATGTATTTGGGATGCATAGCTTCTTTATCTAGCTTCTTCCTACGAGCCATTGCTTTATCAGGATTAGTAAAATCCTCAATGACCGTATCCAGCTCCTGAACTAAGACTTGGTGAGTGTTATGATAAGGGTTTAGCAAAGACCGATAACGATCCATATACTCTACAACTAGAGTAGGTTCAGCTTGGATTAAGGTAGAGTGATCTAACTCATGTTCTGAGTTTGAGGTTTCATGTGGTATAATGGTGTGAGTACTACCTTCTAGAGCTTGGGATTTATGCTCTCGGATCATGGTTATGGCTGCTGCTACGGCAATCTGATATGCATATGCCATGCACCTTGCCTCTCCTGCTGGCATTTCTCCCTTAAGTCCTAACTTCTTTGGTAACATGATCATGACACGGTATTTAGCTAATACCTGCACATCATAGTAACTGTAAATCTTGACCATAAGTCTTGATTCACATTCCAAACTCCATATAAGTTGTCGGAGATTGTCTGTCTAATCCCCTCCGTAGTCATCCAACGTCCTGTTCATCACTTGAACATTCCGGGGTGGATATCAAGGTGCCATGTGGAACTGTGGATAAGAAATTATCATCAGTCACATAGAGTTAAAACTCTTGGGTAATGATTGAAATTGCAATCATATAGAAGAGTTATCGCACTAGTAACATAGCAGGATTATTCTCAAGTGAATATCCCTCATATCACTAGAGAACTCTTCATTATTGCTAGGATGTGTCCTACAGGTTCTACCCATTTACTAGGTTTCCAGCCTAAGGTCAAAGCATATGCTCTGATACCAACTGCGGTGACCCAGCATACCACTTCATGAAGTAGTATACTATAGTCGTTTAAATAACACCAATGAAACACCGTTCACGGGTATTACATCCCTCAGAATGGCACAACAGAAACACAGCGGGTCCAATACATGGCTTAAAGGTTACAACTCACTCTTTTACATAAGATCCAGAGAACACTCTAGGTTAAAGAGAGAGAAAGAACTTCTTACGGATAAGAATCAAAAGTAAACAATGCAAGAATGATTATACTATTAAGTCTAATATCCAGACTAAGAGGTTGGCATTGCTGCTATTGCAACGCACTACAGAAATAGGTTCTTTGGCTAGAGATAATATTCCTATCTAATCAGTAATTTCCGTCTTCACTTGAGTTGAGGTATATGTTGACTTCCTTGTCTTCATTGAAGAGCTTTAGCTGGTCTTGATAAGTCCTGGAGCATATCTTGATGTAGATATTGTTCTAATGGCTTCAAAATCTAACAAGGGTTAAGAAGATACTTTGAGTACGAGCGTACTCAGCAAATTCACTAGAAAAGGATCGTTTGATGCACTATATCTATAGCCACAGACCATAGGTCATAGGCAATGCAAGTTTTCATAAACATTTCTTCAAAGGTTGCTTTTATTCTGAAAAGCTATGTCCGTCAGCCTTCACGGGTTTACGAGAACTTTCATGGAGTTCCTTTCCCGCCGCGTTCGCAGCTCCTTCCCGGAACAGGGAGTAACAAGTTACAGTTCTTACACTCTGCAGAGGTGCATTACTTTACCCATGAGAGATCAACTCTTTGTTGCACAACCGGGCAGCTTATTCCCGTCCACAATTCCATGATGTGGGGCACACAAGATGATCCAAGCCAATCACTGCCCCCTTCGCGACCTTGCATGCCTCCTTGGTGTACACCATGCCCACATAAAGAATTACGGCAATGGTTTGTACAAACCGTTAGATGTCAGAACTATCGTCGGACGTTGAGGGTTCCCACCCATATGCTGCATATCCTCTACGAATTACCAATTAATATGCACGCTACGAGGATAACAACCACGACCTGCACATCCGGCTTCTGACTTCTCCGTCCCATTCTAAATCTCATGGTCAACGCTTAATATACGATGCAAGAATCACTGGCGACATTGGTTGTTAAGTCCTAGGTGATATAGTTCCAAACAGTGGTATTCCAACTGTCAGATTTACTAGGTTAGCTGATCACCCTGGATCAGTAACCAATAGTTCACATTATTATTATTATCGAAAATAGTGTTTTTGGACCTTTTTCAAATGCAGGTGATAACAACACTGGATTTGTAAAATACTTTACAGAAAATAATCAAAGGACATGAGCAAGTGTGAACTTGCCTTTTGTGATTGCAAGATTATGCACTCATGGTCTTCGAGTCAGTATAAGATCCAAAAATCTGAAATCAGCATCATTGGTCCGGTAAGGACTAATGTTTAAAGAACCAATATGCTTTTATGCATAAATGATGTGATGCACGTTCTAAGCGCAAATCCTGGGAATAACGATGTCCTAGGGTTTGGATTCCGAAAATGGTTACTTTAAAATGTGTGGTCCTTTTAGATATGTTTCATGGTTATACTTTTATTAGAGTTTAAGAGTGGTTGTAAACAACACATATGTAGGAGTTAAGTATACATACTTATGACATACTAGTTAGGATTACTTACACAAGGTTTTTTATTTAAAGTGGCAAAAGGATAACCTTCAAAGAAAAGGTTTCTCTTCTAAGGTCTAAACAAACTTTGTGGTTAGTTAGTGGTGGTTGATGTCATTTATTTGCTCAAATGGTTTGACTTGAGTTGCTTTATAATTTAACTACTTCAGACCAAAGTTAACTATAAAACATATAATAATGCTTATAGTGTTATATTAAGATTCTGTAGACTAATGTTAACTTTAAAGTACAGATAGTTTTGAAAGTATCAGACTTATACATTGGTATCTTGTATATTTGAAATGTGTTCTTTAAGTTACATAAGAATGTTTATTCTATTACTTGAGTAATGGTTTCTTGATTTGAGTATGGAGTAATATCATTTATCTTTTTATAGATAAGTGAGTATAGTTTATAAACCCAACATAATGTTACTTAACTACTAATGGATTTGTATAGTGTTGTGGTAGTTTTTGGTAATTTGGTGATTAATATGGTTTAAACAAGATTTGATTGTCACAAGTTGTTCTTTAAGGACTTTATTATTAGTGGAATTCTTTTTAGATATAATCTTTATTTAAGGTTGTAGATCTTTCTAAAATAAGAACATTTATAATGTTTTAAACCATTGTGGCATTAGTTTATTAATATTTAAGACTAATACTATTTATTGGACTTGTTTAACTCATTAGGAATATTACTAAATTTTATTTTATGTGAATTATTAATGAAGTAAATAAGTTTAAAATTGAGTTATTAAAATATTTAATTTTTTTATTTACCTTAAAGGAGATTATTAGATTTTTAACATGTAAATAATATTTTTGTGATCATTTTGGTATATCATATTTATTTTTGTGGTTTATAAACAATAATATATGATTTTTATAATTCTTATTACTTTTATAATTACTTAATAAATAATAATATTTAATTAAGTTAAATAATAATACATGATTATAGTTTTAAATTAGAATTCTTATTTTTCTAAGATTTTTGGTATTTGATTTCTATTATTAATATTTATTATTATAAAAATATGAATTATCAAAGTTTTATTACTTAGAAAACTTTTATTGAATATTTATTTAAATAATCATCCTAATAATATTTGATAATAAGTTAAGTTGTAGATTTTATTTTTCTACAAATTTTCATATATTATACATGTTTTACGAATTATAAATCAAAAGTTATTAATTAAACAAGATTTAATTATTTATCATATTTCTCGAATATTATTCATTGGATTATAACATTTTATTTATTTCCTAACAGAAAAATACTTTTTACACCACGACTAGAGCTAGCCCCAGTCACTGACCTGTGGGCCATTGTCCACCTCAGCTCTCAGGTCTAGAAATGCTTTTGCTACTGACCTCCTCTCTACTCACTGCCAATGACATGTGGGCCCTGGGCCATGTCATCCACCACGCGAGGAAAAGACCAGTCAAATGAGCTGATGTGGATCGATCATGAGGTAAGCATGGCATCAACTTTACCACCGCCGTCGGTGAG
Source organism: Avena atlantica (assembly GCA_910589765.1). Taxonomy (NCBI): domain Eukaryota; kingdom Viridiplantae; phylum Streptophyta; class Magnoliopsida; order Poales; family Poaceae; genus Avena; species Avena atlantica. The sequence continues at coordinate 513,176,968 of OU342735.1, read as the reverse complement.
TGGTCACCGGCGACGATCTACGGCGCCCGAGCAAGCGAGATACGACTAGTTCGAACAAGCGCAACCTATTGAACCTAATAGTGGCAGCGTCGCTTGGAAATGGTCATCGGAGGGTCATCGGCAACGAGCTACTGCGGCGGCCAGCGGCGGTGCTCAACAAAACTAGACCTACGGTGCGAATCCGTAAACGAAACTAGGGTTCGGAGATGCGTATGCTTACCCTGATGACGATAGAGTGGTCGACGAGGACAGACGCGGTCGGAATCAAACTCCCCGACGAGAATTCCGACGAACTGCTGCGAAGGGGAACAACCAAATTCACCTGCTCCAGTGCTCCCCTTGATGCAAGCTTCTACCCAGAGGATCTACGGAGGAAGGCGCTTCTCCATGACGGCTCAGAATGGTGTGGGGGGACGTGGTTCGATGGCGAGAGGTGGCTCCGGTGATCTAGGGTTTCGGTCTCGTTCGTATCTGAGAGGATAAGGAGAAGTTGGAGATAAGGATGGAAGCAATGCGTCGCGGTGGCCTTCTTATCCCCTCCTGGCAACGACGGCGAGTATCTTGGCACAATGACGGCATCGGGCGGCGGCGAGCTCCACCAGCGAGATGTCTGTGTGCGTGACGATGACGACGATGGTCGTTTTGTGGATAACCCCCTGACGATCTTTGCTTCTCAACCCGCAGTCCTTTGCTGACCCCACTTGTCAGTCACAGACATAAGAGAACCTGGGCTGGTTACTGAGCTGTTGTGGGCTGCATATAGGCGTCAGATAAGTATAGGGTTGTTGGGCCACGGCCATGTTTGGTTTTTATTTGTTTTATCCTTTTTCTATTTTTTGTTTTCTTATTCAAATTTGAATTTTGTTTATATTTTTAATCTTTCTTTGTATAATTTGTTTGCTGGATATTTACAACAATATAAAAATATACCTAGTCTCATTTGTGAATTCTTATTATATTCTCTTTTGTATTTCTTGTATTCACTTAATGTGATTCCTCTTGTTACTATTTTATATAAACTTTTCTTATTTATTTTTCTCTCCTTATTTGAGTTAGGGATTTCTTGGTAATATATTCTTATTTGTTTATAACTCAACTCTTAGTGAGCTCATTGTTTGAATAGAAACTTTATATATATATATAATGATTCAATACCATTATTTGATGCATGAAATATAAAGACATTGATATGATGATTATTAGTCCCATTAAGTTGGAAAATAGCAATGTATGTTATAAACCAAGAAGTTTTAGGGTTTTGAATTATGAGTACTACCCTTGGCTTTAGAGTTTTGTATAAGCTTAGATTCCTTTTAAGATTTAGGATTTAAGAACTAAGTATATTGCCTTATGTATATAGTATTGGATGAAATCTCCCTTTTAAATAGAAAATTATAATTAGAGTGTTTTATAGAAGTGAACTTATAAAAAATACTTAGGCACACATAGTGATGATGGTTGGAATTAACAGAGATATGCCTATGTAATTTGTTATAGGAAAATATTTCTATAAAGTGTTATAAGCATCAGGTGATGGATCAACAATATGGGATGGCTATTATGTTTGATTTGAGATGTAGAGTTGATTGCTTAACTAGATTAAAATAGGAAATTGATTTATACATATAATTATATTTCAAAATCTTGGATCTCTAATTAAGGAATTCCTTTCCTAGATATAATACTTCTTCCTATCCATCATCATGATTAACATGATGAGCTTTACTCATTTAAATCTCCTTATTCATATATCATTCTTCCAAACTCATTGATAAATCCAATGAGTTTGATACAAAGGCATTTTATAATCTGTTCATATCCTTGATTGGTTGTATTTACTATTCTACTGTTGATTATCTTCCATCCAACCGGTAGTTCCTTCAAACTCTTCTTATAATCTTCCTTAATCCTTCATCACTAATCTTTCTCTAAAGTTGACTATTCTTGAAGATGAATAACACCACTTTTATGACTCTATGCTACACTAGCTTTAGTTGAATAACACCATCTTATAATTACTTAACCCTCATGACTTGCACTTCAATCCCTGAATTGTATTTATGTGGTTTGCAAAGACTTCTCTAGGATCACTTATCTTTACTAAGGTTCCAACCATGTTCTACCCACCAGTATTACCTATACTAAATATAAGCATTCCATGTTGGTGGCCAAAACATTACCATTATAATACTTTAATGATTTATTACTGAAGTTTTTAGTTGGCTAAGCAGGGCTTTATCAATCCTATCTTTTAATGTCTGGAAATTATCTTTTTAGTATCTTATATTGGATTAAGGTTATTAATGGACTATGCCCTCATTAGAATATTTCAGTAGATGTTCTGATAAGATCAAATAATAGTTCAAAGACTAATAGTTAAAGAAGTTGTGAATCAATGAGAAATTATCCAACATTGATAAACAACAGATATTGAAATAAGTTCTATAAAGATTCTATAGAAAGAAAGATATCTATATATTGGATGATCTTGACTTAATCTCTTTCCAACTCCAACTCATCAAAGGAGTTTTTTAAGATTAGGTGTTACTATGCAGATGGGATTAAGATATAGTGGTTACATTCTTATTATTTGTTTTATATCTTTAACTTGGTACTGATGATTGATTATAATGAATACTATAACATGATCACCTAATGATCAAGTATAATTCACATTGTATTAGCATTTAACTTATAGTACATTTGATCTACCCTTAGATCAAATCTCTCTTACCCAAAATGAGATTTTAACAAAGGTATTATTAAAACTTATCGCAGTCAACTTGATGATCTACTTCAATTCCATCAAGCTAGAAGCTTCAATCACTTTGACAAGTTTTGTTTAAAGGCGCAAAAATTATTCGGATTTTCTATGCACGAATGCAATGCACACATCTGGGTTCAGCTTATTTCTAGGCTCTAATGCTGGGATGTTACAACATGTGAGTTGGTTCTTGGTTATCACCTGTGCCTTTATCTCCTCTGAGTTCATTTGTGTGTAACTAGTGGCCATCCCTCATTAGGGTTCATACTGGTTCTAGGGTTCTTCCTTGGTTCTAGGGTTCATCCCTATGTGTTCTTGTAAGATGATGATTTGATCTGGTAGTGATGCCTAGTAAGGATTATGCTCACTGCACTTCAGTTCTTACTATCATGATTTGATTATCTGATGCTATTGTTGATCTGATGATAGTGGTTCTATAGTGTTGCCTCTAACTGGTGATTGAGCTTGATTAAGATGATGGTATTATTGTGAAACCTGGTTGGTTAGGTTGATGCTTAATGTGTCCATCTACTATCAGTACTTTAGTACTGACAGTAAAACTATCAGTGGTTATACACTGCATCAGTTGATGTTGGCCTGTATGGTTATCAATAGACTGAACTTAATCATTGGATTTTAATGATGCTCTAAAGATATATGAATATGTTTGATGATCTCTGAGTGTAATCTCGGGGAAATGATATTAATGGCTTGCCACTTTCTTTATTGTAACATGTTAATGATTTTATTTGGTTGATAGAGTCTGTTCTTGTGACACCATTTAACTATGGCACACAAGTTGTGATTCTACTACTGGCTTTACTTTGGTTAGTGCTTAAGATTGGATAAATGACAAAAAAATAAGTTGAAAGCTTCTCTTAATATTTATCCCTATGATGTTGGTCTGAGACTCTAGGAACTAGATTCCTATCTTGCTGTCCCTCATAGATATGCTTAAGTATCATGGTTGCTCACTAGATCTTGGATCCTAGTTGGTTAAGATGATTAGTTTGATTATAGCTTAATGTTGGTGCATATAGTTTATGAAATCTGAGGTGCTACTCCATTAGGTGATGTGCCCATATTTATAAGCTATATGAGCACATGTTGGAATATATAAGTTGTTTTGTTATCACCAAGATCTATGATGTTGGCATGGGATCCTGGTTAATTTGGTAGATTTACTGATGGCCTTTGTATTCCCAAAACCTCTAGGATAGATTCACCCCACTTGGGTGATTATTGAGAGGTTAGTTCTAAAACAACGCATGCTTTTCTGTTTATATAAAATGAACAGATTATGTGGATGTTTTATGATACTCACCACAATAGTTGTTGATTGTGGTGGTTGTTGGTTGATCTGGTGACTTGATCTTGCTGGTTGTGTTGCTGGCCTGATCTTGTCCTTCACCTCCTGGTTCCTGTGAGCTTGGCCTTGATCTGTCCTTCACCTCTTAGCTCCTGCAACTTCACCTTGCTATCCACCAGATCCACCCCCTCCTTATGTCACCATCTGGTGATGCTAGTATGATCTGGTGTGTGGTTTTGGCTAGTGGTTTGCTGGGCTTTGCTAAACTGAGTGTGTTCTTGGTGTGGTGTTTGAGATGCAGAGATGAACTAGTGGGCTTCCCACGGTTGTGTTTGCTCCTTTTACTTCTGTGAGCTGCTATTGCTGTGTCGACAGCACACACCATGCATTTGGTGATTGTGCTACCTGTGTGCTTGGTAAATGGTTTTGGATCATACCAATGAGGTGTATCACATGTTGATATTTTAATAGTTAACCTTCCTGGTGAAACTTGCCCCTCTTACTTGCTGTGAATATTTAACTTGTGGCTTATTTATTATGAAAGATCAAATTCTTTCATATTGGTGAAACTTGCCCCTATACAATTACTCAATGATGTAATTTTGAGCAGTGCACTTCACTACTCTCTACTGAGAGTAAAACTAACAATTCAACTTTTATTTGCTTTGTATTTTTGCAGGTACAAGATCAAGAGATTCAAGATTTAGTTTTAGGATTACTTAGATAGATAAATTCCTTTGTAATCTTTATTTCATTCTTTTGTAAAAAATTGTAATATTAAATTCATATATGAATTTCTCTTTTTGTAATATCTTTGCTGTAATGAACCTTTATTGACTCAATGAGTCAATCTTTGTAATTTATTTATGAAATAAATATAAGGATTAAAGATTCATTTCTTATTTGAATTTCTTTATTTTGAATTCCTATTACTATTTATTATCTCTTTATTAAAACAAATAATATTACTAAATCATGTTTGGAATTCATTCTAAAATACAAAATCCTAACTTTAAAATATAAGTTCAAATTTCAAATTTAAATTCAAATTCTTTCCCCCAAAGCACATTAATTCATAAAGATCATGTCAAAATTTATAACGATCACTCTCTAGAGCTATTCCTATACCTAGAGAGTGAAAGAAACTCTGATCACTTTAGGTTTTTATCTGGCGAAAAATGTACCCACATTTTACAGATGAATGCATGCGTATGCACAAATTCCTAAATCTATCCTTCGTTGGTTCCAAAATGCTGGGATGTTACAGAAGTCCACTGTACAAGCCTCTATAAAGATATTTGTTGAACTAGTACAATGGAAAGCTCTGCATCAAGATATTTAAAGATACTAGATTTGTATAAACACATAAAAACACATGTAAGAGTCAAAAACTAAACTATACATGGATGTGTTTTTAAGTTCACAAACTAAACTATACATTTATGATTCTATTAATTTATATAATTAAGTTCACAAAAGACTCCCAAACTATAATTGAAAGAGCATTTTAAGTTCCATAAAAAATTCAACTTCAGCGCCGATGTATTGCTAATGATTGATATATGAAGTGTATAAATTATAATGTTGAACACGATATCACAAAAAATGTGTTTTATTATTGTTAAATAAATTAAAAACTAAGATAAATATTGTACAAAAAAGTTTGAATAAAAATGTATTAGTTCAGATGTATTGATAACATAAGCTAATAAGTAAATGTATTTAGTATAAAAGTGGCGAGTATGTTATCACATTGGAAACACAAGTATAATTTAGATGATCAGGTTTGCATACTGAAACATTTCCATTGTCTCCCTAATTTTTTTGTCGGGATATGATAGTGAACTCTAATAGGGTAACATACATCGGTCAGGAAGGACAACTATACCTTACTCAAATGGAACCGAATAACATAACTTTAGTACAAGTGAAACAAACAAAATGAGCACCTCTTTTAATAAACTTGCACACTAGTCGCTTTTCACTTGACACTATCAAGAGAAGTATTGCCACGAGAAACATCGATCACATCCAGCTTTGAAAAATGGAAAGTACTATCACTTCCCAGTTTCTTGTCATATATAGGACATGTTCTTACTCTTCGTAGTTGCAATCTTATGCTCTTTTGCGAAGCCTATGACTTCACATGACGAACCTCTGGTGCATTTAGTGTTTCTCCTTAGCATCTCAAGGACTTGTCCCGAATCTCTCCAAATAAAAGTGAGAAGCGCTCTAGTGGTGAATTTTTTTCCAAAAAGGAGGATAAACTCTAGCATCTGCGTTCATTTATGCACACAACCCTATATAATTAAAATCTAGACAAAGCCAAGCATTAGAGCCAAACAAAGTCGATCCAAAAAAGGAAAAACCCCTATGTCTCGCGAGAGTAACTCCACCATGATTCCACTAGCCTATGGTAGAATACTAAAACAAACGAGACGTACCCAAATCTTTAGGATAGGCTTTCAAAAGAATGTTAGCAATCATCTAAAAAATATCTTTTATAGGGAGTGATTATTTCAGGGACATACCTATTTCATGGAGATCTTATCGCCCCTTGAACAGGCAGAATGTTAAGACCATATATGGATCTTAGTGTGGACTTAGAGATGGTTATCTTTTGGGCCGTCTGAGAATTAGAAAAGTTGCTTTTATAAAAGTAAATTTTTTCACTCAAAATCTCTAGTTGTTAAATTTTGGACCTGTTTCTAAAGCACATTATATGGCATTATTTTTTTTGAAATTATTAAGGCTATGAAAAAATAGACAGCTAACAAAAAATTGTTAAATACAAAATAAATATGCAAAAATAGTTGGACAAACGAGATTACCATAGCAACGCACAATAACAATGGAGCCAGATGAGACGATGTAGAGTGTCCAATGTTTATTCAAGCAGAACTTACCATAAAGGCATGTTAAGCATGTCGAGTTTTCCCTCACGTGTGATAGATGTAATGAGTGTGCACAAAAACTTTCTATTATGTATAATCCAGCGCCTTTGAGTAATAGTATATTCATATGCAAATACTTTTCTTAAAAGTAAAGTTTTATATAATATATACTCAGTGCTCCACTTTCTAATTAAATCGGGTACACCGGGAGTATCCATGTAGATATGCATCCTTGAATAGTGCGGGCAAGTGAAAGCTGGTGACCATCACCTTTTTCGCACGTCATTTTCATCCGTGTCACCGAATCCAATAGTCAAAATTCAAGTTTTATCGCTCTGCGTTTTCAACTTCCCATTTTCAACGCTTTAACTTGAGGTTTTTTATAGATTTATACTTCACGGTCGAATATTTCAAAACTTTGGCTCAACACAACGTTTTGCTAATAAGTTGCCACATTTCAAAGAGACCAAAACATCACTTCATAAAATTTCAGAGTTCTGGGAAGCATATCCGAAGACGTGACGGTAGCCTAGTTTCTCTATAGTCGACAAACTTTGGCTCCTCGCCTCCTCCTTCATGCTGTCATTCCTTAACCACCACAAGCTCCTCACCATCTCTTGTATTTCGGAACGTAAAGTGATCCTTTTCGATAATTTGATGCTACATAACCGAATAAAAATCACGAGTTGTGTCATGAAATGTTAATGTGGAATCCATGCCCTTTATTTGGTCCACGTGATCATGGAATTATTCCTAGATGCGCGAACTTGTGCACTGCAAGGCTTTCGATAGAGATGGAACTATGGAAGGGCCAAGTGGTATGCAAGTTCTCATTGCTTTAGGCTCAATTTGTGGTTGTTGAATTGTGTTATGATTCTTTAATAATCTACTATAGGAAATTAATCTCTACTCGAAGGCAGGTCAAACAAACACTAGAACAGACAGAGACCGATTGGCCGTAAGAACAACAAAAGTTATGTGTGTGGATAAGCAAATTAAAAAAAAATGAACTATATCAGAACACAAGAGTACTGATTACACATAATGGATCAAAATAGCAATGTCCATAAAGTCAGAGAGATTAAGTCTGCAAGTTATTCAGAGATACATCAAAGATCAAACTGCGAAATTGTACAATTCTGGAGGCAAATACAGAGGGCGGATCAGCTACGATGTTAACAGAACAGCACGGTGCTAAATAATAGACGGGTTTTTCACAGCCTAGATATCTGGAGGGGGACCATGACTTCAGACATCTCCTCCCTCATGGCAATCTTGCCTACCTGGAATAGATTGGAGATACCTAGCTGCATTGAGAGCCGCCTTCGGCAGTCCTCTGCAGCGTCGATACCTGATGAATACGCTCCGTGCACAGACCCAGAGTGGTCGATGCAGGCAGCCTCCCCGGCGAAGAACATGTTGCCCACTGGAGCGCAGAATCTTTCATACAAGTCAGCTGGTTTACCGACCAAGTCACATGAGTAGGAACCGAGAGAATTTGGGTCAGTTCCCCACCGTGAGACCAAATACTGAACCTGTAAATATGCAGCAGAAGCAGTTAGAACCTGGAAGCTACTGTGCACAATCTGAAATTTACAGAATTGATAGTACTTCAGGCAATGTACAGATATGAAAAATGAGCATCTAAGGCTTTACTGGTTCAGTGGCCCCGGGAAGCATTTTCTTGAGCTGTGACATGACAAAGTTAACCGATTCTTCATCTGATAGCTTCTCCATTTCATAGGCGAATCTGCCGGCCACCATGCATACAAGGACTGGATGTCCTGTAGCTTTGTGAAGGTTAAGAAAGTAACCACAGGCATTTGATGTTTGGGCAACCCTACCCAGTACTTCTACATTGGGCCAAAATATTGTGTTGAACCGGAGGGCTATCTTGTTCTCGAGGCCAACACCAAGATCAGCGATCGCTGATAGTTTCCAGTCTGGGAGCTCAGGTTCAAACTTGATGATGTTTGCCTTGAGTACACCGAGAGGGACAGTTATTATAGCAGCATCTGCAACAAAGCTTGTGCCGTCTTCCACACATACAATGACTTTATTATACCGCTGGATGATTTTGGTAACCCTGGTCACCAAAAGGATGAGATAAGACACCGTCTATTTAGGATTATATACCTCAGAAATGCCTAATCAATTTGTCCATGTGAATTATTTGACCATGAGGATATGTTGCTCTGTGTACCTGTGGTTCAGGTGGATATCAAGATCTCGAGAGAGAGCTTTGATAACAGGATCATAGCCATTCACCACAAGCCCATGTCCACCAGTAAGAACATGTTCCTGTAAATTTCGCAAAACTCAGTACACTGCCATAGCATAAATGTGCAGCCACGAAGCTCATGTCAGCATGCACATGTTGCATACGAGTATTTCAAGCATACCTGATCCCAATTTTTCAAAGATATATTATCAACATCCGTTGCGAACCATGCTTCCAATCTACATATGCACCACTGCAATACTTCATACTGCAGACCCTCAAGCCTGTAAAGGTAAGAGCACATATTTAAACATTTCACAGATGCATTAAGACTTCATAAAATTTCAGAACTAGACAATCTAGTGCTACACTCCACTTACTTTAGATGTGGATTCCTGTCGAGCACAATTGAGATTGCTTGAACAAGAGGCATGTCATTTGCATTTTCATCTCTAACTTTCACCGTCTGCAGTATTAACAAGAAGGTTATAAGTTATAACTGATTCGTTGAAATGAAAGGAAGATAACATGTAAATGCAAATGATTGCAGTACCTCCTTAAGAATTTCCTCAAATATCTCCCCGACTTTGGTTACTATCTCCTGGGGGACTTGACGACCATCCTTATCAAACAGAGCATAGCTAATAAAAAGGAAAAAAATAATGTAAGAGAAAAAAACCAACCAAGTTAGAGGAGGAATATACACACAGGCCATTATGGATAATGAACTACCTCTCCAAATCATGGTCATAAAGCACAGAGTTATCACCACTGGTGCGATATAATCTAAGCCCAAGAAGCCTAATCAATGGCGCCAGAGAATTCTCATTACATACACCATGCAACCTGAATCACATGATAAATCCATGAGATCACTCTGTATAAACTAAATGCAAGGTGGAGAAACACAACTCAATACTAGTTCTAGGATGCAACTAACCAAGAGGCTCCCATGTCAATTGGGCAGCCAAAAGAATAGTCAGTATGCACACGGCCACCAAGTCGGTCTCGCGACTCTAACAATGTAACCTGTAGGCGTGTAATCATATATATAAGTAAAAGGTTCTGAAAGCATTAACACTCTAATTTTACTAACTGCTTTTTGGAAAGTACACCATACAGAGGCGGGAACAGAAATATTTTATCTTTCATCCTCCATGGACAATTTACCTTAAATGAGGCATTTGACAGTGCACGAGCAGATGCAATGCCTGAAATCCCTCCACCAATCACAATTACAGAAGGGGCAGAAGTGTTTTTCCCATCAATATGCTGAACAAAAAGACCTGGAATCATAAAGAAAATAAGTGTAAAAGTCACTTAGAACCACATATACAACATTTCTCAAGCATCTACCTGAATAAGCACATAGTAAAATTGCCACTTATGTGTGTTAATTTATACTGACATTTTTTTGTTTTAAATCTCCTACCGGGCATAGGCAGAACATTATCTGGAATATGACATGAATGATTTATTCTCTTTATCCTGTCCAGTTGATTAGAAACAAGAAAGTGTAATGTTGGAACTAGATTAGCCTGAACGATCCCTAGAATTATTCGATGCAGATTAGCCGATGCAGCAGCATATTCTGTAAAAAGGAAGGCAATCAAGAATAAGGAGCAAATAGACCCTGGGTGTTATTCCCATTTCGTTTTTCATCGGAACAAAAAAACACTTTTTTCATCTTTTTTAGCGGCCTCAGTTTTTGGAACCTTGTTCTACATCCCTTTCACAGCTTCACTTGCCGAGTCACCATCACAGTCCCTACATGTAATATCCTCTGTTTCCATCACAATTCATTAGTTCGCTTGTAATTTTCATTTGTTCTAGATTCTCCTCCACCGACATCATTTCTTGTATCTACGTTAAGGTGATTCAGTTGAGGTCACCAAGAATACATCCTTGTTTCATTTTCTATATGAGCCCTCTGATGATTTTGAAAAAAAAATCTGGCTGATCAATCATATTAAGACCCATCATTTGTACATATTTTTTTTTTCCTCTGTGATGGCCCCAGACATGAGTGGTGGTCCCCTATCAACATCAAATGAATCAAGAGAATGATTCCGGTCCAATAATTGTGTTTGGCGTTGGAAAAGACGCGAAACTGTCAACTATGATTGAGACGTCAGTCCATGACAGCAACATTTCGCTCGATTAAACAGTCCCGAAATTAGTGCTAATAATTTCCCACACGCCACTTGAATACCATTAAAAATCTACTAGTACTACAAATAGCACTCATAATTACCCACACGCCAACTGAAACAATTTACTAAGACGACGAATTGGAAGAAAAAAGTGCACATATCTTCTGAGGAAGCAAAGAAAAGAGGGGCGAGGTTTCGTGATCGGGCACGCACCTCCGGCGGCGAAGCCATTCGGGGGCTGGTCCATCCTCCGGCGCTGTCAAACTGCAGCTCGACGGAGGATCGAGTCGAGTCGAGTCGAGTCGAATCGGAACAGAGTTTACAGAGAGAGATCGGAGAGTGCGGTGCGTGGCAGAATCGATCCGGGCCGGCGGGGAAGCGGCGTCCGGCGGGGGCTAGCAATTAGAGGAGGAAGGTAGGGAGTGGAGGCGGGCGCCACGTATAGGAAGCGAGAGGTAGAAGACGAAGACGAGGAGGCCGTCCATGGAGCCGCCACTGCCGCCGCAACAGGGGCCGACGCTGGGCGCCGCGTGGAGGACCCCTCTCATGCCCAAAACGGCCCGGCGCCGGAGAGTCCCGCACCGGCGATTCCCTCCCGCGGAGCCACGCCGCCCGTGCCGGACGATGCAGGTGAGGTGGAGCGGAGGAGAGCGAGCGAGAGTGCGTGCGCGCAGGCGGGACAGAGGGCCCACGGTTGGGTTAGTTGGTCGTGACGGGGTTGGGTCTGGCCGGGCTCGGTTGCTTGCTCGGTTGGTGCGGTGCGGGTCGGATGCGAGGATGGCGCGCCGTTTTTATAGAGCTGCCATTTTTGCGTCTGCGTGCCTGGGGAGTTTGGTTATTGCCGGGATGGCAACGATCGATGCGTGCCGCTGGCATGTGGAGTGGAGTGAGAGTCTAATCTTTGTCTTAGCACTTCACAGTGCGATTAGATTTGGACAGTCCTAATTCTGCCAAGTCAGAAAATCAGTTTTCTAAGAAAAATCATTGGGGCGAGACAATTTGGGCGTTGTTCCCTTCCTTGGAGGCTTTGCTGTGGATCTTCCGTTCTACCCTATCGTCGGGTTCTCTAGATGCAAAGCCCTAGCTCTGGCTATGTCGGAGCGGACGATGGTGGCATTTTTCGTTGCTCCCCTTGGGGGCATCACCTTCTGAGGCTCAGACATGTGCTGGATGGGGTGAGGATTATGCCTTTGTACGGGGCTTTCTTGCTAGCCATCGTGGAGGGAGCAGGTGACAGACCCAGACGATGGATGTAAGGTGAGGTGACGGCATCAGAAAGATTTGCGATGATGATCTCACGTGGCAGGGTTGTCGCACAGGATCACCGGAGCGCCGAGCCAGTGTCACGAGGGTGGCTGGTTCATCACCACAAGTTTTTTAAATTCAATCTTTCCTGCTAGTTATTGGACGCAATTTCGTCTAGGCGACATCTTTGTACGTGTTTCCTTCTGATAATATATCGAAAGTGCATTTGCTAGATCTTTCAAAAAAATGCACCAGGTAGCCCGAGAGGACTCCTAGCCCGTTAGGGCTTGTTCAGTTTGGGGGTATATGAAGGGGATTTACATGGATTGAGGTGGATTAAATCCTTTGCAAGTCAAAATCCCCTAAAGTTCGCTCCAATCCCCTCTAATCCATCTAAGGAGGGGATTAACCGAATAAAGCCTCATGTGGTGCTCATAGGATACTTCCTCCTTATTGTCTCCTTAGACGGGGAGATGATGATGCCTTTGTGTCATGATATCTCCTCTAAGGCACCGTTTTGGAGTTGGATCCACGGCGAACAAGTTTGCCTCCCCCCATTACCACTCACCCTTTGGATCTAAGCCTAGTGGGGCTAGGCTAGTTCATGCAACCCACGAGAAGTTTCATGGATGTCATGGGTGGCCTTGGCGATGTGTTGCCTTTCGATCATTGTGGTCGCACATTAGTGGCGGCTTGGTTCTGTAACATATTTTTTCTTCACCGGTGACACATTGGTATCATTGCACAACCTCAGCTATTTGATGTCTTTTGACTGTCCTAGTGACGCTCCTTTGGAGTTCTATTATTGGTGTATATGCACATCATACAGTCCTTCTGGCCTTTGGTGTTGTGAAGTTATATGCAGAGCTCCTGGTCCCTCATCTGTCAACACCCGGATTTTTAATCCCAGATGCCTGTTATGCCATACATCGCAATCCCAGGATTACCATTTTTGCGAGACATAACAGAATTGGATACCACAGTACATCATCCATTACAAACCATACATAAGTTCTTACACAAATAGGGATCTCATGATCCAGTTCTTAATACAACTTCAAGCAGCGGAATACGTAATAATAACGGTAGCGTAGGCGAAGCTCGATCTTCGAGGTTCACAGGCAATGCTGACGATGGGAGATGATCCTAGTTGTCGTAACCTTCCTGGGATCCATCCTCCAGGTACTCCTCTTCATAGTCTGGCCACGGGAATAGCCAGGGACAAAGCCATGAGTACTCTTTAAGTACTCGCAAACTAATACTAACAAGTGAAAGGGGGTTTTTGTAATAGGACACTAAGCTCTAGGGTTGTTTTGCAAAAAGCCAGATTTATCTCTACTAAGTTCAGAAGTAAGAGAGCTAATTGAAGTTTATAACATCTAAGTGGGAACTTGTATCTCATGCCACAACCCTGTTGTGGTCAAGTCAAAGTCTCAGTTTATTTCACAAGTCTTTTGAAAACATCTGACGGGGGAAACAGTATGGCCACTCCAACTGTCCATAACCGCGGACACGACTATTCGAATAGTTTGACACTCTGCAGAGATTGTACACTTTCACCAAAACATTCGATACATCCGTCAGAAACAAATCCTGAATTCACCATACTCAGTATGCGGATAATCAATCCTAACCTTTCAATTACACGCCCTAGTATAAGCACCTCACCCGTGAGTTTGGCCACCCAACCATGACCAACTGTCATCTTGGGTACTGCACAGGTGGACAATCTTCACAAGGTAGCCTCAGCTCAGACCTTGGCCGTGAGGGAACTAATACTAAGGTATATAAGTTTTCAGTCAAGCCCTACCCAATCTTCGGGTATTATGGTTGTACGATAAAATTGGAATGGTATCGCATCCAGACAACCATCAGTTTTATAAAGGGCTAAGGCTCATGCCTCATCATTTTCATCACCAAAATCATCAAGTGTTCGGAAACACATGTCCAAAACATTTCAATAGAATGATCCATCATTCCAAGGTTTTCATAACCATTTTTCCACCAAGTATTCTCATCTAAAGTTGATCAAGTTTTATGCTTAGCACTAGCATCTACAAGTGGGGGTAAGCACTAATGAGGGGTGGTACACTAGTGAAGTTTAACTAAGTTTAATCTTATGCCTTAGGATGACATCAATATTATCTAGCTTAGGCCAAGTTTTATGCTCTTTATGAAACCTTCAATTACCCTTCTAGTATCTACCCTTTATTCCAGTAATTCTAAGTAAGAGCTTTGATAAAGAAATAAAGTAATAATCTTGCAAGTAAAACTAGGATTGGTTTGTCAAGTGGATATGATCACATGTGCTTAAGGCATATAGTGGTCATGGTAACAAGCAAGTATTAGCTTGCATAAGTATCAGTTTAAGCTTGCATTAGTAGGGTATCTTGCAAGTGTTAGCTTGCATTGGTCCACTTAGTTAATAAAGATTTCCTTGTGCAGAGCAGTAGTTGAAGTTCTCCTCGGCTTCTTCTTCGTAGTATCCTCCTTCCTCCTCGTATCCTTGGTCGGTACTAGCGTCTATAAATAAATACGAGGTACACAATCACCAAACAATACTTAACTACTTGCAATCATCACACAAAAGGGTCCTATAGATGATCTAACATCATCACTAATATTACAAGATTAAAGTTTTGTTTAATTCCTTTTATTTTTAGAAAAGTAATTTCTACTCATTGAAAAACTACTTAAGATTTAATATTCTCCAAACCAAATCATGGGGTCATGTTGACACATGTCATCACCACATATTTTAGTCCATGGGAATGTGATTTAAAGTGGTTTCACAATTTAATAAGGTTTTACCCTTTTATTTTAATTAATTAAAGTGGCTAGAAATGCCTATGGGGCATTCTTTTATTACTTGAACATTCTTTCTGTAAGTAAACCTATATATTTTTATATATTCTGAAAGGTATGGTTAAATGTGATTTTTGAGAGTTGGAATCAACTCAAAAGCTATCATGGTTTTAATTTGAAAAATGTTTGAATGCAGAAAAGCTTCTGCCTTGTTATTTTTAGCATGGATGATCTATCCAAATGACTTGAATCCAACGGGCTTGGATTCAACATTCCCAGACCTTTCTAACAAAATTGGTTTCATTAAATTTGGTTCGCTGAATCGACCTGGGTTAATTTTTGAAATTGGGTACAGAAGTGTGTTTGACATAAAATGGAAAAGGTTAAATTCAAATAACTGGGCTGCGCGGGAAAGGTTAACGGGCCGGCCCAGTGACACTCCGCGGCGCGTGGCTCAGCTGACAGGGGGGTTCCACCAGTCAGTGGCTCTTTAAACGCGAAGCGGTACGGGTCACTATGGGACGTTTGATCTGGTTCTAATCCAACGGCTGAGAGTCATCGTCGATGTTGAGCAACGCCGGCGAGACAGAAACCTAGCACGGCCAGTGGGGGTTGATGGGGGCTCACCGGGGTTCGGGCGAGGGTCGGCGAGGCGGGCGAACGACGAAGTCGACGACGGCGAACTCAGGGGTGGTCGTGGCAGCTCCTGGGGTAGACGAAATCGACGGCGCCCTTCTTCTACACAGGCGGCCTGCTCCGGCGCAATTCCGGCGATGCGCTGCTCGCCTTGCTCCGGGACTGAGGTGGGATGGTTCTGGGTGAGAGAGGAGTGGAATGGTGTGAAAAATTCGAGCGGGGGAGGCCTCTATTTATAGTCGCGACGGTGAGACCGAACGGCATGGGCGGGCGACGGTGGCGACATGGCTACGGGCTGCTAGAGGCATGGCCGGCGGTGGCGATCGCTTGGTGGTCTCCTAGCGATGCTCTACGGCTTTAATGCGCGCGTAGGGGCGGTGCGGTTTGGTCTGAAACACGCGACACTCTGCGCGGCAGAGGCGGCGTCTTCGACGGCGAGTGGTGGCTATGGGGCACGGGCGGTGCAATGGGCATGTATGGCGTGTTCCTGGGATGGTGGCGATCGTGTATGCATGCGGCGAAGGCGACGCACTGTCTGTGGGCTTCGGTCGAGCGTGGCGCTCAGGCGCATGCTTGGCACAGTTGGCAGAGGCACGGGCGCGGTGTTCCTGGGTGTTGTGCTCGACGTCTTCATGGCAGGGCTGGTCGAGAGGGGGCGGTGAAGCATGGGTTATCTCCCAGACAAGGTTGGCACAGCTAGTTTCCTCCCTAGCTTGCTGTCGACATGTGGGTGGCAAGGGTGGCTTCGGCTGTTCAACATTGATGGTTTTGGCAAGCTCACAGTGGTGCTAGTGCTTGGTTAATCTTGCTAGATGATCTACTGAGCTGGTTGTGAGCTAGATAGGGAACCAGTTAGGTTCAAAACACTGCACACTATAGTGTTTTGATTTTGTTTGATTTGTGTCTGCCAAGTGTTTGATGAAATGGCCGCATGAATTAAAGTTTTGAATTTTGAAAAGATTTTTGGTGTGTGTGCTAGGTTAATGCTGGTGAGTCTGCAGATGCTTGGGTTTTGAAAGTTGAGCTTGTTTGAGTGGTTTTTGAAAAAGTGGGATCTTTCCATATGATAAAGATTCAATTTTTAATTGTCATTTAAACTATGCATTTGAAAGTTTTTGGATGATCACAAGGTGGGCCTTGATACTTTGTTATGAGTACAATCAAGGGGTGCAAAGATCCAGAAAAGTTTCTGTTAGGTTTTGAAAGTTTGAGACAGCCAAAGTAGGCATGGGAGTTAAATTGGTCAAAATGACCATTCACTCATTTAGCTTTGTTTTGATTTATTTGTCTTTGGGAAAAGTTTGTGAAATGTTTAGATGATGTTTATTTCACCTAAGAAACATTTTACAAGCAAAGAAACACACAAACAAGGTGGTTCAAAAGAATTCAAAATGAAATGCATACTCTCATGCATGCATTCATATTTTTATTTAGAAAAGTTTTTGTTAACCCTAAATTTGATTATTAGAGTTTGATGATCCAAGTTTAGTATTTTTGGGATGTTACAAACCTTCCCCCCTTAAACAAAATCTCGTCCCGAGATTTGAAAAAGGACGAAAAAGATTACCTAGGATTTGAAGAGATCGGGAAACTCTGTCCTCATGTGATCTTCGCGCTCCCAGGTAGCTTCCTCTTCTGTGTGGTTGCTCCACTGAATCTTGAGAAACTTGATGCTTCGGGTGTTGGAATTATGCCCTAGAGGCAATAATAAAGATGTTATTATTATAATTCTTGTTCATGATAAAGTTTATATTCCATGCTAGAATTGTATTAAGCGGAAACTTTAATACTTGTGCGGTTTGTGAACAACACCGTGTCCCTAGTATGCCTCTATGAACTAGCTCATTGATTAATGATGGTTAAGGTTTCCTAACCATAGACATGATTTGTCGATTAATAATGATATCATATCATTAGGAGAATGATATGATGGACATACCCAAACTAAGCGGAGCAATTAGATCGTGTCATCGTGTTCATCTTTGCGAAGCTTTTCTTATGTCAAATATTGTATTCCTTAGACCATGAGATAATACAACTCCCTGGTATCGGAAGGAAGCTTTGAGGTCATCAAACGTCATCCTATGAGAGGGTGATCATAAAGGTGTCTCTCAGGTGATCGGAAAGTACCTGTTGGGTTGTATGTATCGAGATGGGATTTGTCCCTCCCAAGTCGGAGAGATGTACTTCAGGCCCACTCGGTAATCGATATCAACACCGCTTGCAAGCATGTGTTTAAGGAGTTAATCACAAAGTGATATCGGATTACGGAACGAGTAAAGTACTTGCTGTGAACAAGATTGAACTAGGTATGACGGTACCGACGATCAAATCTCGGGCAAGTAAAATATCGCGAGACGAAGGGAATATATATGTGGGATTGATTGAATCCTGGCATCATGGTTCATCCGATATGATCATCGATGAATGTGTGGGAGTCAATATGGGTGCCCATACCCCGCTGTTGATTATTGATAGAAGATCATGTCTGCATATTCTCGAACCCGCAGGGTCACACACTTAACGTGTCTCGATGCTAGGATAGATTGGATAATTGGTTTATGAATTTTTGTTCGGAGTCTCGGATGGGATCCGGGATATCACGAGAGGTTCCGGAATGGTCCGGAGAATAAGATTCATATAAGGCAGTGCAGTTTTTGGAGTTCGGAATTGTTCCGGGTTAATCGGTATTGTACCGGAAGCTTCTAGAACCTTCCGGAAGGGGACCAACGTGGCCCCACCTGTCGGGAGGGGGCATTGGACTATGAGGGAGTGCCCTGGCCGCATTGGGCCAGGGGCACAAGGCCCCATAGGGCCCAGCCGGCCAAACCTAGGGGAAACCCTAGGGGAGCTTCTAGAAGGAGGGGGGAAACTTACCCCCACTCTTCCCTCCTTGGCCGCCGGCCTAGGCTTGGGGGAGGGGCTAGGGTTGGCGCCCACCCCTCTATATAAAGAGGTCTGGGGGCGCACCACCCTCCCACACCTCCTCCTCAAGCCCTAGCCGCCCTGCTGCCCTCCTCTCTCTCTCCCTCCCGACTGCACGTAGGCAAAGCCCTGCTGCAGAAACTCTCCACCACTTGCACCGCGCCGTCGCGTTGTAGATCCAATCCGTCTCTCCACCATACTTGCTGGACCGAGGAAGGATGAGACGTCGAGGTGCCGCACGTGTGCATCTCTCGGAGGCATCGCCACTTGCGGTGTTAGATCGGATCGGATCGCGAGGAGGAGAAGCGAGTACGACTACATCACCCACGTTCCATCGAACGTTCCACTGTGTGAATCTTTAAGGGTATGAAGATCTCATCTAATCGCCCTAGTTGTTTGCATCTCCTAGATTAGATCTTGGCTTTCCCGTTCGCATCCGTAGAATTTTTTTGATTTACTATGCTGTGAAACCCTTCAGTGGTATCAGAGCTAGATCTATGCGTAGATGTGTTTCACGAGTAGAACGCAACATGGTTGTTGCGGGCGTTGATGTTTTCTGTTGCAAGCCTCTTGTTTGTGTTCTTCTAATGACGCGGGATAGTGAGATTGAAGCGGTCCAGGCCAACCTTACGCGACGTCGTTCGCGAGACCGGCTCCGCACTTGACGTGTGGCTTGTTCCACACATGCGGCTGGTGGATGCCTGTACTATAGTTGTCATGGGATTTACACCGGAGTTTGGCAACCATAATATCACCGTTGTGGCTTTCCGTAGGTAAGAATCGTTCTTAGCTTGCTACTCCCATAAGCCACGTAAAACATGCAACAACAAAGTAGAGGCGTCTAACTTGTTTTTGCAGGGAGTGTTTTATGTGATATGGTATGACCCAAGATGTGATGTGTATGTTGTATGCAATTATCATGTTTTGTAATGTTTCACGGCTTGCATGTCGATGAGTACACAACCGGCATGAGCCATATGGTTGTCTTTATAATTGTGTATGACCTGTGTGTAAACTTCTTATACGCCATGTAATAGTTTCACTTTATCGCTAAGTAGTTAGCAATAGTTGTAGTTGCTATTCGTGGTGGAGGCAATCATGGTGGAGTGATGGAGATCATGTCGGCACGCACAAGATGGAGATCATTGCGCGAAGATTGGCTATACCATGTCACATAAAGTTATATGCATGTGATGTTTATCCTTTTATGTATCTTATTATGCTTAGATCGCGACGGTAGCATTATAAGATGATTCCTCACTTAAAGATCAAGATAAAACTGTGTTCTCCCCATGTATGCACCGTTGCGAAAGTTCGTCGTGTCCAAGCATCACGTGATGATCGGGTGCTATAGACTCTACGTTCACATACAACGGGTGCAAGCCAGTTTTTCACACGCGGAAATACTTGGGTCTGACTAGACAAGCCTAGCATGTACAGACATGGCCTCAGAACACAAGAACCGGAAGGTTAAGCATGAGTCATATGAATGATATGATCGACACTTCGTTGTCCACCATTGAAGCCACATCTCTTCTCGTGAAGATCGGATTAGGTGTGGTGAGTTTGGGTCATGTTCACTAAACAACTTGAGGGATGTTGAATTTAGTGGGAGTTCATCTAGTAATTTGATTAAAAGTTGAACTAGTTATCATGAACATAGTCTAATTTGTACTTGCAAACATTGTATATCAAATGGCTAAGTCCAACTTCAACTTCAACGTTTTTGCTGAGAAGGAAAAGCTTAGAAACAATGGGTCTAACTTCACCAACTGGTTCCGCAATCTGAGAATCATTCTCTCTGGCGGTCAAAAGGACTATGTCCTTGAGAAAGCGTTAGGTGACGCCCCTGCTGCAACTGCGCCGGCTGATGAGAAAGCTATCTATCAGTCGCGCAAAGATGATTATGGTGTGATTAAGAGCACCATGTTGTTTGCTATGGAATCGGACCTTCAAAATCGTTTTGAATACTATCCCGGGCCCTTTGAGATTCTTGAGGAGCTGAAAACTATGTTTCAGACTCAGGCCTGTTTTGAGAGATATGAGATCTTTGAGAAATTCTTTAACTACAAGATGGAGGAAGGGAGTTTCGTTAGTGAGAACGCCATAAAGATGTCGGGCTACACTCAACGCCTTGAGCAACTAGAATGCACGATTCCAGAGGAGCTCAAGATTGACAGGGTTCTGCAATCACTCCCTCCCAGCTACAAAAGTTTTGTAGTGACTCATAATCAGATTGGTTCCACTGATACGATCATCGAGCTCTTCACAAAGCTGAAGGCTGCGGAGGTGGACATCAAAAAGCATAATCATGTGTTGATGGTCAACAAGCCCCCCACCTTCAGGAAAGGTAAGGGTGCAAAGAAGCCCTTCAAGAAAGGCGGCGGCAAGCGCGTTGTCCCTGCTGAGAAGAAGCTCAAGTCTGGACCCAAGCCGGACACTAAGTGCTTCTATTGCAAGGACAAGGGTCACTGGAAGCGCAACTGTCCGAAGTACTTAGCGGACAAGAAGGCTGGCACCATCAAAGGTATATTTGATATACATGTTATTGATGTTTTCCTTACTAGCCCTCGTTGTAGTGCCTGGGTATTTGATACCGGTTCAGTTGCTAATATTTGTAACTCGAAACAGGAGCTACGGAATATACGGCGGCTTGCGAGGGATGAGGTGACGATGCGCGTTGGCAACGGATCAAGAGTTGATGTGATGGCCGTCGGCACGCTCTCCTTAGTTTTACCTTCGGGATTAGTTTTAAACCTTAATAAGTGTTATTATGTGCCTGCGTTGAGCATGAACATTATTTCTGGATCGTGTTTATTGCAAGACGGTTATTCATTTAAACCGGAGAATAATGGTTGTTCTATTTATATGAGTAACATCTTTTATGGTCATGCACCTGTTGTGAATGGTTTATTTCTTCTGAATCTCGAAAGGGATGAAACACACATCCATAACATTGAGGCTAAGAGATGCAAAGTAGATAGTGATAATACTACGTATTTGTGGCACTGTCGTCTAGGTCATATTGGTGTAAAGCGCATGAAGAAACTCCATTCCGATGGACTTTTGGAGTACTTTTGGAGTCTTTTGATTTTGAATCATTTGACACATGCGAACCATGCCTCATGGGCAAGATGATCAAAACCCCGTTCTCCGGAATGATGGAGCGAGCAACGGACTTGTTGGAAATCATACACACCGATGTATGCGGACCGATGAGTGTTTCGACGCGCGGTGGATATCGCTATTTTCTCACTTTTACCGATGACTTAAGTAGATATGGGTATATCTATTGAATGAAACATAAATCTGAAACAGTTGAAAAGTTCAAGGAATTTCAGAATGAAGTGGAGAACCATCGTAACAGAAAGATTAAGTTTCTACGATCCGATCGTGGAGGTGAATATTTGAGTTATGATTTTCTCACGCATCTTAAAAGCAAGCAGAATCGTTTCGCAACTCACGCCACCCGGAACACCACAGCGCAATGGTGTGTCTGAACGCCGGAATCGAACCCTATTAGATATGGTCCGATCAATGATGTCTCTTACTGATTTGTCGTTATCATTTTGGGGTTATGCATTAGAAACCGCTGCATTCACTTTAAATAGGGCACCATCTAAATCCGTTGAGACGACACCGTATGAAATGTGGTTTGGTACTAAACCTAAGTTGTCGTTTCTTAAAGTTTGGGGATGCGAAGCTTACGTCAAGAAGTTGATGCCGGACAAGCTCGAACCCAAAGCGGAGAAATGCGTCTTCATAGGATACCCTAAGTAAACTATTGGGTATACCTTCTATCACAGAACCGAAGGCAAAGTGTTTGTCGCAAAGAACAGTTCCTTTCTTGAGAAGGAGTTTCTCTCGAAAGAAGTGAGTGGGAGGAAAGTAGAGCTAGACGAGGTTGCTGAACCTTCTCTTGAGTTGGAGAGTAGCGCAGCACCTGAAATTGTTCCAGTGCCGCCTGCACCAACAATAGAGGAAGCTAATGACAAGGATCATGAAGCTTCGAACGATGCCGCTACTGAACGTCGCAGGTCGACAAGGTCGCGTGCCCCTCCTGAGTGGTATGGCAACCCTGTCTTGACTGTCTTGTTGGTAGAAGACAGTGAACCTACGAACTATGAGGAAGCGATGATGAGCCCAGACTCTGAGAAATGGCTAGATGCCATGAAATGCGAATTGGGATCCATGAGCGAAAACCAAGTATGGACTTTGGTGGACCCTCCTAGCGACCGAAAGGCTGTTGAGTGCAAATGGATCTTCAAGAAGAAAACGGACGCGGATGGTAATGTTACCGTCTATAAAGCACGGCTTGTCGCGAAAGGTGTTCGACAAGTTCAAGGTGTTGACTACGATGAGACTTTCTCTCCCGTAGCGATGTTTAAGTCCATTCGGATTTTATTAGCAATTGCTGCGTTTCATGATTATGAAATATGGCAGATGGATGTCAAGACTGCGTTCCTCAATGGCAACATTGATGAAGAGTTGTATATGATGCAACCCGAAGGTTTTGTCGATCCTAAGGATGCTGATAAAGTGTGCAAACTTCAGCGTTCCATTTATGGACTGAGGCAAGCATCTCGGAGTTGGAACTTTCATTTTGATCAAGTGATCAAGAGCTTTGGATTTGTTCCAAATTGCTACGAAGCTTGTATCTACAAGAAAGTGAGTGGGAGCTCGGTGACATTTCTGGTACTATATGTGGATGACATATTGATTATTGGAAATGACATTAACATGCTTAACGATGTGAAGAGTTATTTGAACAAGTGTTTTTCAATGAAAGACCTAGGTGAAGCTGCTTATATATTGGGCATCAAAATCTATAGAGATAGACAAAGACGCCAGATAGCTTTAAGCCAGAGTACATACCTAGACAAAGTTCTGAAAAGGTTCAGAATGGATAAGTCAAAGAAAGGTTCAGTGCTTATGTTGTCAGGTAAGATATTGAGCAAGGCTCGGTGTCCAGCCACGGTAAATGATAGAGAAGCTATGAGCAAAGTGCCTTATGCCTCGGCCATAGGTTCTATCATGTATGCCATGCTGTGTACTAGACCGGATGTGTCCAATGCTCTTAGTTTGACGAGCAGATATCAAAGTGATCCAGGAGTGGAACACTGGACAGCCGTGAAGAACATCCTAAAGTACCTAAATAGGACTAAAGAAATGTTCTTAGTCTATGGAGGTGATGAATAGCTCGTCGTAAAGGGTTACGTCGACGCTAGTTTCGACACCGACAAGGATGATTCTAAATCTCAGACAGGATACGTGTATATTTTTAATGGAGGAGATGTGAGCTGGAGAAGCTGCAAGCAAAGCGTGATCGCGGGATCTACAGTAGAAGCGGAATACATGGCTGCTGCAGAAGCGTCAAGTGAAGGAGTTTGGATCAGGAACTTCATCACTGAGCTTGGCATGGTTCCAAGTGCATTGGACCCACTGGAGATATTGTGTGACAACACTGGCGCCATAGCACTCGCTAAGGAACTAAGATATCATCCAAAGACCAAGCATATCAACCACAAGTTTCATATAATCCGAGATTATATAGCAGATGGAGATCTGAAGATTAGCAAAGTACATACAGATCTGAATGTCGCAGATCCATTGACTAAACCTCTTCCACGTGTAAAACATGATCAGCACCTTAGTGCCATGGGTGTGAGATTGTTGCCAAATGTAAACTAGATTATTGACTCTAGTGCAAGTGGGAGACTGTTGGAATTATGCCCTAGAGGCAATAATAAAGATATTATTATTATAATTCTTGTTCATGATAAAGTTTATATTCCATGCTAGAATTGTATTAAGCGGAAACTTTAATACTTGTGTGGTTTGTGAACAACACCGTGTCCCTAGTATGCCTCTATGAACTAGCTCATTGATTAATGATGGTTAAGGTTTCCTAACCATAGACATGAGTTGTCGATTAATAATGAGATCATATCATTAGGAGAATGATATGATGGACAGACCCAAACTAAGCAGAGCAATTAGATCATGTCATCGTGTTCATCTTTGCGAAGCTTTTCTTATGTCAAATATTGTATTACTTAGACCATGAGATAATACAAATCCCTGGTATCGGAAGAAAGCTTTGAGGTCATCAAACGTCATCCTATGAGAGGGTGATCATAAAGGTGTCTCTCAGGTGATCGGAAAGTACCTGTTGGGTTGTATGTATCGAGATGGGATTTGTCCCTCCCAAGTCAGAGAGATATACTTCGGGCCCACTCGGTAATCGATATCAACACCGCTTGCAAGCATGTGTTTAAGGAGTTAATCACAAAGTGATATCGGATTACGGAACGAGTAAAGTACTTGCTGTGAACGAGATTGAACTAGGTATGACAGTACCGACGATCAAATCTCGGGCAAGTAAAATATCGCGAGACGAAGGGAATATATATATGGGATTGATTGAATCCTGGCATCATGGTTCATCCGATATGATCATCGATGAATGTGTGGGAGTCAATATGGGTTTCCAGACCCCGCTGTTGATTATTGATAGAAGATCATGTCTGCATATTCTCGAACCCGAAGGGTCACACACTTAACGTGTCTCGACGCTAGGATAGATTGGATAATTGGTTTATGAGTTTTTGTTCGGAGTCTCGGATGGGATCTGGGACATCACGAGAGGTTCCGGAATGGTCCGGAGAATAAGATTCATATAAGGCAATGCAGTTTTTGGAGTTCAGAATTGTTTCGGGTTAATCGGTATTGTACCGGAAGCTTCTAGAACCTTCCGGAAGGGGACCAACGTGGCCCCACCTGTCGGGAGGGGGCATTGGACTATGAGGGAGTGCCCTTGCCGCATTGGGCCAGGGGCACAAGGCCCCATAGGGCCCAGCCGGCCAAACCTAGGGGAAACCCTAGGGGAGCTTCTAGAAGGAGGGGGGAAACTTGCCCCCCACTCTTCCCTCCTTGGCCGCCGGCCTAGGCTTGGGGGAGGGGCTAGGGTTGGCGCCCACCCCTCTATATAAAGAGAGCTGGGGGCGCACCACCCTCCCACACCTCCTCCTCAAGCCCTAGCCGCCCTGCTGCCCTCCTCTCTCTCTCCCTCCCGACTGCACGTAGGCAAAGCCCTGCTGCAGAAACTCTCCACCACTTGCACCGCGCCGTCGCGTTGTAGATCCAATCCGTCTCTCCACCATACTTGCTGGACCGAGGAAGGAGGAGACGTCGAGGTGCCGCACGTGTGCATCTCTCGGAGGCATCGCCACTTGCGGTGTTAGATCGGATCGGATCGCGAGGAGGAGAAGCGAGTACGACTACATCACCCATGTTCCGTCGAACGTTCCGCTGTGTGAATCTTCAAGGGTATGGATATCTCATCTAATCCCCCTCATCGTTTGCATCTCCTAGATTAGATCTTGGCTTTCCCGTTCGCATCCGTAGAAATTTTTTGATTTACTATGCTGCGAAACCCTTCATCGGGTTCGGGTAGTCCTGAAAGCTTCTTCCAAAATATGGATGGGTACTTCGGGATAGGTCAGGTCATCTTTGATCTCTATGGTCTGGTGGTCGATATTTTTGAACACTTTGGTCTTCTCGGGGACTTCGAGACACTTGCAAAGTAACGAGATATGGAACACATTGTGCACAGATGACATCTCTTCGGGTAGTTCCAATTGATACGACACTTCTCCTCGACGGTTCAAAATCTTGAAAGTTCCGATATATCTGGGGGCTAACTTTTCTTTGAGTTGGAAACGTTGCATTCCCTTCAATGGCGACACTTTCAGATAAACAAAATCTCCTATGTTGAAGGCGAGGTCTCTACGTCTCTTGTCGGCGTAACTCTTCTGTCTGGACTGGGCGGTCTTGAGGTGCTCACGAATCTTGTGAACCTTCTCTTCTGCTTATCGTAGGATATCGGGTCCAAAAATCTGACTCTCTCCTACTTCCGACCAGTTCAAAGGGGTGCAACACTTCCTTCCATACATGAATTCAAATGGGGCCATTTGTAAACTGGCTTGATAACTGTTATTGTAGGAAAATTCTGCAAGCGGCAGACAGTCTTCCCACTTGGATCCATATTCTAACACACATGCTCTCAGCATATCTTCGAGTATTTGATTTACTCACTCCGTTTGTCCATCTGTCTGAGGGTGATACGCGGTGCTGAAATCTAGGCGGGTTCCTAAACCATCTTGGACTTTCTTCCAGAATCTCGAGGTAAACTGAGTTCCTCGATCCGATACGATGTTCTTGGGGACTCCGTGCAAACTAACTATTCTAGCGATGTACAACTCCGCTAGCTTTGAACTCTGATATGTGGTTTTAATGGGCAAGAAATGGGCGACTTTGGACAATCTGTCCACTATGACCCAGATAGAGTCATTTCCCCTACTAGAAGTAGGCAGTCCAGTGATAAAGTCCATTCCAACGGAATCCCATTTCTATTTCGGAATCTGCAAGGGTTGCAACAATCTAGCGGGTCTTTGATGTCCTGCCTTGACTCGCTGACAAATATCACACTTGGCGATATAGCTTCCGATTTCTCTCTTCATCTTATGCCACCAAAATTGCTCTTTTAAATCTTGATACATCTTAGTTCCTCCGGGATGGATAGAATAAAGAGTATCATGAGCCTCCTTCAGAATAACTTCTTTCAACTCAGAATCTGCTGGTACACAAAGGCGTCCTTTGTACCACAGAATTCCTTCTTCGTCTTCGGTGAATCCAGGTACTTTGCCTGTACCGATACGATGCTTGATTCCGTCGATACTAGCATTTCCTTTCTGCGCCTCTTTGATCTGACTGATCAAAGTGGGCTGGAGTTCTATGCTAGCCAAAAATCCTTCACTTACTAATTCCATTCAAAAATCTTCCATCTCTTTGTGCAAACTTGGTTGCTCCTACAAAATCATGGAGTTCAAGCGGCACGGCAATCTGCTAAGGGCATCGGCTACCACATTGGCTTTACCAGGGTGATAGTGAATTTCTAGATCGTAATCCTTGATTAGCTCAATCCATCTTCTCTGTCTCATATTCAGCTCCTTCTGAGTGAATATATATTTCAGACTCTTGTGATCCATATAGATCTCACAACGGTTTCCCGTCAGGTAATGCCTCCATGTCTTCAGGGCTAGAACTACTGCTGCGAGTTTGAGGTCATGGGTTGGGTAATTTTGCTCATGTTGCTTCAGTTGTCGAGATAGATAAGATATAACTTTGCCTTCTTGCATTAGCACACATCCGAGACCGATCTTGGATGCATCACAATACACATCGCAGGGCTTCGTGATATCTGGCATCATCAAGATTGGGGCTGAAATCAATCTTCTCTTGCGTTCTTGAAAACTCGCTTCACATTTGTCGGTCCATTCAAACTTCTTCTCTTTCTTCAGCAATTGGGTCATGGGTCTGGCGGTACTCGAGAATCCTTCTACGAATTTGCGTTAATATCCCGCCAATCCGAGAAATGCACGAACTTGGGTTTGAGTGATTGGGGCTTGCCAATCTTCTACATCTTTCACTTTGGCAGGGTCAACGGCAATTCCTCCGGCTGATACAATGTGACCGAGGAATCCTACCTCCTGTAACCAGAATTCACATTTGCTAAACTTTGCATACAGCTGATGCTCTCTAAGGGTTCCAAGAATGGTCCTTAGGTGTAGCTCATGTTCGTCTCCTGATTTGGAATAAATCAGAATGTCATCGATGAAAACAACGACAAACTTATCCAGGAAGTCCATAAAAATCTTATTCATGAGATTCATGAAATAAGCGGGGGCATTGGTTAATCCAAAGGACATAACGGTATACTCGTATAATCCATATCTGGTGGTAAAGGCAGTCTTGGGAATATCCTCTGCCCGAATTTTGAGTTGATGATAGCCAGTCCTAAGATCAATCTTAGAAAACACTTTGGCACCGGTCAACTGATCAAACAAATCTTCTATCTTGGGCAAGGGGTATCGGTTCTTGATGGTGACGTCATTCAACTTCCTATAATCCGTACACAAACGGTTACCTCCATCCTTCTTGTCCACAAACAAGACAGGTGATCTCCATGGTGACACACTTGGTTGAATCAATCCTATTTCCAGCATGGCATCTAGTTGCTTCTTCAGTTCTGCTAGCTCTGACGGGTTCATACTATAGGGTCTCTGGGCTATGGGTCCGGTTCCGGGGATTAGTTCAATGATAAACTCGATATCCCGATCTGGGGGCATACCGGGCAAAACATCTGGAAATACATCGGGGTATTCACAGACTATCCGTACTTGGTCAATTGTAGGTTGGGCTATACTCTTGTTACACTTGAATTGGCGAGGTAAGGTTTTAGATATATGCTCGACTGATATTCCGGCTGTACTGGCCATGGTTATGGATTTCTTGGCACAGTCAATCAATCCTTTATGTTTGGACATCCAATCCATTCCTAGTACTACTTCCAAACCTTTAGTTCCGAGTACTATCAGATTAGCATAAAAATCTATGCCATGGATTCGGATAGGGACGGCTTTGCAAATTTGCCTAGCCTTGGTGGTTGATCCAGGAATTTGAACGATCATAACATGCTTCAGTTTTGTTGGTTGAATTTTACTAGTGCATGAAAATTCTTTGGTGACAAATGAGTGTGATGCACCAGAATCAAGCAACACTCGTGCAAGTACTAAATTAACAGAAAACATAACCAACACGACGTCTGGCGCTTCCTGAGCTTCTTCAGCATGCATGAGAAAAAGACGGCCATTGCGGTTGAGTGAATTCCCTGGGGCAAATCTCCTTCCTGGCTGAACACGACGCTGCTGCTGAGCTGGGGCGTTGGCATTGGGTGCTGCGACATTCTTCTTGTTGGGGCACTCGTTGGAATAGTGGCCTTTATTTTTACAGTCATAACAAGTCACTTGCGACTTGTCCTTTGCTGCTACAGGCACATCATTGCTTCCAGTCCTCGGGGCAGTGTTGGTGTTGACGGTAGCATTGTTGTTGTTGAACTTGGGTGGGGCACGGTTGAAATTGCTAGAGTTGCCGGCGTTGTTGTGATTTCCTCCGGGTCTAGGGTTTCCACGGTTGGGATAGGTCGGACGGTTCATCGGGGGTCTGTTGGTTCTTGGGGCAAATCCTGGAGATGGGTTAGGGTGATACTTTGGGGTCTGATGGGTTCCTGGCCGATGCATCATACGACGCTTGCGGTTCTCATTGGCTTGGTTGATCTTTCCTTCCATCTGGATAGCAGAGTCGACAAGGGCTTCAATATCCGCAAAGGGGATATTGACTAACACTGTCTGCATCTCATCATACAGACCATTCAGGAATCTTTCTTTCTTCTTGGCTTCGATGTCGATCTCATCCGGGGCATACCTAGCTAATGTTAAGAATTTGTCACGGTATTCCACTACGGTCATCCGTCCTTGCTTCAGTTCTCTGAACTCGTCTCTCATTCTCTTAATCAAACCCGGTGGCACATGGGTTCTGCTAAACTTGACCTTGAATTCCTCTCAGGTCATCATCTGGCCTCCGGTCATTGCGCGAACACTGTTCCACCATGCCCTGGCATCTCCGGCTAGATAGTGGGTGGCGAACAGAACTTTATCGTTGGCTTCCACTCCAGCTACTTCTAGGTTATTTTCCATGGTTTGCAACCATTCATCAGCATCTAGGGGTTCTTCCGACTTAGTGAAAACAGGTGGGTTGGTATTCTAGAAATTCTTGAGTTTAGATCCATGGTTGTTCTGATTTCCATAGCCTTGGTTGTTGTGGGCTAGCTGGGCTATTTGGTGTAGGGTGGCTAGGTTGGCTTGACGTTCCGCTCTTTCAGCTTCGCGGTCCGAAGTCAACATTTGCAGAATCTGCAACATCGGGTCCGGGGATGAACCACTTCCTCCACGTGGCATCTGAAGATTGAGATAGATCATGAGAAAAGAGGGAAATTTCTAAGGTCTTGGGTCTTTGGAAAGTTTTTAAAGTTTGACTCCGATTTTCTAGCAACTTGCTTTTCATTCATTCATTCATAGCACCAGTACAACACACACCACAACAAAGAAAAACAGATGGTTTTAAGAACCATTCTGGAAACTACGATACAGTGGGACCAAATACTACTCAGTACATTTGGGCACTAGCGTAGTTGTGAGTTTTACTAAAAGTGATCTAGGGTGAAAAATTTGATGTAAGCTTTGAAATAATTTTGGAGTAGCGTGAATTTTTATGAAAGAGTCCAAAGGTAAGAATGATAATAAGTTTTTGTAAATATTTGCTAGCATGAATTTTTATGAAAGAGTCCAAGTGGTAAGAATGAGAATAAGTTTTTGTAAATATTTGCTTTCTTTTGGTTTTGAAACTAAGTTTTTGATTCGAACGTCCAGTCTAACTAGGGTCTCCTATGGTCAGGATGGCTCTGATACCAACTTGTCAACACCCGGATTTTTAATCCCAGATGTCTGTTATGCCATACATCGCAATCCCAGGATTACCATTTTTGCGAGACATAATAGAATTGGATACCACAGTACATCATCCATTACAAACCATACATAAGTTCTTACACAAATAGGGATCTCATGATCCAGTTCTTAATACAACTTCAAGCAGTGGAATACGTAATAATAACGGTAGCGTAGACGAAGCTCCATCTTCGGGGTTCACAAGCAATGCTGACAATGGGAGATGATCCTAGTTATCGTAACCTTCCTGGGGTCCATCATCCAGGTACTCCTCTTCATAGTCTGGCAGGCAATAGCCAGGGACAAAGCCAGGAGTACTCTTTAAGTACTCGCAAACTAATACTAACAAGTGAAAGGGGTTTTTTGTAATAGGACACTAAGATCTAGGGTTGTTTTGCAAAAAGCCAGATTTATCTCTACTAAGTTCAGAAGTAAGAGAGCTAATTGAAGTTTATAACATCTAAGTGGGAACTTGTATCTCATGCCACAACCCTGTTGTGGTCAAGTCAAAGTCTTAGTTTATTTCACAAGTCTTTTGAAAACATTTGACGGGGGAAACAGTATGGCCACTCCAACTGTCCATAACCGCGAACGCGGCTATTCGAATAGTTTGACACTCTGCAGAGATTATACACTTTCACCACAACATTCGATACATCCGTCAGGAACAAATCCTGAATTCACCATACTCAGTATGCGGATAATCAATCCTAACCTTTTAATTACACGCCCTAGTATAAGCACCTCTCCTGTGAGTTTGGCCTCCCAACCATGACCAACTGTCATCTTGGGTACTGCACAGGTGGACAATCTTCACAAGGTAGCCTCAGCTCAGACCTTGGCCGTGAGGGAACTAATACTAAGGTATATAAGTTTCCAGTCAAGCCCTACCCAATCTTCGGGTATTGTGCTTGTACGATAAAATTGGAATGGTATCGCATCCAGACAACCATCAGTTTTATAAAGGGCTAAGGCTCATGCCTCATCATTTTCATCACCAAAATCATCAAGTGTTCGGAAACACATGTCCAAAACATTTCAATAGAATGATCCATCATTCCAAGGTTTTCATAACCATTTTTCCACCAAGTATTCCCATCTAAAGTTGATCAAGTTTTATGCTTAGCACTAGCATCTACAAGTGGGGGTAAGCACTAATGAGGGGTGGTACACTAGTGGAGTTTAACTAAGTTTAATCTTATGCCTTAGGATGACATCAAGATTATCTAGCTTAGGCCAAGTTTTATGCTCTTTATGCAACCTTCAATTATCCTTCTAGTATCTACCCTTTATTCCAGTAATTCTAAGTAAGAGCTTTGATAAAGAAATAAAGTAATAAGCTTGCAAGTAAAACTAGGATTGGTTTATCAAGTGGATATGATCACATATGCTTAAGGCATATAGTGGTCATGGTAACAAGCAAGTATTAGCTTGCATAAGTATTAGTATAAGCTTGCATTAGTAGGGTATCTTGCAAGTGTTAGCTTGCATTGGTCCACTTAGTTAATAAAGCTTGCCTTGTGCAGAGAAGTGGTTGAAGTTCTCCTCGGCTTCTTCTTCGTAGTATCCTCCTTCCTCCTCGTATCCTTGGTCGGTACTAGCGTCTATAAATAAATACGAGGTACACAATCACCAAACAATACTTAACTACTTGCAATCATCACACAAAAGGGTCCTATAGATGATCTAACATCATCACTAATATTACAAGATTAAAGTTTGGTTTAATTCCTTTTATTTTTAGAAAAGTAATTTCTACTTATTGAAAAACTACTTAAAATTTAATATTATCCAAACCAAATCATGGGGTCATGTTGACACATGTCATCACCACATATTTTAGTCCATGGGAATGTGATTTAAAGTGGTGTCACAATTTAATAAGGTTTTACCCTTTTATTTTAATTAATTAAAGTGGCTAGAAATGCCTATGGGGCATTCTTTTATTACTTGAACATTCTTTCTGTAAGTAAACCTATATATTTTTATATATTCTGAAAGGTATGGTTAAATGTGATTTTTGAGAGTTGGAATCAACTCAAAAGCTATCATTGTTTTAATTTGAAAAATGTTTGAATGCAGAAAAGCTTCTGCCTTGTTATTTTTACCATGGATGATCTATAGATCCAAATGACTTGAATCCAACGGGCTTGGATTCAGGATTCCCAGACCTTTCTAACAAAATTGGTTTCATTAAATTTGGTTCACTGAATCGACCTGGGTTGATTTTTGAAATTGGGTACAGAAGTGTGTTTGAAATAAAATGGAAAAGGTTAAATTCAAATAACTGGGCTGCGCGGGAAAGGTTAACGGGCCGGCCCAGTGACACTCCGCGGCGCGGGGCTCAGCTGACAGGGGGTTCCACCAGTCAGTGGCTCTTTAAACGCGAAGCGGTACGGGGCACTATGGGACGTTTGATCTGGTTCTAATCCAACGGCTGAGAGTCATCGTCGATGTTGAGCAACGCCGGCGAGACAGAAACTTAGCGCGGCCAGTGGGGGTTGCTGGGGGCTCACCAGGGTTCGGGCGAGGGTCGGCGAGGCGGGCGAACGACGAAGTCGACGACGACGAACTCAGGGGTGGTCGTGGCAGCTCCTGGGGTAGACGAAATCGACGGCGCCCTTCTTCTACAGAGGCGGCCTGCTCCGGCGCAATTCCGGCGATGCGCTGCTCGCCTTGCTCCGGGATTGAGGTGTGATGGTTATGGGTGAGACAGGAGTGGAATGGTGTGAAGAATTCGAGCGGGGGAGGCCTCTATTTATAATCGCGACGATGAGACCGAACGACATGGGCGGGCGACGGTGGCGACATGGATACAGGCGGCTAGAGGCATGGCCGGTGGTGGCGATCGCTTGGTGGTCTCCTGGCGATGCTCTACGGCTTTAATGCGCGCGTAGGGGCGGGGCGGTTTGGTCTGGAACACGCGATGCTCTGCGCGGCAGAGGCGGCGTCTTCGACAGCGAGCGGTGGCTACGGGGCACGGGCGGTGCAATGGGCATGTCTGGCGTGTTCCTGGGATGGTGTCGATCATGTATGCACGCGGCGAAGGCGACGCGCGGTCTGTGGGCTTCGGTCGAGCATGGCGCTCTGGCGCATGCTCGACACGGTTGGCAGAGGCACGGGTGCGGCGTTCCTGGGTGTTGTGCTCGATGTCTTCGAGGCAGGGCTGGTCGAGAGGTGGCGGTGAAGCATGGGTGATCTCCCAGACAAGGTTGGCACAGCTAGTTTCCTCCCTAGCTTGCTGTCGACATGTGGGTAGCAAGGGTGGCTTCGGCTGTTCACCATTGATGGTTTTGGCAAGCTCACAGTGGTGCTAGTGCTTGGTTAATCTTGCTAGATGATCTACTGAGCTGGTTGTGAGCTAGATAGGGAACCAGTTAGGCTCAAAACACTGCACACTATAGTGTTTTGATTTTGTTTGATTTGTGTCTGCCAAGTGTTTGATAAAATGGCCGCATGAATTCAAGTTTTGAATTTTGAAAAAAAAATTGGTGTGTGTGCTAGGTTAATGCTGGTGAGTCTGCAGATGCTTGAGTTTTGAAAGTTGAGCTTGTTTGAGTGGTTTTTGAAAAAGTGGGATCTTCCCATATGATAAGATTCAATTTTGAATTGTCATTTAAACTATGCATTTGAAAGTTTTTGGATGATCACAAGGTGGGCCTTGATACTTTGTTATGAGTACAATCAAGGGGTGCAAAGATCCAGAAAAGTTTCTGTTAGGTTTTGAAAGTTTGAGACAGCCAAAGTAGGCATGGGAGTTAAATTGGTCAAAATGACCATTCACTCATTTAGCTTTGTTTTGATTTATTTGTCTTTGGGAAAAGTTTGTGAAATGTTTAGATGATGTTTATTTCACCTAAGAAACATTTTACAAGCAAAGAAACACACAAACAAGGTGGTTTAAAAGAATTCAAAATGAAATGCATACTCTCATGCATGCATTCATATTTTTATTTAGAAAAGTTTTTGTTAACCCTAAATTTGATAATTAGAGTTTGATGATCCAAATTTAGTATTTTTGGGATGTTACATTATCCGATCGGGGTTCTTTAGGTGGCGTATTTCTCTATGTCTTTGGCGGGTTTGTGCTCGGGGCGTGGCTCGACTCAGCTTTGCTCTACAATGCAAAGTGTTTGTGGCATGGTCTCGACTATGTAGATGTCCCTTCGTTGTTCTTGGTTCAGCTCGTGAGGCAACAATAGTTGTCTCTTAATTCGGTGTTGGCTATCCGAGGAGGTCGGTTGCCTTCGCTTGCTAACCTTCCCCTCTAGATGAGGTGGAGCTTAAAAAATTCCACCATATTAGATGACATGGAGATTCCAAACACGGAGTATACATCTATAAACGTCCCTATGGTTCGAACAAACAATAGGAGAAGGTGCGAGGCGATCTATAGGTTGGACTCAAGTTAGCTCGAAATTTCTTGAACTGCTCCAATCTAAGAGTTTCTAAACAGCTAAAAATAATTCCACAAATGTGTGCATTTTCATTAAGAAATACTTTTATTAACATCTTTCAGCATATTCGCCTATTTTTTGTACCCATTACTCTAAACTTGATACTAGGAAATAAAGCTTTGGGGTGCATCTGGAGCTTGTGCCCCTTTCGGCGTCTTCCAAGCAACGCCTCGCCGCTGCTATTTCTGGCCAGATTGGTGGCCACGCCGAGCTCGTCGCTGTTGTTAGCGCGAGCGTTTTCATCCTCTGTGAGAGGATCTCTGCCAGCATCGTGGCGGCCTTCATGCCCCCCGCGCAACCAAGTGGTTGTGTCCCCGGTTGGTGCTGGGGCGGCGCCGCCGTGATGCTGTTCGTCGCCGGCGGATGCCAAGGACCTGATTGCTTTTTATCAATCCTTACTAGGGTGTGCTTTGTAAGAGTGAGGGGTCTGGTTGTATTTTCTACTTTTATTTTAGACCTTATTGTAATTGTTCGCCCGCCGCTGGAATAGAAGCTCCTGGTCCTTCGGAACCTTTCCCGTTCAAAAAAAAGATACTAGGAAATACTGATCATGTGCATTTTTACATGTAATGCAAAAAAAAAAATCGATTTTTTGTAAAAGC
Organism: Avena atlantica; assembly: GCA_910589765.1. Classification (NCBI taxonomy): domain Eukaryota; kingdom Viridiplantae; phylum Streptophyta; class Magnoliopsida; order Poales; family Poaceae; genus Avena; species Avena atlantica. The sequence continues at coordinate 513,140,550 of OU342735.1, read as the reverse complement.
TCGGAATAATATGTTTGATTTGTTTTTGAGAACTCCAAAGCTCACGGTGAGCCCGGCCGAGATCCAGATGGCATCTTCGGGGACGACGGTCTCTATATCTTTTTTCAGCACGATATATGGCTTTGGTGTTTTTCGGAGAGTTCTTCACCACACGTGTTTTGAGATTTCAAAGGAAGAAGAAAATAAAAGCAACCACGCGTAAACACAGACTTTACGTCACCGTGACGTGACACCAAAGTTTCGCCGCTGGACTGCCCAATACGTACTGTAGGCCGGAATTTGACGCTAGCTTCCTTTTCGGCGTGGGCGTGTCTGCGTACCACCACGCCAGGGATACCGACATTTTTGCTAGAAGACCCGGAAGCCAGAGCTACAGCAGCTATAGATACTGTAGCTACTAGTGCCAGAGGGAGTCACGTGCGTGGACCACTCCCTACAACACTAGTTGGACGTCGATGGATCAGCCCTTGCCTGATATTTCTGGGCAAAGTCCATTGGCTGCTACAGTAGTAGTCTATTATTCCTAAGAGAGGGAAAGAATGAAGAAAGAGGGAAATGCTCACCAAAACCAACGGTCCCGTTCGGTGGATCAGTTAAGTGACGTGTTCGTTGGTCTACCCGTCGGGGCATATCTTGTGTGAATGGCCACGACCAGATACTAGCGCGTGATAATCGAGCCGTGACACACCACGAATGATCACGGGCAATATATAACATATAATTGTCCACGGCCTAACTAATTACTACATGAAGAGCAATAATCGCGTCGACGACCAACATAGGTTTTACGATGTATTCCTAGATCGACCTACTAATAAAAATATATGATACTCCTGTTGGAATTTTGGCCCAAATATTCTAGCCCATTTTCTATTTCAATAATTCCTAAAAATCCTAAAGGCCCATGTGGCCCATTCATGCAAGGCAAGAGGTGGGACAAATGTTTAGTCCCACATTGCTAGTTGAGTGGAAGTTGGACCAGCTTATAAGGTGAGCTCTTCTACCACTTGGTAAAAGGATGAGAAGGAGAAGGAGAGAGTTCCACACGCGCGCTCCTCCTCCTCCTCGCTCGCCTCGTCACGACGCGCGCGCGCGCGCCGCGGGTTGCGGGCCGCGGGAATCTCGCCGAGCCGAGCTTTATTTTGCCACGCATGAATGGTATATGAACATATATAAGGTCGCGCCTCCTCTCAGTTGTGCTGTTACACATCCCTTGCCTCGAGTTCCAGAGTACTGCGCTACTTCCATCTTCCACATCCCGTCTTGCGGCGTGCACCGCGAGCCGGGACAGTAGTCCGTAGGCCTCCGAGACCCCGCTGCTTCGAGTCCTGTACGGGAGAAGGGCGATAAGGTTTTTGGGGAGCGCTATCAGCGCGACTACTGGCTTCGTCACGGACTCCCTCACAGATAGCGACGTCTTCCCCGACGAGGACTTCTTCCCCGACATCAGCACCCTCTTCCTCGACGACATGGCCAATGACGGTTCCAACGCCGGCGGTTCTACTTCTGCTACTGCTGTGTACAACTTCTGTCTCAACCTTGTTCTGATTCTATCCAGAGTTTTATGCCTTGTAGTTTGTTTGGCTATATGCCTTATTTTGTATTCGCTATTTAACATGATTAGTATATCACCTATTATTCTAGTCATGTTTTATCTAGTGTTTATTATGAATAATTCGCTTGGTAAATTGCTCTATTTCTCAACAATCCAAAAACCTTATTTCAGGCAATTTGCCCCAAGCGGCTTTGTTGCTTCTATGAAGCCACCTGTGTTTGAATGTGTGAATTACAAACGGTGGCGTGCGAGAGCAGTGCTCTGGTTTCAGACCATGAGCTGCTATAACGCCATCTATGGCGCACCTGAGGGGGAACTTAATCCCGCTCAGGAAGAGGCGTTCCAAAAACTTGATACTACTTTCAAGGCTGCCTTGATCAGCATCCTTGGTGACAATATTGTCGATTCATATCTGTCATTTAGTAATGGCAAAGATATGTGGGATGCGCTCGAGAGAAAATTTGGAGTCTCTGATGCTGGCAGTGAACTGTATGTCATGGAACAATTCTATGACTACAAGATGATTGATGACCGCTCCATTGTGGAGCAGGCTCATGAGATACAGTCACTTTCCAGGGAGCTTGAGCACTTCACTTGTGTGTTACCGGACAAGTTTGTTGCCGGAGGCATCATTGCCAAACTTCCCCAATCATGGAGGAATTTTGCTACTTCTCTGAAGCACAAGAGACAAGAGTTCTCCGTGACGGATCTCATTGGGACTCTTGATGTGGAAGAGAAGGCGAGAGCAAAAGACACACGTGCTCGAGGTACCGAGGGAGGTTCTAATGCCAACCTGGTACAGAAAAGGAACTTTCAGCCTTACAAGTTCAAGAACAAAGGCAAGTTTGATGACAAAGGAAAGTTCGATGGAAAAAACAAGGCCTCACAGTCTACCAGCTTCAAGAAGAAGACTGATAAGAGGAAAGGTGCTTGTCATGTGTGCGGTGATCCTAATCATTGGGCTCCTGCTTGTCCCAACCGCTTTGACAAACGCCAACATGGGAAGAGCAGCAAGACTGCTAATGTTGTCATGGGCGACGTTGAGATGAAAGATGTTGGGTATGGTATATTACCTACTGTTCTTTCATTATGTCATTCTCCTGATTGGTGGATTGACACGGGCGCTAATGTACATGTTTGTTCTGATATTTCCATGTTTTCTTCATATCAGGTCAGAGGGACTCAAACCGTGCTGATGGGGAACGGCTCGCATGCTTCTCTTCATGGTGTTGGTACGGTCGATCTGAAGTTCACTTCGGGAAAGACTGTGCGCCTGAAGAACGTGCATCATGTTCCCTCAATAAATAAAAATCTTTTTAGCGGATCTCTTCTGTGTCGAGATGGCTACAAGATTGTATTTGAGTCCAATAAATTTGTAATTTCGAAGTATGGAACCTTTATTGGTAAAGGCTATGAATGCGGAGGCTTGTTCCGCTTATCTCTGTCAGACATTTGTAATAAAGTTGTTAATCATATTTACACAAATTTTGAATCAAATGTCTGGCACTCTCGTCTTTGTCATATTAATTTTGGCTGTATGACGCGGCTAGCCAAAATGAATTTAATCCCTGATTTCTCAACTGTTAAGGGATCTAAGTGCCAAGTCTGCGTGCAAGCTAAACAACCTCGCAAGTCACATACGACTGCAGAAGTGAGAAATTTAACACCACTAGAGCTCATACATTCTGATCTTTGTGAGATGAATGGTGTGTTGACAAAAGGTGGAAAGAAATATTTCATGACTTTGATCGATGACTCTACGAGATATTGTCATGTGTATCTTCTGAAATCAAAAGATGAGGCTTTGAGTTTCTTCAAAATCTATAAAGCTGAGGCAGAAAATCAACTTGATCGAAAGATTAAGAGGCTTAGGTCTGATCGTGGTGGAGAGTATTTTTCCAACGAGTTTGATTCTTTTTGTGCGGAACATGGTATAATTCATGAGAGGACGCCTCCCTACTCACCCCAGTCAAATGGAGTAGCCGAAAGAAAGAACCGTACTCTAACAGATTTGGTTAACGCCATGTTAGACACATCGGGTCTTTCTAAGGAATGGTGGGGGGAGGCATTATTGACCGCGTGTCATGTCCTAAACCGAGTTCCCACAAAGAACAAAGAAATTACTCCATTCGAAGAATGGGAGAAGAAAAGACTAAAACTCTCTTACTTACGTACTTGGGGTTGTTTGGCAAAGGTTAATGTACCAATCCCCAAGAAGCGCAAGCTTGGACCAAAAACCATTGATTGTGTTTTTCTGGGCTATGCTTTTCATAGCATTGGTTATAGATTCTTGATAGTAAAATCTGAAGTACCTGACATTCATGTCGGTACAATCATGGAGTCGACTGATGCGACTTTCTTTGAGGATATATTTCCAATGAAGGATAAACCTAACTCATCAAATCCGGAGATACCTAGTTCATCTAATCAGGAATTTGCTATATTCTCTGAACCTATCATTCCGATTGAACACTCTGAAAGTCCTAAGGAGGATGACAATGAAATTCCTAAAAAGAGCAAGAGACAAAGGACTGCAAAGTCTTTTGGTGATGATTTCATTGTGTACCTTGTAGATGACACTCCCACTTCCATTTCAGAAGCTTATGCATCTCCTGATGCTGACTACTGGAAGGAAGCTGTTCATAGTGAGATGAATTCCATCTTAGCTAATGAAACATGGGAGATCACTGATCGTCCTTATGGGTGCAAACCTGTAGGATGTAAATGGGTGTTCAAGAAGAAACTAAGGCCTGATGGTACTATTGAGAAGTACAAGGCAAGGCTTGTAGCCAAGGGTTATACCCAAAAGGAAGGTGAAGACTTCTTTGACACTTACTCACCTGTAGCAAGGTTGACCACCATTCGAGTACTACTTTCTCTGGCTACCTCACACGGTCTTCTCGTTCATCAAATGGACGTTAAGACGGCTTTCCTAAATGGAGAGTTGGATGAGGAAATCTATATGGATCAACCAGATGGTTTTGTAGTAAATGGTCAAGAAAGAAAAGTGTGCAAGCTACTGAAGTCTTTGTATGGTCTTAAACAAGCACCTAAGCAGTGGCACGAAAAATTTGATAAAACCTTAACCGCTGCAGGCTTTGTTGTAAACGAAGCTGACAAGTGCGTATACTATCGCCATGGTGGGGGTGAGGGAGTCATCCTTTGTTTGTATGTTGATGACATACTGATTTTCGGAACCAACCTTAATGCAATTAAGGAGGTCAAAGATTTCTTATCTCGTTCCTTTGAGATGAAGGATCTGGGAGTAGCTGATGTTATCCTGAACATCAAGCTATTGAGAGATGATGATGGTGGGATTACATTGCTTCAGTCCCACTATGTGGAAAAGATCTTGAGTCGTTTTGGGTATAGCGACGTCAATTTTTCTCCTACACCATATGATCCTAGTGTGTTGCTTCGAAAGAATCGAGGAAATGCTAGAGACCAACTAAGATACTCTCAAATTATTGGCTCGCTTATGTATTTAGCTAGTGCCACGAGACCTGACATCGCCTTTGCTGTAAGCAAACTCAGTCGATTTGTCTCAAATCCAGGAGATGATCACTGGCATGCTCTTGAGAGAGTTATGCGATATCTAAAAGGCACTGCGAGCTATGGCATACACTATACCGGGTATCCAAGGGTACTAGAGGGTTATAGTGATTCAAATTGGATATCTGATGCTGATGAGATAAAGGCCACGAGTGGATATGTTTTCACACTTGGTGGTGGCGCTGTTTCTTGGAAGTCTTGCAAGCAGACCATCTTAACGAGGTCAACTATGGAAGCAGAACTCACAGCACTAGACACGGCCACTGTTGAAGCAGAGTGGCTTCATGAACTCTTGATGGACTTACCTGTGGTTGAAAAACCTATACCCGCAATTCCAATGAACTGTGATAATCAAACTGTGATTATTAAGGTGAACAGTTCTAAGGATAATATGAAGTCCTCAAGACATGTGAAGAGGAGACTGAAATCTGTCAGGAAAATGAGAAACTCCGGAGTTATTGCATTGGATTATATCCAAACATCTAAAAACTTGACAGATCCCTTCACAAAGGGTCTATCACGCAACGTGATAGAAAATGCATCAAAGGAGATGGGTATGAGACCCACAATTTGAGCTTTCCATAGTGGTAAACCATTCTATGTGATCGGAGATCCCGTGAATTAGAATTGGGAAACAAGCTGTTGGTTAGCTGAGAGGAAAGTATCCCTACTTTAATAAACACCACTCCATAAAGATGCAATACTTTCCTATTCTGCATGGCAGGTTGATTTATTATCTTAATGTGTTATAAGTGGCTTATCCTAAGCAAAGATGTTGTCCTGCAGAACATCTTTTGAAGAACACACCTATATGAGTCTGACTGTTAAAACGTCGCAGTCTATGAGAGTGGGGTGCTCTCTAATAAACTCATGAAAGGTCATGGAGTATGACGTATAAGCTCCACCCGCGGGGAAGTCCCACGGTAGCCCAGTATCGGTCAAGACTTCGTGTGAAGCTAGATTGCAGCAAACTTGCAGTTCAAGGCATAGTCCACTGTACAAGTCGCAATCTAGTGTAGCATAGAATTCTAGGTGGAAGTTCAACTTAACAGTCTCCACTAAAGTACCGGTATATAAACAGTGTTTTGGAACCAAAGGCAGATTACATGTGCCTCTGGGATCTGGTGGGGGATTGTTGGAATTTTGGCCCAAATATTCTAGCCCATTTTCTATTTCAATAATTCCTGAAAATCCTAGAGGCCCATGTGGCCCATTCATGCAAGGCAAGAGGTGGGACAAATGTTTAGTCCCACATTGCTAGTTGAGTGGAAGTTGGACCAGCTTATAAGGTGAGCTCTTCTACCACTTGGTAAAAGGATGAGAAGGAGAAGGAGAGAGTTCCACACGCGCGCTCCTCCTCCTCCTCCTCGCTCGCCACGCCACGCCACGCCACGCCACGCCACGCCTCGCCTCGCCTCGCCTCGCCTCGCCTCGCCTCGTCACGACGCGCGCGCGCGCGCGGGTTGCGGGAATCTCGCCGAGCCGAGCTTTATTTTGCCACGCATGAATGGTATATGAACGTTTAATACGAAGGTGAAACGTCTGCTTTGAATGGACGTTTAATACGAAGGTGAAACGTCTGCTTTAAATGGACGTTTAATACGAGTTAAATGTGCCTGCTCGTTTCATCTTCTCCTCTGCGCCTATAAGAGAGAGAGGTCGCGTCTCCTCTCAGTTGTGCTGTTACACATCCCTTGCCTCGAGTTCCAGAGTACTGCGCTACTTCCATCTTCCCCATCCCGTCTTGCGGCGTGCACCGCGAGCCGGGACAGTAGGCCTCCGAGACCCCGCTGCTTCGAGTCCTGTACGGGAGAAGGGCGATAAGGTTTTTGGGGAGCGCTATCAGCGCGACTACTGGCTTCGTCACGGACTCCCTCACAGATAGCGACGTCTTCCCCGACGAGGACTTCTTCCCCGACATCAGCACCCTCTTCCTCGACGACATGGCCAATGACGGTTCCAACGCCGGCGGTTCTACTTCTGCTACTGCTGTGTACAACTTCTGTCTCAACCTTGTTCTGATTCTATCCAGAGTTTTATGCCTTGTAGTTTGTTTGGCTATATGCCTTATTTTGTATTCGCTATTTAACATGATTAGTATATCACCTATTATTCTAGTCATGTTTTATCTAGTGTTTATTATGAATAATTTGCTTGGTAAATTGCTCTATTTCTCAACAACTCCCTCCGGTCTGAATTAGTGTTCGCGGTGGTCATGTAGCAAAAACCTCCTCCTAGTTTTCCCGGACATAACTCTGCGTCCCGTGGTCTTCTTTATACCCCTCCTTCCTCCGTCGTCTCTCCCGTCACCGGCGCAGCGCCCTCTAAGGATGGCAGTGCGTACCCTATGGTTACCCTAAAACTAGTTTATTTTTTTGAACTAGGCTAAACTAGAGGGTACACTAAAGGTTCCAAACTTCCATCTCTAGCGACCTCGCCGCTCCCTCACCCATGCAGCACCCTTGCCGCTCCCTCTCCCCGCGACGCGCCCTCCTCCTTGTCCACTCCCCCGCCGGCGCCGCGTCTGCGGATGCGGCGGGTGGCCCCTCCCATCCCCGAACCCTAAACACATAGAAAAAAATCGTCGGCGATTCTTGATGTCCCCGTTGAGGGCGGACGAGGTCGTTGACACGTTCCCACTAGTAGTATGTTTCATCCAAGCTTCCAAGCTTTCCGATTATATATCTGGAACAATTGATCCGCTATCGACTTGCTATTAGCAGTCGCTAGCTTCCAACGATAGTACTAGACGCACGTGAAATTGCCAATTTGCCATGTTGGGCGACGAGACCACCAATTATATGGTGGCAGAGCAAGAGCAGAGAGGGAGGCGACGGCGGACTGATGGGGAGCTGGATCCGTTGTCTGCTTCTTCTGTCATGTGCCTGGATTCCCCTCCACCTCTTCAAGCCTAGCCTAGCTAGCCGCAAAATATCGCCGCGCGGGGGGGTAGGCCGTAGGCCCCAAGACAAGACGGACACAGTACTTGTGCAGAAGTGGAATCAGTTGTCGCACGCTGGCTACTCACGGAAGGTTCAGGCCCCGGGCGAGGAGGGTGCAGGCAGGCAGGAATCGAGGAGCACATGCAGGCTATGTGACGAGTCGTTTCAGGTTTGCAGTTGCTCTGCGCCGGCATGCACTGCGTAACTGACGAACATTGCCGATCCATTCATGTGGAATTCAACAATATCTTCGGTACTCTCTTCATCTCAAAACAGATCAAAATCTAGATGAATCTATATACTTTCTTCGACCCATATTAACTGATATAGATTGAGCCAAATCCAAATCAACTAATATGGTCGGAGGAAATACCAAATATTATCTAAATTCATCTAAAATTTGACAATATGTCGACATCTATTTTAAGATGCAGAGAGTACTATATTGTGCACTAAATTTTGACAAATTTATAACATCTGTTTTAAGATTCAGGGAGTAGTACTATATTGTGCACTAAATCGTGTGCTTCTTTACTAAATCACATTTCAGTTTCAGGATCTACTAGGAGAGCTAGCTGTCCCATCCGCGCAGATCCTCCAGCCCCCTCGCTGTTCGTCCCTTCACAAAGGTAAAGGACCACACCTTTCCGTGCGAGTTTTAGACCGAAACCAAAAAGACAGACAGTAAGATGTCCCCGGTCGATCCCTAGCCATGGAAGTAAATACGTACTCCCTCCGTTTTAAAATATAAGATGTTTTAGGTTTGTGAAGAAAATGTATCTAGACTTGTTTTAGTGTGTAGATTCACTCATGTTTAGAACGAACCTATACACTAAAACAAGTCTAGATACATTTTCTTCACAAACCTAAAACATCTTATATTTTAAAACGGAGGGAGTAGTAGGCAACAGATGTGTAGGGAGAACTAGCCTTTGAGTTTTCAGCCCTCAAGATATGGATGTGTGCTCCTAAAGATCCAAAGATGGGGTGGATGTATTCCGTAGAGATAGCAGATACTATGTTTGGTGCTAAGCAGACTAAGATACTAGTACAAAATATACACACATGTGTCTAGGTTGGAAGATCCAGCTGGGGGACATGGACGTATGGTGTTCGGTACGAGTAGTATAAAATGAGGGGCAACCGAATTACATCACATCATCACAGGGTAGGTGACAGCAAGGGCGGTCTTCGAATGCGACGTCGATCTCGGTTAGCTAGGCTTGGGCGAAATGCTGACTCTGCTCGCTTTTGTAAATCCTTTTACCATGATGCATATCCGTGCAGCTCCTTTTGTACTTGTTTGTTCGGTTAGGACGACTTGTATGGTTGACCGACTAACATTATTTGATCTTACCAACTCTCGGGGCAGCTTTGATCAAAAGAAATTTTGACTATGATTTTTGGACACTTCATTTTCCATTTTTCCCCTTCAGATTTGTTTTCCTATACGGCTTGTTTCATTTGCGTAATTAGGAATCATGAGGTTTTCTCCTATATATGGACAACTTTGCAGCAATTTTAATTTCAAATTGTGCCCAATCTTGTAAAAAAACTCCCTTTATTTCTGTAGATGATGTATACTAGCTGATACTATCGAGCAATAATGCAATGGCAGGTGGATCTAAACAATACAATACCTACATGATAGATTGATTCTGATTGATTGTCGCTAAAAAAAGAAAGCTCTCATGATTGATGTGAGAAATGGAGATCCCTATGGATTCATGACCATCTTCTCTTAGGATTATGCAGAACTAATTCTTCAGAATTTTTTCCAACACAACTTGTTTGATTTGCATAATTGGGAACCATCAGATTTTCTCCTATATATGGACAAATGTACGTGCAACAATTTTAGTTTTAAATTGACTCCAATCTTGTGAAATTCTTCCTTTGTTTATGTGACCAACACATTATCATTCATGAAGCAGTGTTGCTATAATGGAACCAAACGATACATAGATATGACATATAGAATGCTCTGATCATCACTTATCAGGTGGATGTTATATACTACTACTCGTAGCTACGACCGAGCAATAATGCAATGGCCGGTGCATGGATCTAAACAATACTGAATTACTGATAGAATGCTCTGATTGGTTGTCGCTTAAAAAAGAAAGCTCTCATGATTGATGAGAGAAATGGAGATCCCTACCCTACGGATTCCGGACCATCCTCTCATGGCATGCACCGGTGCTCCACTTGCTGCATGGTGTGTTGATGTGCGATGCATCATCCATCATGCATGCATGTGTAGGCTCATATACAATGCCAGGATATTTGAAGCGTTGGGTCGTGATTGATCACAATGCTGCCAGGATATTCAAAGCTTAGGTCATGTTCTTTCCTACTACTAGCTAGTTTTGTCCATCTTACCTCACCCATCTTTTTCGAGACAATTGAAAGGGCATATTAATCTCAGCCATGAATACACGCGGCATGCATGACGCAGAGTACTCTACCAAAGAAAAATCACAGCATCATGTAATTCTGTAGGATTCCAGAGGACTGTCCATGAGTTTTAAGAATCCTGCAAGCCCTCGAGCCTATATATCTGGATGCTTATGCGTCACGGAGAAAAAAAAACTTAGGCTTGATGTGCTTATACTGAACCTTCATGACGCCATTTGTTACAGTAGGGGGTATGTGGCGTGTGTGCCTATTATAATGGTGCATGTTGTGTGCGTTTGCAATAAGTTTGCTGTTTTATAAGAAGAAAAATATACCTAGGCTTCACGCCATGGCTACCGAGAAATATTAGGTAGATGTGGAATGTGGTGTGGACGATTGCAGCTTTGGTTGGTGGGTGCGTGGTCGATGGGTATGAACCGGCCGGCCGGCGGCCGTGCCAAAAGCCCAAACACAGACAGCAAGCTTAGAGCATCTCCACACGCTTGCCGATCCGGACATCAAAATTACGTCCGAACGCCAAAAATCGGTCTAGTAGCGTACCTAGGGATCTCTTTTTGTCTGGATTTGAGCCAACTTTGGTCCGAACTACCCAGGCCGAACCCAGGATCCCGGGTACGTCCTGGGAACGCCGGACGCAGTGAATTGGCCGAGTGGACCAGCCTGTCAGCGACAGAAGCTGAGTCGTCGCCATCCTTCCCGCCGTTTTCTTTTTTCCGCTCTCGTTGCTACACCCCTCCCGCCCTCGTCGTCGAACTCGGCCTATAAAAGGCGTGCATCTCGCCGTCTCTCTTCACAGTATCTCACACCACTCCCAACTCCGGCGAACTTCGGACGTTCACACCTTTCTTCCTCCTCAACTCCGCCGAAAAGCCATGTCCGAGGGATTTCCCGGCCGACGCACGATGCCGCCGTGGGAAGCCCGGCTGCTCCACGAGGTGCGCTATACGGCGCCGCCGGACACTCGTCTCCCCTTTGGCTGGCAACTCAGCGCCGGCGGGACCCCTGTTCCGCCGATGCCGGCTGACGAGGACCTCGCCGGAGAGATCCAGGCGGCTATCGCCGCCATGCAAGACCCGGATCTCGCCGAGGATCCTGGCAACCTGGTCTTCTGGAGGCAGTTTTTCGCCGACAGGCGCCTCGAGGAACTCGTCCGACACGACGAACCGCCGGGCTCGCCGCCGCCGCATCACAATGTGGCTTTCCGCCGCCGCTGTGGAGCGTTCCAGGCTGGCAACCACCCCCGCCTCGGCCTGTAGTTGCGGCGTCCGGCGTCGACCCCGGCAGCGGCGGCCTTTTCCTAGTTATTAAATTCGATGTAATATGTGCGCACTTGCCCTAATTAATGAAATCCGCCTATATTCACCCATATTTCGTCGAGTTTAACTGAATTTCGCCGAACCTGAAAACTCGGCCTGGATACGCAAACGGAAAGCTCGGCGGACCCAGGCAAAAACGCGTTTCGTCCGGCTAAAAAAAGGTCTGGTTTTCGGTCTGAATTCGTCCAACGAGTGCAGATGCTATTTTTAGCGAAGCAGCAGCCGGGAGCAATCGTCGATCGGCCACGCCAGAAAGCGCTCGGGAATCGGGATCTCCATCCTTTTTTTGTACGCGATCTTCAGCGAAGGTGCGGAGCCTTTCCGAGGATGATACACCTGCCTGCCAGTTGCCCATTGAGTGGTATCCGATCGATTTGGGGATCGGCTGTCTTTCGTCATCATGGCATTTGCAACCTAATGTGGCATGACCGGAAAAGCGCTGCCGCGGCAGCGGTTTTGGTACCACTGTCGCGTCGGCTAGCTACACATGACGTACGTGCGCGTCGCCGACCTAAAACATGACTAACCGATTCGCGCACTCTGGAATCATTGTTAATAATCAATCAGACGCGCTGGCCACTCGGACAGATGCAGTGTCGACCGAGCTAATCCGGCTGCTAACGCAACAGCGGCGCGACGGCGGGCGGCTATCTCTCTGTCACCTAATTTCACCACCTTCAGCAATCGTATACGTGCCATAGCCACAAAATGATATCTTTTGCAGATGCCAACGAGTAGAGGCCTGTTCTGGCCGTGTTCTACGCAGAAGAGAGACAACTGGAGAAGCAGGCTAGTTAAGCTGTAGCAGTTGTAAAACAGATTACTCTAGCTTTCCCTTATTATTTCAACCACACACAGCGTCAGAAGACCTAGGGTATGGCAGCATATATATGTGTGCAGAAAGTACACAGACCGTCTCAAGACTCAAAGGACAAGGGTATGAGGTGAAGTACAGTATGAGACATCGCAGCCACGATGGATGACACGAGTACAGTATCTACCTGGGTGTGTGTATGGCATGAAAAAGCCTGGAGGCCGGGGCAAAGACCATGAACTCGCGGATCTGACGCTGCGTCTCAGACTCACGCGAAGGAGACCTTGATGCCGAGCAGGACCATGAGCTGGGAGACAAACTCGGGGTGCGCGGGCCAGGCCGCTCCCGTCACCAGGTTGCCGTCCGTGAAGCAGCGGTGGATCGGGTCCGGCTCCAGCCACGTCGCGCCGGCGAGCACCACGTTCAGCTTCACGGCCGGGTACGCGGTGCACTTCCTGCCCTGCACAATTGTCATGCATATAGACACAAAAGGCCGGGAGAAATCAGTTTCATTCATGCCTCCAGGATCGAGCCGGTGAGCAATAAAGACCATTTACCTATGTCCTAAAACAATGTTTACATCTTCATTTTACCATCAGATATCAGGAGTTCAGGAATTAATAATAGATTTCTTTTTATCAAAAAAAACAATTGTGTTTTGTTTTGTTTTGTTCAAAGCAGAGCATGCTGTAAACCAGGCAACAGTAAAAACTGATGCAGAGCAGGAACAGCAAACGGATATCAGTTTAGCACGTGCCTGAAGAACCCCTAGCAGGCACAGTAAAATTGTGATTTGTTTCGTTTTGTTCAGAGCCGGGGCATGCTCTAACCAGGACGAGTAAAATTGGTACTACAGCAGGAGCAGCGAAATAGAATATCAGTCCCCACGTACCTGAAGAACCCCAGCAGCAGAGAGTATCTGCTGGCCATGGCAGATCGACGCGACCGGCTTTCCTCCATCCATGAACCCCTTGGCCAACCTAAGCACCCTATCATCCAGCGCCAGGTACTCGGGGGCACGTCCACCGGGGATCACGAGCGCGTCGTAGCTCGAGAAGTCCACGCCGTCAAACGACGCGTTCAAAGGGAAGTCGTGGCCAGGCTTCTCGCTGTAAGTCTGGTCGCCTTCGAAGTCGTGAATGGCTGTCGCGCACTTGTCCCCAGCACTCTTGTCAGGGCAGATTGCGTCGACGTGGCAGCCAAGGGCTTGGAGAGACTGGAACGGGACCATGACCTCGTAATCCTCCATGTAATCCTATTCAGAATGTGGTTAAGACGAAAATAAGGCTTAGTACAGTGGGAATTGTTTCTGACAAAGAATGAGAAACAAGACACGAGGAATATGACTAGGGCAAAGTTTTCGCGGAACATACCCCACAAAGGAAGAGTATTCTTTTGTCTGAGCCTGTTACAGTGCCTCCAAGTGCTTTCACAAACAGGCTGATGAATTCAGGATGACCATCGTAAGCCGCTGCTGTGACGAGATTACCGTCAGCAACACATTTTGCCATAGTATCAGCTTCCTCCCACTTGGCACCAGCAGCAACCAGAACTGGTTTAACGGCAGGGTACGCGGTGCATGCACGGTTCCGGACTACTCCTGCTGCTGCCAGAATCAACTGCCCATGGCAAACTGATGCAATAGGTTTCTTGCTTTCAGAGAATTTTCTAACCAAGTCGAGCACTTTCTCGTCCATTGCAAGGTATTCTGGCGCACGGCCTCCAGGAATTACCAATCCATCATAGGCAGTAACATCGAGCTCATCGAATGAAGCATTTAGTGCAAAGTTATGGCCTTTCGACTCAGCATACGTCTGTGTAGTATATTCACAAGACAAAATGAGTACAGAGTTTCGAGAACAGAATTATGTCAGAATAAGAAAGATACCATGAACCGATAATAAGAACCACCAAGTGGTCCATACAACCACCTTAATTACTAACCATCAATTTAGCAACAACTTGGTCTAAAATTAACCTGATGTCATGATTAAACTAGGATTTGTCCAAAAACTTAACTAATGGCAGTACGGCTTATGATCAAATTTACTTCATTAATCAACTCGTGTTATTTAGTTCTGTTTCATTGATGAGGATAGGTGCAATGACACAGAGGTGGCTTAATTAATCAATGAATCAATCAGCTTCGGGATATATAATCCAGATAAAAGATTCAGCACAGACACAAAGTTTTACTGAGACACTTTTATTGTACATTTTTCTTCAAATTCAAAATAATTGAGAAATTTGAGTGAGCACCGGGACTGATGCACCCCACTAGGCTCTCTCTGGGTCCGACATGGCCCTGCTGATGCTCATCATAAACGTGATATCCTTCTTATTGAAGAAAGAAACACGATATCCTAGCTGATGACGGCCTGTGATTCAGTGGTACACACGCATACCAGTGTTCCATCCTGAGTTATGCTACCGGATGGTATATAATTCAACAATGGCCAGTTACCAGAGTAACACCGTAGCAGAAGGTCACAAACTCACAATAGAGGAAAATATCGGTCTGAGCAAAGTTAGAGCAAATGCAGCACATTTGTTACTCATTTCAAATAAATTTAGTTGAATAACTTTTGATTTCCAGTTCTACTTGATGTAATTACAGAAAGTATTTCTAGGTTACTAGTAACCTCCTCAGATCAATCATGCCATCCGGTAAACGTAATTGTGATTCTATTTGCCTCAAGAAAAAATTGTGATGCTAGACCCTCGTGTTGTATGATATTTGCTCGGCTGACAGGTGGGCCATCCAAGAGAGACACGAGGTGAGTATCTAGAGTTTGGTACAAGAAATTCATGATGTATTTCTGATTTAGTGGTACACACCTGTGTGCCATCCAGGGTTATGCTACCTGATGGTATATAATTCAACAATGGCCAGTTATCAGAGTGATACTGTGGCAAAAGGTCACAAACTCACAATAGAGGAAAATATCGGTCTGAGCAAAGTTAGTGCGAATGCAACATATTTTCCTCATTTTAACAAAATCTAGTCAAATATCTTTTCATTTCAAATTATACTTGATGTAATTAAAAGAAGTGTTTCCGGGCTATCAGTAACTTCCTCAGGTAAATCATGCCATCCAGTAACCGTAATTGTGATTCTATTTGCCTCAAAAGAAAAATTGTGATGCTAGACCCTCCTTCTGTATGATATTTACTCATCTGACAGGTGTGCCATCGGAGAGACACAGGTGTGCCATCGGAGAGACACAAGGTGAGTACGTAGAAGAAATTCATGATGTATTTGCTAATGGTTACAGGATGCAACTGATATTACTACTACTCCCTCTGTCCCAAAATAAGTGACTTGGATTTTTCTAGATTCGAATGTATCTACACACTAATTTTGGGATGGAGGGAGTACTAAATTTTCTACCATTACTTGATTGGAGCATGAAACATAGTTCTGCAACCGGCTTGATGTGGCACAACACAATCCAACACCCCATGGTTCACTGACTCTCCAAGCACAGCATGCTTCCTCTGTACATCCCAGCAATAAAGCGAACTCCATGCTGAGGAACCTCTGTACAACAGTTGGTTCTTGGATCATAAATCCGTGTTCGCCAGACCCAGTTGCCAGAAAAGTTGTGTGCGGAGTAGTAAAAAACCACCCTGCCGTCGTCCAATACCCTCAAGAGGTGGACGTCTGGTGCAAAAAACCAATTCTCCGACACCGGCAATTCCAGTCTTATGGTGTGCCCCTTGACCCAAACGCCTTTCTCCAGGTCTGTGGCGAACCACAGGTCTATCTCTACCTCTACCGTGGGTTCATCTTGGAACTTATCGAACTGACGAATCTTAACTAGGCGGCCATTTAACTTGGCTAGTTTCAGTTGGCAATACTTATCGGTGTTGTTGATTGCGGGAGGACCTGGAAGCGTCTCCGGCCTCCACTCCTCGGTTTCAAGGTCGAATGCCATGACGCAGTTTGTGTCTATCACGATGTCGTCGGGCATGAAGTAGACCACACCTTGGATGACAGCGTTGTGAGCGAAGGCGAGCCGGCGGGCTGCGTGAAACTCGACGACGCAGGATGGGGCGCTAGCCACTGGCCTCCAGCACCGCCCGCCGAGGGTGAACACGTCATAGTGCTGCTCGATGTGCCGGTCTACCGGGGAATATTGGCGGGTAATGACGCGGAGGACCTTGTGCTGCCCCGTGGAGGCAACACGACCGAGCGCATAGAAGGGTTCATCCAAGCGGCATCCGGCGCTGCGCTGAAGATGGTTTGCGGGCAAGGTGGAGATGACAGCGCCGGTGTCCGGGTCAACCACGCGGGCGCGGTTGCCCTCGAGGAGAAGGTAGAACGGGCCAGGGTGCGAGCTCTGCGGTATGCCGACGTCTTCAGGCGCGATGTTTATCCGTCGGACAACGTTGCCGGACAGGTCCGTCATGTCGATGCGGTCGTTGTCACCGGCGAGGGCGACGATGAGGCCCGGGCGCAGGGCAGCATGCGCCTTGGTGAAGGACGGGTCGGAGAACAGGGAGCGCCACGACCGGCAGACGGAGCGGAAGCGGCATAGCGGCTTGGCCGGGACGTGCAGCAGGACCTCCCACAACACGTCCGGCGATAGTACGACGCCGGCGTCATCGGTGGAAACCATCAATCGCTTGCTCCCTGGCTCCATCGATCGTGCCCTGCCCTACCCTTGCTGTCTAGTTTTTTTTGTATTTTTGATTAAGGTCGGTCAGATCGTCGCAGTTTTCTAGAGAGGCCCGTAGCCCGAAAAAAAATCCCAAGAGACCTTGTCTATCCCGATGGCAGGATAGACCCAATCTGATGGATGCCAGCTGGCCGGGAACAACAAGAGAAGCACTAATTAAATCACGATTAGCATACCCTTTCCGTAAAAGCAATTCCGTAGGTCTAGGATTTCCGCTTAAAGAAAGGCTAGAAATCAGGAATAACTGATCGGGATCGAAAGAAATCGGTAATGGGGGCCTGCCCGGCCAGCTGTCATCCATCCGATATGGCATACGAGGCCAACTGGCCCAAGAGTTCCTTTGGGACACGAACCGACGTAGGTAGGAGTAGGTTTCCACTTTCCAACCCGGAGTCGGAGACGGCGGGCAATGGAATCGATAAAATCTCCCGGCCCGGCCCTAGGGAATCAAGATCCGAGTTTCCTGCCACCGCCATGACCTCAGTGGAACCTTTCAACCGGCTGGTGCGGCTGGCGGCACGGGCCTTCTACGACGACGACTTACCATCCACGGGAGGCACGGGCGGACAGCAGCAGCATGCGCAGGCCGGCATGGCCGTAGTAGTCCTTGACGCTCTCACCAGACGGAACGGCCAGTGGGTCCGGGAGGACGATCTCGCCGCCTCGCTGAGGCTCCAGCCCAAGCCGCTCCGCCGCGTCATCCGGTTCCTTGAGGCAGAGATGATGGTGGCGACAGACCACCGCAAGGAGCCAGCACCACCCAAACCTGCTGCCAGTACTGCCGGGGAGGGAGATGAGAAGGAGAAGCCCAAGCTACACGTGAAGTCCTACTGCTGCCTGGACTACGCACAGGTCTGCGACGTCTTGCGGTACCGGCTGCGCCGCATGAAGAAGAAGATTGATGACGAGCTGACGGCAGACAGCAGGGACACAGTCCAGCAGTACGTGTGCCCTGGCTGCGGGAGGAAATACTCTGCATTTGACGCCCTGCGGCTCGTCACCGAGGAGGGCTTCAGCTGCGAGCACTGCGGCGTCGAACTGGTCGTGCAGGCTGCTGATAAGATCGCCGCGTTCGAGGAAGATGCTGGTGGTGACGACGATGATGGCAGCAAAGCAAAGAAGCGTAGGCGGCGCGAGAAGCTGATTGACATGCAGCGCAGGATGGATGAGCAGCTAGAGCCGCTGCGGGCTCAGATCCAGAGGGTGGTGGGTCTGCCTGCTCCAGAGTTCATGGGCCTACGGGCATGGCAAAAAGCAAATGCTGTTCGTACTGCAGCAGCAGCAGATACAAATCCATGTCGTCAAGGGACAGAGTTTGAAGTTGCAATACTGTCGCCAGGCTCTGGTGCAGATCAAGGTGGTGGTGGGCCGGATGGTGATTCAGTGTTCAAACCCTTTCCTATGTGGATGATGAAAGAAGGCATGGATCTTACAGAAAAACAAAGAGGGGGGACTTGTGGCAGCGCATCATCGAAAGTGGGTGAAAAATTAGAATGCTGGGATACTAAAGAGGAGAAAATACTGCAGAACGAATACGCGGGGGATAATTTTGGGCGGGAATTGGGCGCAAAATCCAAACGTGAGGATGAGGACGTCGAGGAAGAAGATGGGTATGAGTGGGAGGAGGGTTAAGAGGCAACGGCATATGGCAACATGGCAGTTTGCCTAACACCAAGAATAGAATGTAAATATTATTATGTATTGGATCTCCTTTGTAAAGCAGTTAGTTATTAAGCTTTTGTTAATTCCTGTTAGGCTGAAAACTTTCTGAACAAAACAGAAAACTGAACGCCTTTTGTGACTCTAAAGAACCTGATCACATGGTTTCATCGAATCCGACCAGATATCATTCAGGGAAGATTCCGACAAGTGTAGTATCTTAAAACCCATATGATAGGTTTCTTTTATACAGGAATCGAGCATATCTGCATATTTAGGGAAGCCAACTAGAAATAAATGAAAAGTAAATTGCTGCAAGAGAATCACCAAACCCCAACAACTCATATCATTCATCGAATCCCCATTGCCCATATTGCTAGCGTGCATGCTAAATGTTTTTTGTTTACCTTCGGACTGCTAGCTAGCACTCTGTTTCAACGAAACTACTGACAGAGTTCAGAAAATTCAGATAAATTTAAGAGGTTTTTCTTTCTTCACTAGAAATAAGTTTACCCATTTTACAATCGTTAATTCAGATAAACGCCGAGGGGTTTTTTACAGTCGTTAATTCAGCACTACGCCATTTTGAAGACATGGTGGAAATGTTCAAGTTTACCCTCTGACAGAGGGTGGAAATGTTACCACACTGTTTTAACAAAAGCACTGATAGAGTCCAACAAACTGAGATGGAATTAAGAGGAATTGCGTCTTGACCTTAGATAACATGGCTAGTCTACACAGTACAATCAGAAAGTAGCTACCCAGCTCATCAATAAACACGGCATGGAATCGTAAGTTCTTCATTTGAGATGTTCTTGGCCAGCCTAATTAGCCTGGTAATTCATCCCACTATGCGACCTAGACAAACCCTATCGGGTAACTAGTGACTAGGAAAGCAATAGTTGGGGGAACAGATCCAAGCACCTGGTGTCCGGTGGGCTGGTGCACGGCGGTGCGGCAGGCGTCGCCGGCCTTCTTGCCGGGGCAGGCGGCGTCCACGGACACCCCGTACGCCTGCAGCGCCTGGAACGGGACCATGGCCTGGCCAATCCATATCGAACCAACTGGAATCAGAACACGCGCGCGAATAGCAGGATAAGAAGCGCTAGAGAAGGAATCGATCGGTGCACGGGGGAGGGGAGCGGACCTCGTAGTCCTCCATGTAGTCCCCGCAGAGCAGGAGCACTCTCTTGGCGGCCATGGCTGGCGGCTGGCGATCTCGTGCGCAGGCGAAGTGTTCGAGAATTTGCGGAGCTCCGAGTGTGGACTCTGGAAGCCTCTGCTGAAGTGAGGGAGCAGCGGCAGCGCTATGTGCCACTAGCGAGTCATCCAGAGAAACAAACACCTGGTCCTGCCGTTTCGATTTCACCCACTTTTTTTTTACTAGTTTTTTTGCTTTTCGTTGTCAGCAAACTGTCAAAATTTACATAAATTCATCCAGTTAATTTTTCAACAGATAAAGACACCGACAAAAATTTGTACAGTTGGACGTTGAAGAGCCAGGATCATAAGCTATCTCACATATACTGATGAGAGATACATGAGCGTGCAAGCGCGTGGTCAGGAAGATCTGCCAGGGAACATGAACGGGCAAGCGCGTGATCAGGAAGATTTGCCAGGGAAGCAGCATGTGAGCTTCCGAGATCTGACCCAATATACTAACCATGTCGTGGTTACCGAGGTTGGATCATTTGTGCTGTGATATCTTCTAAGCTGCTGATGATTCATCAGCACTGCAAAAATGCAGAATCATTCAGCATCTAGAACTAATTCATTATTATCAAGTCCTAGTTGACTGCCAACTGCAAACAGATATGGCTGAATAAACAATACAAACAACAGCGCCACTGATCCAGCTTGCTTTTAAGAATGAAGAGAGGAGTTCTTCAGATGTGCATCACAAACTACCAAAACCTGATGAAACAACACATCCAAGGAGAAGGGCTCTATGCCACAAAGAAAATCTGAAGAATCAGGCAAAAGATTCATAAAGAGAAGCGTCCTCTGAGAGGGGGTTATATTATTATCTATATATCTCAGGCACAAAAAATCAATGAAACAATCTTTGATGTTAGTGAGGAAACTAATACAATACATGAGTTCCAGGATAGATCATCAGAAACGCTGGACAAAGTGCAGCTGTTTTTACACGTAAAAGGCTTTCTCGTTTATGGAATCTACCTCGCTTAATACCTGACCTATACTTATCAGTTATCGGGGAAAGAGCGGGCTTTTTCGACACCTGAAAAGGAATCATGGAGCACCACAAGAATTTATCCAACAATCACTACGGAAACCGAGCATTTTGGCTTGCCCAAGGCAACACAGCCAAGAGAAGGAGGACCAGAGCTTAAGAGAAGACGACCCCTACTTTCCGGGCAAAATCATCGTCGTCGTCATCTTCATACTCTTCGTCATCATCCTGGTACACGTTCTCATCTTCAAATTTGTATTCTGGGCCTTCAGTTGCCTCGTAGTCTGACTCCCCCTCCCTCTGCTCGTAGTTACCAGCCTCTTGATTTCCCACTGGATCCACTTCAATAATATCTTCAACCTCAGGTTTGTCACCATGAGATGAAGATTGCCCATGACCATCCACGGGGTCCATCTGGCATTCCTCTTTATATTCTTCAGGTTTGTCACCATGAGACGAAGATTGCCCATGGCCATCCACGGGTTCCATCTGGCTTTCGTCTTTATATTCCTCATCGCCTGATCTGCTCTTGTATTCTTCAGAACTGGCAATGCTGTCATAACCTGCCTTCGCAGCTTCATCCAGAGATTCAGGCTGCCTTCGTGAGACCTCAACAGATTTATCTTCTTTGACGCTGTGGGCAGTCGAACCATTGCTGACTGCAGCCTGCCTTTTCCTCTGCAAGATAAGGCTGAGCGGCTTTGGGCCTTCGAAATCAAGAGATGCTTCAGATTCAACACTTCCATTCGCCTTCCTAGACTCTGGACCAAAGTCTCTGCGGGTGGCAAAGTTGGGTGAATCTGTTACATTCCTTCTCAAATGCTGGCCATCTGCATTCCTGCCACTTGAAGAGCGTTCGCTTGATCTCCGCCGGGTCCTCTCCTGGTGGTGCGGTGCCTCCCGATGCCTGCCGCCCTGAATATCCATATGATGCCTAACTGGAGACAGCCTGTCTCGGAGTTGTCTTCTATCTCGCTCAGTCTCAGAGCGAGCATCAACTCTATCAGGTGATCTTCCAGGAAGCTTTATTCTGCCTTGCAGACGGGAGCTTAGAGTGCTTCCTCGAGAGCCCTGATGGCGATCTCTGTGTGTATGGTGACCATCATATGCCCTTTCCCTTTCCCTGTAGTGTTCATCCCTCCAGCGCTGCTCTCCACTGCGTTCCGGGCTAATGACCGCAGACCCGTTTATTTTTCTCCGGCGGAGCCGGTGACGTAAGTCTGATCCATCTATCTCAACAGGACCAGTCTCTCTGTGTCGAGACCTTCTTTCTGAATGAGAAGGTCTGTCCATGTTCCTCTCAGATGATGGTCTACGGCGTTTCCTCTCATAGCCATCATACATTTGCCTGATCAGGACTTGCTCGCCCATTCCATTGAATAGCTCCCTCTCATGATGCGGCGGCATTTCGAAATCAGCTGGAGCATATTCATAATCTTCTATTGGATACATATCCCTTCCAAAATCTTCATCATCACGCAAATAAACTCTATCTGCATCATTGTCCACAAGAACGTCAAAACCAGGCGACTCCCCCGTCACTTCATCGGCATCTCTACTGTTCTGGGGCAGGTCATCTGCAGGAGGTGTTTGGCAACCTTGATTCCATTCTTTTGTAAGATCATTTTCCACAAGAAGATTGTTTTGATCTAACTCCTCTTCTGAAGAGGTTCTGAAACTTCTATTCGCTGCTGACATACTGTTTTGTACCCTCTCTGACTTTGGCAAAGACTTAAATCCATTGGAAGCTAGTTCAGCTGGCATTGCAGCTGTAGCTGTCTTGGCAGAATTTGCTGTAGCCCTATTAACTGTCATTTTGGACCTGTCATCGAGTATTAGGCCACCTAGCTGAGTTGAATGATTTGTCTGCCCGAACTCCTTAATACCCAAAAAATCATTTTTTGGGGTCTGGGGCTGCTCCGAAGGAAAGGAAGAAGCCTTCGCCACCTGCTCTGGTGGATTATTACCAGCAGACTGCGGATGGTAAAAGGGGCATTTGTCACCTTTCATGCAGTTCCCTTTCTGAAAGTAATAGCATGGGACCATCTGCTTGCCCGAGTTATAAGAGGCATAGTTTGAAGAAACTGCGGGAATTCCAGGAGTTGGAGCACCAAACATACCATCAATTGGCTGAACAAAGTAGAGGAAACAGAAATTAGCTTCAGATAACAACTTCAACTGATAAAATGTCAAAACAGATGGAAGACTATGGCTGGTGAACAGAAGCATGACAGGAGTAAATACAAGAGATCTTATGGTGCATAAGCAGGAAAATGAAGGGAAAGGGAGCATACCGGATGGCGAAATGAACATTTTGGATTCAAGCAATTGCCATTTAGCCAGTAGTAACAGTCTCTAGGGTTCATCCGGGCACCCTCACTGTGACGAAAATCACATTCGTTGCCCTAAAAAATAGAATATAGGTCAGTGAAAAATGTTATGACTGGAAACTAATTATAGTCTGTGACTGCTAAATATTAATTATAAAACAAGAAATTATGGTATGTGTAGCAGGATAATGATATGAAGAACTATAATATATAGAGAGAGACTACAGAAAGTGAAGTGCAGAAAACTTTAATAGGTAAAAAAGAGTGGCAAATCAAACAATACATCTAAACACTACCGATCTTAAGCACCCTATAAGCCCATTACAGCATATACACCGCATAGGGTATTCCACAGTAAAATAGAGAAAGACCTACGTGGGCATAATACATTAAGATCCTACGGGCGCAAGCACTAACTGAAGCAAAACAAATGCACGACAAGTAACAGAAGTACTGGTTACTTCGGTAGTAAGGAAGTGGTCGAATGGGCTATGCATGCCTGATGCCAGAAATCAGGACGTTTCAAAGACACAAGACTAAATGTGGTACCAAGATAATTATAAAAAGCTTCTTACCACATCTAAAAAAAATGTTAAACACGCCTACATAGTGGGTACAGGTTGACAAATAGATAGTATATTTACTCGTTTACATAAAAAAATTAGTTCACAGAGCTGTTATTGATGTAATCTGGACATCTGTTATTGGATGAAAATTTTCTTCTGAAAAAAAAAACAGGAGCTAACCAAATATTCAGACATGAAAGCATAACCTGTGGCTAATAACAAATTCCTATCAAGTAATCTTCCATGTGAACCAGAAAAAATCAACAGGTAGGGCAAATTCAGCCCCTCTGGTTGAGAAAACAAACATGATAATTCATGTTGCCACCTTCTCCCTCAGCCAAGCCGTGCCCCAGCTAAACGGTGCAGGTGCGGGCATCCTTGCTACCTTTTTTTTATCCCCTGGAGTTTCACTCTTCAATTAAATACATCAGCCTACTACCGCAATTTCCCTTAACCAACAGGACGCAACTTAACCTGGCCATCTCATCAGGCAACATTCTCACTAAAGCTAAAAGGCATATAATCAACCCTGTGGGCATTCATTCTACCATGTTTTCATCCTCAAGAATTTCGCCATCAGTAAAATATATGAGCCTACTATGCAATTTCCCTTAAAGAACAGAGACGTAACTTGACCTGGCCATGTCATCGTGGGACCTGAATAACTAGCGTGACTCGTTCGTGCCCTACACAACATAACAAAGAACATCGTGGATGCTGGGGCGAACCATCTGAAGCATCCGATCTTGCAGGGTGAAATTTCATCTCCCCCCGAACAAAATTATCATCTCTAATTCCGATCTTGCAGGTACTTGCTTAGCTCAAATACGAGATACCCTACCCCCGAACAAAATTATCATCTCTAATCCCGTAAATCAGCATCCCATGAGCAAACCAGCTTGGAGGGAGCAATCGGCAAGGCAGTGCTACCTTCTTGCAGGTGAGGGGCGAGGCGAGGAAGTAGACGCAATCGGTGTTGCGCCGCAGCGCCTCCTCCTCGGGCGTCAGCGGCTTCGCCGCAGCCGCCGCCTCCGCCGCGGCGGTGCCGGCCGCCTCCATGGTCCCCGTCGCGAGGAAGCCGCGGGATCCTCCTCCTCCGCCGCCGCCCCTTCTCCGCCCGCGCGAGCGCGTTGGGTGGGGAGGACGCCGATCCCGGCGCAGGCGGCGGAGGGGCTAGGGTTCGACGAGGTCGACGGCGGCGGCGGAGCGATTGGATGGGATCTACGTGTGGGCTAGGGTTGGGGGAAGGGGGGCGACGCGACGGGCTCGCGTTTGCGCCCGCGTGTGGACTGCGTTGGAGGCTGCGGGCGGAAAAACAACTCGACAATATATGGGTGCCGGGGAAGGGGACAACGGAGATCGGAATTCGGACACCGTCCTAAACTTTTCTTCGCCCCTTTTTTTTTCCTTATTACTATTAGTTTATAATTATTTATTTACTACTCCTTCCGTTTTAAAATATAGGATGTTTTAGTTTTGTAAAACAAATATATCTAACCAGTTTTAGTATGTGGGAGTACTAGTAAAACATGTTTGTGCGTTGCATCGAGAGAGAAAATACATTCACCATTCTATCTGCCGACACGAGCCTTGGTTGGGTGAATGGGTGGTGTACTCGGGGACATACCAGTCCACACCAAAATGCATGTACCAACCCTAATATTCCCTAGCACGAGAACGAATATTAATACGGATAGAGGGGTATGGGATCATCATGGACCTAATTTCCTACGATTTTTGTGAGAATAGTGAGGAAAAGAGAGGGACTAAGAAAAAAATAAAGAACGAAAAATCTCGTTGTGTCATAGGATCCATCTCGGGATAAGCCAGGCCCCATTTAAGCAAATGGATCCAACTATGGTTGGCAAGGACCAGCTTGGGGACAATGGCGAGACTTACCTTGGCGACAATGTGGTCTCATCTTCGACGAGGAGATATGTGGTGTCGCGTAGTAGACGGCGAAGGAGGACAAAGACGGGCTATGATTAAACCACATTAATTCAAAAAATAATATTTTAATGCATATTTTTTGACAAATATTCAAATTTGCATTTCAGATACATAGGTTAAATCAAAATTCAATTACTCCTATCCAAATTATCCAAATGCACAAAAGGTAAACAATTTTCTCCTACACAATGCACAAAAAGTGACAAAATCTTGTATACAGTCATATTCACCAAGCACAACAACAAGGAACTAGATACACTACTTCAACACTGAACTCAGGATGGATCTAAATTTCTCATCCAATGCATATATAAGTGGACCATACATGACTGTACACAAGAAAGTTATAGCATCGCTGTGCAAAATTGTGTCATAAAATCTATCAATAGTCTCTCTGAGTATGATCCGCCTATTAAAGATCACACGCCACCATGAGAATCAGCCAGCCACCCATTTTTTTAAAACGGGAATCATCCAACCAATGAATCATCTGAAATTCACGTTTTGCAAGATCGGGAGCTCCATGGCTTCCACAAACATAAATCAATGTCCTTTGTAAGATGGCACTGGGCTTTATTGGCAGCTCGTTAATGAACTTGTAAGCCTTCTCAAGCCGACTTGATAGAGATAGCAAATCAATCACAAAACTGTAGTGCTTTATCCCAAGAATGATCCCACGCTCTCTCATGCTGTCGAAATATCCATCGCCTTATACGAGACAACGCACTTCCCATCCATGCCCTGTAATCCACATATAAAATGTTTTCCAACCATTCTTGAACTATTAAATAGAGGGAATAAGATAACTTTCCTAATTATAGTGGAGTGATATTACATGCCCATTGACTTTTAAAGTCGGTCTATGGATTTATGGACGTTCTAAATGATTTATAAAGCTTATTTTAAAAGAGAAAAGGCAATATAAGTTCTTTATTTTTATTTGTATGATAAATTGGTTCTTATATGGTCTATAATTTGAACATAATTTATTGTGCTTTCTGTACCATATTTGAATTGATTTTGGGCAATTGACAAAGTACTAAAACTATTTTTTTTGCGAATATGACTCTATCATTAAAAGAATCATTGAGCAGTACAAAGCAGCTCAACAAAAATGAAAAATACATCGAATCCTTGAGAAGCCCTTCATCTTCAACCTCCACGTCGTGTCGATGGCGTGCAGCCACTGCCGCTCCTTCCTGAGCCAGCCTAACGTTGTTGGTTGCGAACGGGAAATCGCCGAACGGGTCAAAAACACCACTTCCATCCCGGAGACGAAGTAGAAGACTGAACCGCCAATGAAGCTCCTTGATGTTTCGAAAATCCCCACAACTAGAATAAGTACTCGATTACCACACCATTCCAACAAACCTCCTCGACGTCGTCGTCGAGATGGGGATGGAGCCGGGAAGAACTTACTCGAAGAAACGGCGCCGCCACCACCTGAATGTCGTCCCATCAAACTTGAACCCTAGAAATAGGAAAACAGAGCCCTCCCGCCGGCGAGGACCTAGATCCACCCCGCCTCCATGGCCTGAAGGCCAGAGAAGCGAGACAGATCGGTGGCGGCACTGATGAGAGGTGATGAAACCCTAGCCGCCTTTGAAGGGAGGAGGAGAGGGAGGGGATCTGACTTTTCTTTTACTAGTTCCTAAAACTGATTTTAAATTTGCACAAGTAGGTATATAGGCCAAAGTGCATAAGATTAATTTTGTATTGGACATTAAAGGGGTTCCAATTTTCTTAAAATCTTATTTGAGTTTTAAATTTTTTTGAAAATTTGTTTGGATCAATGGGAATACTTAAAACAAAAATTATGAAAGAAATCATGAAAAGAATAAATAAAATAAAAAGGGTAAACCGCTAGGCCTAGCATGCTCATTCCAGCCCATTTCTGGGCGGCCCAGGCTCTCCCCTCTCTTTTGTTCTTTTTTGTTATTTGGCCAAGGCTCCTGGCCCTTCTTAATCATTGCGCCAAGATTTTTGCGACGTATGCTCAAAAACAGAGGGAGTAGGTGTGCTTTTTAAAAGATATTCTACACGATAACATATATGCTTAAGAAATAATCCACTTAAAACATATTAATGATCCTCCCAAATGCTCTAAGTTTAGCATCAGTATCACTAGCACTAATGCACAACAATGTCTTTAACAGCGGTTCGTACCACCCTCTAACAACGGTTATAGAACCGCTATTGAGGGTTCGGTGTTAGAGCCCCTCCCCCTTTAACAGCGGTTCGTATATGAACCGATGTTAAAGGGTGGCGCATGTGGGGGATCCGCAGAGCTCAGGCCACCCCCCCCCCCCTTAACACCGATACGTAACACGAACCGGTATTAAAGGTTCTCTATCACGGCAGGAAAATGGCATAAATCTCTGTCGCCGCCCCGTTTTAGGCGGATTTCTGCAGCGCGGCGGAGATGGGGGGAGAGGGGGATCGATCGGGAGAGGTATACACATACATCGTTGGTACATACGTACATCAATAATCAAATGGCTCCCCGTTGTGCTCATCCCACATACGTACACCTGGTTTGGCCCACAGCTGTAAAAGTTCTTCAACTAATGGCCTTAGGTACACATCAATGTCGTTGCCGGGTTGCCTCGGGCCTTGGATGAGCACTGGCATCATAATGAACTTCCTCTTCATACACAACCAAGGAGAAAGGTTATAGATACATAGGGTCACAGGTCAGGTTCTGTGACTGCAGCTCTGCTCACCAAAAGGATTCATGTCGTCTGTACTTAGACCAAACCTTAAGTTCCTTGCGTCACGTGCGAAGTCCGGGTACTCTCGCTCGACTTTTCTCCACTGTGACCCATCAGCGGGGTGTCTCAACATCGCGTCTTTCTTACGGTCTTCCATGTGCCATCGCAACAACTTGGCATGCTCTTTATTTCTGAAGAGACGTTTTAACCGTGGTATTATAGGAGCATACCACATAACCTTGGCGGGAACCTTCTTCCTAGGGGCCTCGCCCTCAACATCGCCAGGATCGTCACGTCTGATCTTATACCGCAGTGCAGTGCATACCGGGCATGCATCCAAATTCTCGTACTTCTCACCGCGGTAGAGGATGCAGTCATTAATGCAGGCATGTATCTTCTGCACGTCTAATCCTAGAGGGCAGACAACCTTCTTTGCTTGGTATGTACTGTCGGGCAACTCATTATTTCTTGGAAGAAGATTCTTCATTTTTACCAACAACTTTGAAAATGCGTTGTCAGTCACACCATTCTCTGCCTTCCATTGCAGCAAATCCAGTGTGGCACCTAGCTTTTTGTGGCCATCTTCGCAAGTTGGATACAACAATGTTTTGTGATCCTTTAACATCTGCTCCAGCTTCTCCTTCTCCTTTTCAGTTTCACATTCTTCCTTTGCATCAGTAATGGCCCGACCAAGATCTTCATCAGCGGGCCCATCTGCTCCCTCTTGATCTTCATTATCTACCCCCGTTGCATTATCATCATATTCAGGATACATATTATGATAGTTGTCATCATCCTCTTCTTCTTCGTTGTCTTCCATCACAACCCCTTTTTCTCCGTGCTTGGTCCAACAATTATAGCTGGGCATGAAACCGTATCGAAGCAGGTGGGCGTGAATGGTTCTGGTATTTGAGTAGTCTTTCTTGTTCTAACAGTGAACACACGGACAACACATAAAACCATTGTGACCACGGTTTGCATTAGCCACAACGATGAAATTTTGGAGGCCCGTAATGTACTCGGCAGTGCGGCGGTCACCGTACATCCATTGCCGGTTCATCTGCATTAATATGTAGTATATATCAAAAAATAATACGGAGATGGCCATTTATATATATAGTACATCAATGACACATGAAACTATAGTTGTCGACCTCGGCCGAGACGGAAAGAGCAACAAGAAAACTTATTTTGAGCTCTCGGGCATTTCACCGAACACCTCTTGTGCATATGAAAAAAACACAAACTAGCACTCTTCACACCCTCTTGCTAGGCTTCAAAATGTGAAAGAATGGAAGAGTGGGGTGTGTGTGGGCTGGGGTGGTGTCTTATATAGCCCCCCCCTTTAACACCGGTTCATGCCACGAACAGGTGTTAAAGGGGGAGGGTGCGTGGGCCACTGCTGCAGGGACCTTTAACACCGGTTCGTGGCATGAACCGGTGTTAAAGGGGGGCTCCCTTTTTTCCGCAGGGGCCACGCTGGTACGGCCCCCCCTTTAACATCGGTTCGTAGAAGAACCGATGTTAAAGCCCTTTTTCGGGATCAACAAAAGACCTCGTTTCCACTAGTGACAAACACTCATTGTGGTATTCTCCATACACGTGGAAGCATTAAGTATAAGACAACACGTTCAAGCATATATACAATATGACATCTCCGTACACGTTTATTTTGGATATCTAAAGAGTTCTCCGCCAGGCGTGATGACCTCATCAAGTATGAACTCCGCCAATTTCTCTTAAATGGCTCGTACGGGGTCAAATGGTAGGAGTTTATCCCGCATCCGTTCGATCTAAATATATATGAAGAATGGGGTCAATATATATATAAAAATGAAACTCAACAAAACTGATGGTAATAAAATAATGTTATGTACTTCGTTTACTTACTCTAAGTTGTTCTAGTGCGGCTTGACCCGTCGCACATATCGTGTTGCGAATGAACTCGCAAACGTAGTATCCACATAAGTTATTGCCGGCTCCCTGCTGCACGCACTTTACGAGAATAGAGAGTTCAATCAAAATAATAATCAATAAAGCATGATATAATGGAATTGAAAACAGAATCAAAGAGATACGCAGACCTAGCTGGCTAGTATTACTTACATTTTTATCTATAAATTTTAGTTCTTCTGACCATTCACCCACGGCCCTGCCCGTGAACCTTTTTCAAACCCTGTTCGGCAAAGAAAATGGATAAAGGAGTAATTAATTACTTGTTGTCACGAAAGTTGCCGATCTAGTGCGATAATATGATTGAAATTACCTCTGGAGCATCACTTTAAAGTTTTTCCATAGCTCTTTGTCTTTTCGTGCCGAGTCCATGACAAGGACTTTTCCTATGTCAACTTGAATGACTAGCAGAATAAAGTGGAACCTGCGCACACATAACTCATCATCAGTTACACTTAACATCGAGTAAGCCAAAACAGAATGTGTACAAGAGAGGGTAACACTCAGGAGAAGTTGTAAGACAATAGTATTTCCCTTTTGGTTTGTGGTCTCGGTATAGACCTTAGCAAGAAATCTTATGTTTGCCCGGGTTTGTGTTTTACCACTTGTTCATGAACTCTATTTAGGTCAACGAACCCAATGTCAAAAGGGTCTCCTTTTATGCATTCCATAACTTTTTTCCTGCATAATAGTATATACATATATGATGAGCATATATATACATGCAATTAATGAATTGAATGAGCTGAGATAGAAATTACAGAAATAGTACTTACACACAATAAAGGCTGATGGCAGCTTTGTCGAGTTCCTTCTGATTGAATAAAAAATGCAAGTCTTGAATGTTGAAGGTGATCTCGTCGTCTCCGCACAAGAAAATCTCATCTCTTATATGCGTCGTGATCCATTCTTCCTTTGTCATCTTGCAAAAATTAAGGTACCACTTATGCAGTCTTCGCATCTTTGTTGGTAGATTCTTGAGCTCCTCTTTCTTGACGAGATTCTTTCCATACTTCCATGGCTGTATGGGGTTGACATCTCCTTTGGGAAATTGGTCTCCCATGATGTTCAAGTATGCAATGTAAGTCATCCCCATCTCATTGACCTTTCTTTGTAGATCTTGCTCGTAATCATTTACAGAAGGAGCTATCCATGTATCGAACACTTGGAGCGGGGCGCATGATTGGTTTTCCTGCTCTCCGAGCATGGGAACTGTTTTCTAGGGTGCATGACTACTACTTTCATACTCCCTCCGCCTTGCATCCCCTTTTATAATCTGTCACTCATAGTCCGGCACAAGTGGGGTTTCAGGTTTCAAAAGATTATTGTAAAACTTCTCCACCACCGCCGGATCTATTTTCTCCTTTGGATCGGCTCGTCTAGGTGCAAAGAATTTCTTAACCTCTTCTTCCGAGATCCTCTTGTTCTCCTCGTCGCTGCGATTCCACGGTAATACCGACAATGGCTTGGCGGAAGGCTGCGGGACGTAGTTTCTTGAACTCTTCGGCGTACGGTTTCCTGCGGATTTCTTCGTGGTAGTAGTACTAGTGCTCTTCGTGGCAGTGCTCTTCCGCTTACGCTGACGCGCCGGAGATGGCTGACGCGCAGGAGATGGCTGAAGCGGCGGAGATGGCTGACGCGGCGGAGACGACATGGGAGTATTCTGGTGACCCGGAGATGGCTGAGGCGGCTCAGATTGCTGACGTTGCATAGACGGCGGGGGAGCCGGTGGCCTCCAATTTGGAAGCACGATGTGTTCCTTCTTCCATAGAATGGTTCTTTTCACTACAAATTTTAGTTGAATTTCCCCTTCACCTGTAGCATGGTCAAGCTGTGCTTCCTCATATTCCTTCACAACCTCATCCACCCCGACAATAGCATAGCCATCTGGAATTGATCGGGAGTGGTAAGTTCCACTAGAAGGTATAGGAGGTAAGGCATAGCCGATCGCCACCTTAATGGATAAGCCCATTAATCTCACATGTAGCTCAGCGTGTTCATTCTCCGTGATCTCATCCACGGGGTATCGAGGACCCGCCATTTTAAGCTTGGGCTGCATGTTCTCCGTGGAAGCCACGCTGCTTTTCCGCGCAGAGTCTGGGCCGCCGGCAGCTTCCAATGCAGGCTCTTCGTGCCACTGAGATGGGCTGGTAGCTTGCTGGCTATTTTGTGTATTCACTTGCGCCTGCAGCGCCATAAGTACATGTTCTATCTGTGTCATCCGATATGTACGCTCTTTTTCTTTTCTGCCGCGTCATCTGTAAGAATCGCCCCGCGCGGCAAACCCATCCTTCCATTTCATACCCCCTGTGCCTCGTGCTAGTCCAGGGTGTTATTTTTTACCGATGGCGCGTGTCATCTGGTCATTCTCTCTGTCGGGATGGAAGGTCCTAGCGGCTGTTTCCTCGAATGTCGTGATGAGTTCATTGACGGGTTTGGCAAGAATTTTTGGGAAGATACACAATCCCGTTTCTAGGTCCAACTTTGCCCCAATTCCGTAGAACCAAGTCTTTGCACGTAGCTCCCACCCCTCTGTCTGGGGTGTGATTCCTCTATCGCGCAGGGCCTTCTCAGCTTCCTCTCACTTAGGCTTCTGAGATATTTAGCCACATGACCTCGTCCTCTGGTGATATTCCTTTTTATGGGCATTTAGCATATTGGTTTCTGACCTCTTTGTATCTATAGTATCTTCCTTGCACGCCACAAATTCAGGCCAGTGAGGTCTTATCTTCGCATAATATGCATCTTCAAAATCTGGAGTCTCGCCAGCTTTGACAAATTTGTTCAATTTTGTCTTCCAGTTGCGGAAAGCTTCAGCCATCTTCTTTAGAGTCCACTCTTTAAACTTTTCCTTTATAATCGGTTTATTTTCATCCTCCTCTGGTGGTAGGTTGAAATTTAGAAACAGCGAAGTCCAAAGCGTTTCTTTGGATCTTTTATCGACAAAGGTGGCGTCGCCCTTCTTTGGCTTATTCCAATATTCAATGGTGATTGGGATTTGGTCCCTAATAAGAACTCCAGACGGACGTATAAATTTTTCTACGGCCTTCTTGGGCTCCATCGGCCTGCCATCAACACGGACTGCTTCGATCGTGAACTTTGCATGATCTTTCAACCGATGGCTCGCGCCTCGCTTGCTCTTTTTCGTAGAATAAGATTGTTGCTAGCTGATCAATCCGGAGGGCTAAAAGAAGAAAGAAGCGTTAATTAATACGTGTACATATATACAAATCAATCGGTGCAAGTCAGTAGAGGCTTAATCCATGCATATACCTTGTCGAACTTTGTAATCACTAAAGTGCGTTCACCGGAGTCGTCATCTTCTCCATGACTACTTGAGTTGTCATCATGTCCCTCCAAGTTCAGATATTGTGAGGTGTCCTCATGGATCATGTTCTCCATTATTTCTTCCTCTTCAAGGTTTCTACTGAGTGGATCCATAGTTTCTAAAACAATAATATTATCACACAAATATCAGTAATACATCTATTGAAATGCTCAAGCAAGGATGATGATATGATAGGTTAAAAGTATTGAAATGTAACCCTAAGACATGCTTGGTCATTTTAAACTGGGTCCAAACCCTAATTCGGAGAAACCCC
This sequence comes from Avena atlantica, assembly GCA_910589765.1. Classification (NCBI taxonomy): domain Eukaryota; kingdom Viridiplantae; phylum Streptophyta; class Magnoliopsida; order Poales; family Poaceae; genus Avena; species Avena atlantica. The sequence continues at coordinate 513,106,306 of OU342735.1, read as the reverse complement.
GGATTCATATGAGGGGGTACATTTAGTTCTTCTAATTAACTTGTCATGAAAGTTGATTAACAATGCATGGTTATAATGCTATTAACAATGAGAGGTGTGCTAGGGCGGCGGCTGGCGGCGCTAGGGAGAGAGCGGGGATGCGTGGGGGTGTGCGTTCGAACCAACACGATGTGGGCTACTTAAAATGGGTGACTCACCCTCGACGCGTGTGTAGGCTCAGCAAGGCCAGAGGAGGTCAGGGTCGACGGCAATGGTGGTGGTGGTCGTCGGTGGCGGACGGTGCGGACGTGCGCGGTGGCATATATTCAATCACAACAATATATATACAATACACTTTCATAATAATCCTTTCTTTTGTTCATACAAAAAATATACATACCCTTTATTTTTGTACATACACAACAATATATATACACACATATACATACACTATATATTCAATCAAATATGCATATATTCATACAACAATATATATACATATATTCAATCAAATATATACAACAATATACAACAATGCAAACAATATATATACAACAATCAAATATATACAACAATCAAATCAACAATCAAATATTCAATCAAATTAAGGAGCTCTGATCCTCACAGGCGGCAAACTCGATCGGCTGGCGAGTGGTGGCACCGGGCGTGGACGGCAGGGTCGGCGGAGAGTGGCGGCGCGCGGCGGCGACGACTCCGAGTTGGCGGCGGCGACGGCTGCGAGCGGCGCGGCGGCGGATCCACGAGTGGACGGGGGGTGGAGGCCGGTGCGGGCGCGCGCGGTGGCGGCCGACACGGGCGTGGTGGCGGACGGTGACGGCGCGACGATCGAGCAGCCTGCTGGCGTTCCTCTGCTCCTCCGCTCCTTTGCTCTCTCTCGATTCCACAATCTGGCTGGGGGAATAGGAAGAGGAAGTGTTGTGCGCGCTTTATACCCCCCTTTAACACCGGTTCCAGCCACGAACCGGTGTAAAGGGGGGGGAATTCGTTTCGCGCGTGCACCCTCCCCTTTAACACCGGTTCGTGGCTGGAACCGGTGTTAAAGGGGGGTGGGGAATTTGTTTCATGCGCACCCCCCCACCCTTTAACACCGGTTCCAGAACCGGTGTTAAAGGAGGGGGCATTTTTAATTCCCAAAAATAGGATAAAATGTAGAAAATTCATATCTTTTTCATTTCAACTCAGAAAAATATGAACAATATATCATAATTTTCATAAAAATAAGATATATCCATTCATATAAAAACATTTTATAGTTACCGTAGATGAAATTTTTCAAAATGATTAAAACACTTACATATGAATTTTGATTATTCAATTAAGACAAAAATAAAATAGTTAAACCCTAAAACTTTGAACTTAAGAAATATTAAGAATCTGCAAAGGAATCTAACCCTATTTTTAGAAAAGGAAAAATAATTAGAGCAAATCATATTTTATTTTCTATTAACATTTTTGAATTGTTTGGATATTTAAATTTAGCATCTTTTGTATACTTTGGAATCTGACAAAACTTTCAACATGAAAAGTGTTTGCATTTGAATAATTAATCCTAAAACATTTTTTGTTTTCAAAAAATAAAATGCTAACTATTCAAACTAGTAACAAATGGGAAAGGGCGAGCAGAATGCGCGGGAGGAAAAGGGCGAGAAGAGAAGGGCCGGAAATAATGGACGGGAAGAAAAATTTATTACGGTAGAACTGGAATTAAAGTACATAACGTAACTAATAGTAAGTTACATAAAGCACGACGGAAAATTAAGATACATAGAAGAACTGAAAATTAAGATACATGGCCAGATTAAGTCACAATCGGCCAAACTTGTTTTGGAATGTTGGAGTATTCAGTCATGCTCCTGTCTACACCTGTAATACTTGCCACTGTAGTCATCGTACTCGCTGCGCCGTCGTCGCTGTCGTCGTCGGGGTCGCTGTAGTTGAACCTTGAAGGCTGAGTACGCGTGGGCTAGACTTGAGGGTAGCGTAGGCGGGGGTTAGAGTTGGCGGCCGTATCGTAGGCCATGACGCTTTGGAGAGTCTGGCTGCGCCACCACAGCTGACGGTCGGCCTCGTTGAAGTTCGGAGGAGGTGGGCGTCCTCCTCATGCCTGGCGAGCGCCCTCTCATGCCGATCCCCGAAGAAGGCTTCCCAAGTCGAGAAATAGTTGGGATGCTAGTTGGGATTCCTCCGCTGCTCTGGTGTGAGCTTGAAGTAGTAGTGGTTCGTGATGGCCATCCGGCGCGCCATACCTAGAGGGACAAGAGGAACCGGCACGCCTCCGGTGCTCAGCATCCAGCCGACGGGGACGAAGTAGCCCGACGGGCAAGGGTAGTTCGAGGCGCCGCCTCCCTGGGGGTTAGTGGTACGGTGGAAGCCATGGGAAAGAGTAATGAGGTTGCAGACAATAGAGGTCAATCCTACATATATATAGTGAGAAATGGCGGGAAGAAAATGTTAGAATTTTTGCCTAAATAGGCTCATCCCATTTATTATATGCCAATAAATTCCTGAAATCCTAGAGGCCCATTTGGCCCATTCATGTAAGGCAAGAGCTGGGACAAATGTTTAGTCCCACATTGCTAGTTGAGTGGAAGTTGGACCAGCTTATAAGGTGAGCTCTCCTACCACTTGGTAAAAAGGATGAGAAGGAGAGAGTTCCACACGCGCGCTCCTCCTCGCTCGCCTCGCCTCGCCACGCCACGCGCGCCGCGGGTTGCGGGAATCTTGCCGAGCCGAGCTTTATTTTGCCACGCATAAATGGTATATGAACAGTCGTACAGAAGTTGAAACGTTTTGCTCGAGTGGAATTTTAATACGAGCTAAATAAATACGAACTGAGTGGAGGCTGTCCGGTGGGCTGCCGCTTGTTCGCTTCAACTTCTATCCGTTCGTTTCATCTTCTGCGCAGCCTTTCTGCCTACCCCTCTGTGTCTATATAAGAGAGAGGTCACGCCTCCTCTCAGATACACTGCCACACATCCCCAGTTCCTGAGCACTGCGCTACTTAGATCTTCCCCATCCCGTCTTGCGGCGTATACCGCGAGCCGGGACAGTAGGCCTCCGAGACCCCGCTGCTTCGAGTCCTGTACGGGAGAAGGGCGATAAGGTTTTTGGGGAGCGCTATCGGCGTGACTACTGGCTTCGTCATGGACTCCCTCACGGATAGCGACTGCGGCGACGTCTTCCCCGACGAGGACTTCTTCCCCGACATCAGCACCCTCTTCCTCGATGACATGGCCAACGCCGGTTCCAACACCGGCGGTTCTTCTTCTGCTACTGTCGTGTATATCTTCTTTTTCAATCTTGTTCTGATCGTATCTAAAGTTTTACGCCTTGCAGTTTGTTTGGTTATATGCCTTAATATGTATTCGCTATTTCACATGATTAGTATATTGCCTATTATTTTAGTCATGTTTTATCTAGCGTTTATTATGGATAATTCGCTTGGTAAATTGCTCTTTTATTCAACAATCCAAAAACCTTATTTCAGGCAATTTGCCCCAAGTGGCTTTGTTGCTTCTATGAAGCCACCTGTGTTCCAAGGTGTGAATTACAAACGATGGCATGCGAGAGCAGTGCTCTGGTTTCAGACCATGAGCTTCTATAACGCCATCTATGGCGCACCTGAGGGAGAACTTAATCCCGCTCAGGAAGAGGCGTTCCAAAAACTTGATACCACTTTCAAGACTGCCTTGTTCAGCCTCCTTGGCGATAATATTTTCGATTCATATCTGTCATTTAGCAATGGCAAGGATATGTGGGATGCGCTCGAGAGAAAATTTGGAGTCTACGATGCTGGCAGTGAACTGTATGTCATGGAACAATTCTATGACTATAAGATGGTTGATGACCGCCCCATTGTGCAGCAGGCTCATGAGATACAGTCACTTGCCAGGGAGCTTGAGAACTTCACTTGTGTGTTACCAGACAAGTTTGTTGCCGGAGGCATTATTGCCAAACTTCCTCAGTCATGGAGGAATTTTGCTAATTCTCTGAAGCACAAGAGACAAGAGTTCTCCGTGACAGATCTCATTGGGACTCTTGATGTGGAAGAGAAGGCGAGAGCAAAAGACACACGTGCTCAAGGTATCGAGGGAGGTTCTAATGCCAATCTGGTACAGAAAAGGAACTTCCAGCCTCATAAGTTCAAGAACAAAGGCAAGTTTGACGGCAAAGGAAAGTTCGATGGAAAGAACAAGTCCTCATAGTCTACCAGCTTCAAGAAGAAGACTGATAAGAGGAAAGGTGCTTGTCATGTGTGCGGTGATCCTGGTCATTGGGCTCCTGCTTGTCCCAACCGCTTTGACAAGCGCCAGCATGGGAAGGGCAGTAAGACTGCTAATGTTGTCATGGGCGACGTTGAGATGAAAGATGTTGGGTATGGTATATTACCTACTGTTCTTTCATTATGTCATTCTCCTGATTGGTGGATTGACATGGGCGCTAATGTACATGTCTGTTCTAATATTTCGATGTTTTCTTCATATCAGTTCAGAGGGACTCAAACCGTGCTGATGGGGAACGGCTCGCATGCTTCTGTTCATGGTGTTGGTACGGTCGATCTGAAGTTCACTTCGGGAAAGACCGTGCGCCTGAAGAACGTGCATCATGTTCCCTCAATAAATAAAAATCTTGTTAGCGGATCTCTTCTGTGTCGAGATGGCTACAAGATTGTATTTGAGTCCAATAAATTTGTAATTTCGAAGTATGGAACCTTTATTGGTAAAGGCTATGAGTGCGTAGGCTTGTTCTGCTTATCTCTGTCAGACATTTGTAATAAAGTTGTTAATCATATTTACACGAATTTTGAATCAAATGTCTAGCACTCTTGTATTTGTCATATTAATTTTGGTTGTATGACGCGGCTAGCCAAACTGAATTTAATCCCTGATTTCACAACTGTTAAGGGATCTAAGTGCTAAGTCTGCGTGCAAGCTAAACAACCTCGCAAGTCACATACGACTGCAGAAGTGAGAAATTTAACACCACTAGATCTCATACATCCTGATCTTTGTGAGATGAATGGTGTGTTGACAAAAGGCGAAAAGAAATATTTCATGACTTTGATAGATGACTCTACGAGATATTGTCATGTGTATCTTCTGAAATCAAAAGATGAGGCTTTGAGTTTCTTCAAAATCTATAAAGCTGAGGCAGAAAATCAACTTGATCAAAAGATTAAGAGGCTTAGATATGATCGTGGTGGAGAGTATTTTTCCAACGAGTTTGATTCCTTTTGTGCGAAACATGGCATAATTCATGAGAGGACGCCTCCCTACTCATCCCAGTCAAATGGAGTAGCTGAAAGAAAGAACCGTACTCTAACATATTTGGTTAACGCCATGTTAGATACATCGGGTCTTTCTAAGGAATGGTGGGGGGAGGCACTATTGACTGCGTGTCATGTCCTAAACCGAGTTCCCGCAAAGAACAAATAAATTACTCCATTCGAAGAATGAGAGAAGAAAAGATTAAAACTCTCTTACTTACGTACTTGGGATTGTTTGGCAAAGGTTAATGTACCAATCCCCAAGAAGCGCAAGCTTGGACCAAAATCCATTGATTGTGTTTTCTGGGCTATGCTTTTCATAGCATTGGTTATAGATTCTTGATAGTAAAATCTGAAGTGCCTGACATTCATGTCGGTACAATCATGGAGTCGACTGATGCGACTTTCTTTGAGGATATCTTTCCAATGAAAGATAAATCTAACTCATCAAATCCGGAGATACCTAGTTCATCTAATCAGGAATTTACTACATTCTCTGAACCTACCATTCCAATTGAACACTCTAAAAGTCCTAAGGAGGATGATAATGAAATTCCTAAAAGGAGCAAGAGACAGAGGACTGAAAAGTCCTTTGGTGATGATTTCATTGTGTACCTTGTGGATGACACTCCCACTTCCATTTCAGAAGCATATGCATCTCCTGATGCTGACTACTGGAAGGAAGCCATCCATATTGAGATGAATTCCATCTTATCTAATGGAACATGGGAGATCAGTGATCGCCCTTATGGGTGCAAACCTGTAGGGTGCAAGTGGGTGTTTAAGAAAAAGCTTCGACCTGATGGTACTATTGAGAAGTACAAGGCACGGCTTGTGGCCAAGGGATATACTCAAAAGGAAGGTGAATACTTCTTTGACACTTACTCACCTGTTTCCAGATTGACCACCATTCGAGTATTACTCTCATTGGCTGCCTCTCATGGTCTTCTCGTTCATCAAATGGACGTTAAGACAACTTTCCTTAATGGAGATTTGGATGAGGAAATTTACATGGATCAGCCAGATGGTTTTGTGGTAAATGGTCAAGAAGGAAAGGTGTGCAAGTTGTTGAAGTCTTTATATGGCCTAAAACAAGCCCCTAAGCAATGACATGAGAAGTTCGAAAGAACTTTAACTGCTGCAGGCTTTGTTGTAAATGAAGCTGATAAATGTGTGTACCATCGCCATGGTGGGGGTGAGGGAGTCATCCTTTGTTTGTATGTTGATGACATACTGATTTTCGGAACCAACCTTAATGCAATTAAGGAGGTTAAAGATTTCTTATCTCGTTCCTTTGAGATGAAGGATCTGGGAGTAGATGACATCGTCATGAACATCAAGTTATTGAGAGATGATGATGGTGGGATTACACTGCTTCAGTCCCACTATGTGGAAAAGATCTTGAGTCGTTTTGGGTATAGCGACTTCAAGTTTTCTCCTACACCGTATGATCCTAGTGTGCTGCTTCGAAAGAATCGAGGAAATTCTAGAGACCAACTGAGATACTCTCAAATCATTGGATCGCTTTTGTATTTAGCTAGTGCCACGAGGCCTGACATCGCCTTTGTTGTAAGCAAACTCAGTCGATTTGTTTCAAATCCAGGAGATGATCACTGGCATGCTCTCGAGAGAGTTATGCGATATCTAAAAGGCACTGCGAGCTATGGCATACACTGTACCGGGTATCCGAGGGTACTAGAGGGTTATAGTGATTCAAATTGGATATCTGATGCTGATGAGATAAAGGCCACGAGTGGATATGTATTCACACTTGCTGGTGGCGCTATTTCTTGGAAGTCTTGCAAGCAGACCATCTTAACGAGGTCAACTATGGAAGCAGAACTCATAGCATTAGACACAGCCACTGTTGAAGTAGAGTGGCTTCGTGAACTCTTGATGAACTTGCCTGTGGTTGAAAAATCAATACCCGCAATCCTTATGAACTGCGATAATCAAACTGTGATTTTCAAGGTAAATAGTTCTAAGGATAATATGAAGTCATCAAGACATGTGAGGAGGAGACTGAAATCTGTCAGGAAAATGAGAAACTCTGGAGTTATTGCATTGGATTATATCCAAACATCTAAAAACTTGGCAGATCCCTTCACAAAGGGTCTATCACGCAATGTGATAGAAAATGCATCGAAGGAGATGGGTATGAGACCCACAAATTGAGCTTTCCATAGTGGTAAACCACTCTATGTGATCGGAGATCTCGTGAATTAGAATTGGGAGACAAGCTGTTGGTTAGCTGAGAGGAAAGTATCCCTACTTTAATAAACACCACTCCATAAAGATGCAATACTTTCCTATTCTGCACGGCAGGTTGATTTATTATCTTAATGTATTCTAAGTGGCTTATCCTAAGCAAAGATGTTGTCCTGCAGAACATCTTTTGAAGAACACACCTATATGAGTCTGACTGTTAAAACGTTGCAGTCTATGAGAGTAGGATGCTCTCTAATAAACTCATGAAAGGTCATGGAGTATGACGTATAAGCTCCACCCACGGGGAAGTCCCACGGTAGCCTAGTATCGGTCAAGACTTTTTGTGAAGCTAGGTTCGCAGCAAACTTGCAGTTCAAGGCATAGTCCATTGTACAAGTTGCAGCCTAGTATAACATAAAGCTCTAGGTGGAAGTTCAACTTAACAGTCTCCACTACAGTACCGGTATATAAACAATGTTTTGGAACCAAAGGCAAACTTCATGTGCCTCTGGGATCTGGTGGGGGATTGTTGGAATTTTTGCCTAAATAGGCCCAGCCCATTTATTATATGCCAATAAATTCCTGAAATCCTAGAGGCCCATTTGTCCCATTCATGCAAGGCAAGAACTGGGACAAATGTTTAGTCCCACATTGCTAGTTGAGTGGAAGTTGAACCAGCTTATAAGGTGAGCTCTCCTACCACTTGGTAAAAAGGATGAGAAGGAGAAGTAGAGAGTTCCACACGCGCGCTCCTCCTCCTCGCTCACCTCGCCATGCCACGCCACGCCTCGCCTCGTCACGTCACGACACGCGTGCGCGCGCCGCGGGTTGCGGGAATCTCGCCGAGCCGAGCTTTATTTTGCCATGCATGAATGGTATATGAACAGTCGTACAGAAGTTGAAACGTTTGGCTCGAGTGGACTTTTAATACGAGCTAAATAAATACGAACTGAGTGGAGGCTGTCCGGTGGGCTGCCGCCTGTTCGCTTCAACTTCTGTCCGTTCGTTTCATCTTCTGCGCAGCCTGTCTGCCTACCCCTCTATGTCTATATAAGAGAGAGGTCGCGCCTCCTCTCAGATACACTGCCACACATCCCCAGTTCCAGAGCACTGCGCTACTTAGATCTTCCCCATCCCGTCTTGCGGCGTGCACCGCGAGCCGGGACAGTAGGCCTCCGAGACCCCGCTGCTTCGAGTCCTGTACGGGAGAAGGGCGATAAGGTTTTTGGGGAGCGCTATCAGCGTGACTACTGGCTTCGTCACTAACTCCCTCACGGATAGGGACTGCGGCGACGTCTTCCCCGACAAGGACTTCTTCCCCGACATCAGCACCCTCTTCCTCGACGACATGGCCAACGACGGTTCCAACGCCGGCGGTTCCTCTTCTGCTACTGCTGTGTATATCTTCTTTCTCAATCTTGTTCTGATCGTATCTAAAGTTTTACGCCTTGCAGTTTTTTTGGTTATATTCCTTAATATGTATTCGCTATTTCACATGATTAGTTTATGTAGCATCCCAATTGTCTAACATTTGTAATGCTACTTGGTCTAGTAATATAATGGCTACTTCATATATATAATTGTTGCATCATCATTATATCATGCTCATGTCATCATGCCACCTTGCATTTGAGCATCATATAAAACCCTTTTTGTGTTGGTTCTTCTCTCATATGCATTGTAAATTGTATTTGCCTCTTGATATTGTATTTGGTTCTTGATATATTGTTTAAATGCCCAAGTTGAGTTGGGGGCATATCTTTTGTTGACTCCACCACCTTTCTTGTCATCACCCCATCATTCCACCATTCCACCATCTATGAGCATTGCAACTTATTTAGTTTTACCTCTAGCTCATGTGGGTTGGGATTGATCCAATTCTATCTCCACATGCTCCCATATATGCACCATGTTGTTTTCACATTATTGATATGTGGAGAGCCACATGGCCACCTTTGCATGCTATGTTGTAGTTTTGCCTCTACTAGCTTCTATGTGGGAATTATTCTATATGTGTACATGCATGAAGCTATAATTTAGCCATGTGATGATCTAGTGGAGAAACACACACTAGTATGGTCATATAGCTCCATATATGTGCATACGTTCAATATTTTCCATATTGCATGGTAGTATTCAAATTTGAGTGCATGCATGATATAAATGCCCGTGTGTATTTCTAGTTGTTTTCACAATTAGCAAGGTGGCATTTAATGCTTATGCATAGACCATGCAAGCTTGCACCATCCTCCTTCTATTAAGTTTCCTTTTAAATTTGTGAGATGCTTGGTGATTTAAATTCACTCAAGTTTGATCAAATTTAATTGCAATCTCAATAGACCATCTATTGTCCCATCTATGTTCCTTTTGGTTTCCACTTGTTCTTGATATCCTTTTGTATCTTATTCAAGAGTTTGTTTAAATCAATAAAACAAAAACAAATAAATGAAAAGAAATAAAAGAAAGCTAAACTATCCTTCCCATCTAATCTAAACCCTAGCTAGATAGCACCCTCTAGCTAAATCCCATCGCCACCCCATTTGGTGACCCTCTCTGGACCTAACCTGAATCCTCTCTTTCTCTCGGTTTCTACCTGCACCTGGCGCCTACTTCTCTTTTTCCTCCTGTGCCAACCGACCGAGTTGATCTTGGCTTGCCTCGCGCCTGGGCGAGATGAACCATTCCTGACTCCCTGACCCCTGTTCCTCTCCTTTGCCGACCGCACGTGAGCCGAGCGCTCGCTCTGCTCCAGTGCGCAGCACGCCGAGCCCGTGCCGCTCCTTCCTCTTTCTTTTGCAAAAGAAAGACGCCGAGAGCACGTGAGCTATCCCCCTCGCCCGTCCCTATCTTATCAGTCCTAGCTACTTTCTCGGCAGACCTAGAACGCACCCTCTCTACCATGTCCTCCTCTTCCCTAGCCGCCGCCATGGCCACGGCCAGGCCCTAGCGATCGCCATCGCCGTCGGAGGCAACTCGGAGTAACGCGAGGACCTTGCTGGGCTGTACCAGGAGCAAGGAGGAGCAGGTCGTGTCCCTGCTGAACCTCAACGTCGTTCGTGCAATCGCCTTCCCTGCGCACCGGTGTTCACCGTCGCTGCCCCGTCACCCTGCCACGATCGTCACCGACGCCTCGTCGAACGCTTCCCCCGGTGAGCCTCGCCTCCCCTGTTTTCCCCTGTCCCTCGAGATCCGTCGCCCGCAGCCTTTCTAGCTAGCAACCCCGCCCGCGAACAGCAGACACTCTCACTGCAGCGACTTCCGCAGGCACTCACGCGCTCCTGTTCCCGACCTTTCCCTCGCGATTTAGTGCGCCTCCGTGAAAACTTCCAAGCATGAAACTTGTAGGCCTGTGTATCCTCTACGTTTTTCGTTTTTACATCATCTCCTTTTTCGCTTTGTATCAATCGCCTCTGACCTCGCGAGATCAGGGAAAAAACCCGGTGTCTGTCAACGAAGTCCAGTCCTTTTGTCCTCAGGTCGGCCTCTATTCTTCGTTGATTCGCGGCTCGTAGAGTCCTCCGCTGGAGAAAACCTAAACACGAAACTTGTAGGTATCTGTATCCTCTTGAACTTTGATTTTTGCGGCATCGAGAAATTCCTAGCAGTTTGGTCGACATCTTCATCGCAAGATCGGGGTCAGCTAGCTGTTTTTGCGGATCAGATTTCAGTTTTTCCCTGGATCAAACTGACGTGTCTTGGTTGGTTTGCAAAAAGACCCTTTCTCTTCTCAGTCCTCAACCCGCTGTCCCTCCCTGCGTGGCTTTCTTTTAAAAAGGAACCCCAGCTTTGTAAAACCTCAACCCGCGAGCCCTGTGTGTCCCACGTGGCACCACACTGCGCATGCATGGCCCCATCTTCTCCTGTCCCCACATGTCTGTCTCTCGGGGTAGGTTTTCCTGAGTAACAAAAGTCCAGAACCCTTTTCTGAATTCAAATTCAAATGTTTATAATCTGTTTAAATATGAATTAATTCATAACTTTCAAATGGTTTGGAATTTGAATTCAAACCTTATATGAAATATGTTTTGCTTTTGAATGTTAATTCAAATCTTTAGTCAAATATTTTCAGAACTAATTCAAACTAGTCAAACCTTTGACTTTGACTCCATTTGACTAATTTTGACTTTAAAATAAATTTAAATTCATAATTCCAAATAATACAAATAATATATGTTTTCAAATCAGAAAAATGTGAGGAATTCAAATATGGCCTTCAAAATATATTTTGAACACTGTAAATTTCAAGTTGACTAAAATTACAATAAAATGCCCTTTTCCTTAATTAATTAATAACTTTTTTTGTATAACTCCAAATTTGACAAATAATATGTCTAAATCGATCAGCGCGACGAGACCTTTCTGTTTATGCATTCCATGTTCTGAATTGCAGCATGCATCATAGAAATATAAAGTATACAACAACTTATTCGAGAATAAAATGTGACCAAAACTCAATAAAATGCTTATTCTTGTATTCCACACCTCACCCATGCCATGCTACTTTATTGCCATGCAAATTGTGCATCATTCATCATGGCATGATTGTCTGCTTGTCGCATCTTATTCATATGCTTGTGCACTTTATTTATGTTGGTCCTTGTTTGTTTGGTTCTTCTTCGAATAGACGCTGAGCAGGGGATATATCAAGAGAACCAGGAGCAGTACCCAGATCCTTCTCTTGCTTCAACTGAGCTGCCAGGCAAGCACTACCACATGCTTGCATACATATAGTACCTATTGCCTCTATCTTATTCTTGCATCATTGAGTCGCGATTGCATTAAACTGAACCCCAAGTATTGCATAACCTTTACTTTTAAACCCCACCGAAGTTGGTTCCTCCATCCCATGAGCCATTACTACAGGAGTTGTTTGAGCCATGCGAGTCGTAGAACATCATGTGTAGGGTATGTGAGTGTCTGATGGATAACGAGGTACCTATACAACTTAACCTGAGTAGTAATGGGATAACTAATGAAAGTGGCACCGGTGAGCAATATCTGCTATTTGGTTTTTCATGCTCACTTGTGTCCCGTAGGACCCCGAGTACTTGATTCCTGTTCCTTGAATATTCGCGCTATCCACATCCGGGAGGCTTATGGGACCCCCATGAGCCAGAGCTTGATTCATTCTTATTTCTTGGGGCCACAAACTAGTTTGAGGTTTTATTTACTATCCTGTACTTATGCCATGCTTTACTGCTTTATTTAAATTGTGTGAGGTACTGCACTGTACTGTTTAGGTCAGCGGAGTGTTTTCGCGGTATCGACAAGCCCAGTCACATTTTTGGGTTCCTAGTCGTTTACAGCCACTGGCGCAAACCTTGAGTCCGTCTCGGAGTCGGCTAACTTCGTTGCGGGTGTACTCAATGGGGTGGCCCCCTGAAATATTTCTGAATCCTGTGATTGCTTTGTCGTGAAGGCCTCGTTGGGTTTTGATTTGGTTTTTCCGAGGTTGATCGAGTGTGTGTTGCTATTTGTGCACCCCTGCAGGGTAAAACTTTCTGAAAGCCGTGTCCGCGGTTATGGACGACTTGGAGCACAGTTTCTCGATCATAGACAAGGATAACTAAAGTACCACTTTTAACTTGACTAAATAACTGACTAGTAAATAGTGCAACACTCATGGAATGGATAATAAAACTGCCAATGGATGGGGGGTTGTTCGTCCGCTTCCTCGTTGGTAAGCGGGGAGGAGGATGGATCTGTTGATATTACTGTTATAACTGTTGTCATTAATTCACGGACTTCCGTCTATCTTTGGTTAGGCGGATGGTTAGCGAGTATCTATAGAACTGTTAGGGTTTATCTTTTGCTGCAATTGCGTCACCCCAGGTTGTGCCCCCTTTAGAGGCATAAGACTTGCTGAGTACCCCTAGGGTCTCACACGATAAATTGTTTGATTCAGATGAACAGGTACACTCCCAAGATGGATACTGGGTGGAGGAGGCGGACGATGTGGGCAACGATCGTTCGGTGTAGAGATTCCGGGAACGGGGATCCGTGAGATCTGTGGGCGGGATGTGTTTATTTACGGGGCATCTTATGCCGATTTGCTTCTTATCCGTACTCGGATCTTGTTTGCCGCTTCCGCCTGATACTCTGATGTTTGATGTATGAGGAGATATCCTAAACTATTATATCTATCTAGGATATTTGGATCTTGCCGTATGGCGTTGCAATATTTCTATTTCTTTTAGATGGAATGGTTCTGATGTACTGTTGTATGGTGGCTTGCATACATACGCATTTGTGTATGTAGTTGATCCCTTCGCCTGCCGATTACGCCGCCCGTTCTTGTCCCGATGTTTGGAAATGGTTGGGACGGCCGAAAGGTCTACCTGTGAGTGGCATTTGGGCCCCACCGTACTATTTCAACCATTTCCGCTCATCCAAGCTTGTAACTAGGAGCGTAATTCACCGAGGTAGTTACAGTTTATTGCCTATTATTCTAATCATATTTTATCTAGCGTTTATTATGGATAATTCGCTTGGTAAATTGCTCTTTTATTCAACAGAAAACTGGCGGGAAGACAGAGGCGCGAAATTTTTACCAACCGGGACTAAAGGGGCTTATTTTTTACCAACCGGGACTAAAGGGGCTTATTTTTTGTAATAAAGATTAAAAAATGTATTTCTTTAGAACCAAGTGTTAACGGAATAAATATGACATTGATTTCCATGTTAAGATACATATGTGTGCCAAAAATGGCTCATTTAATACATATAGTCAATCTTATGATCGCGTCGGCCGTAACCATGGAGTATCAGCACCGTTTAACAGGATGGTTGGGCTAGTCTTCACTTTTAAGGGCGGAATTTCATCAAACTTATTATAATATTCTAACATATCTGTCTTGTCCTCCACTCCCACGATGTTTCTTTTCCCTGAAAGAACTATGTGACGCTTTGGCTCATCGTGTGATGTATATGTTTGCTTTTTTTTTCTTTGTTTCGGTTTGGTAGACATGTCCTTCACATAGAAAACCTGAGCAACATCATTGGCTAAGACGAATGGTTCGTCTATGTACCCAAGATTGTTGAGATCCACTGTTGTCATTCCGTACTTCTTGTCTACCTCGACCCCTCCTCCTGTCAGCTTGACCCATTTGCACCGAAACAAGGGGACCTTAAAATTAGGTCCATAGTCAAGTTCCCATATATCCTCTATGAACCCATAATACGTGGTATTTGCCCATTGTCTTCTGCTGCATCGAAGCGGACACCACTATTTTGGTTGGTGCTCCTTTTATCTTGGCCTATCATGTAAAACATATTCCCATTTATCTCGTACCCTTGGAAAGTACATAAAGTCGAAGATAGTGTACTGGCCAACAAATACAGCTGATCTCCAACAGTGGTGTTATTCGTGAGAAGTCTTTACAGCCAGCCGCCAAAACTCACCTTGTGTTCGCTTCTAATCCATTCATCAGACTGCCCCGGGTGTTTGAGGCGTATAAAATTCTTGTGTTCATTGATATACGTGGCAACCAAGATAGATCTTTGTAAAACCGTGTAGTGTGCTTGATTGAGAGAATTCCCGTCCTTAGATATCATTGCTTTACATCCTAGGGTGCCTTTTCCATACAGTCTCCCCTCATGTCGTGATTGTGGAACACCAATCACATTAAGGTCAGGAATAAAGTCAACACAGAACTCAATGACCTCTTCTGTTACATAGCCCTTGGAGATGCTTCCTTCTGGCCTAGCATGGTTATGAATATATTTCTTTAAGACTCCCATGTACCTCTCAAAGGGTAACATATTGTGTAGAAATACAGGACCGAGAATGGCAATCTCTTCTACTAGGCGAACCAGGAGATGTGTCCTAATATTGAAGAAGGATGGTGGGAACACGAAGTCGAAGCTGACAAGACATTGGGCTACATCTGTTTGTAACCCTAGTAGGCTTTCTAGATCGATTACCTTCTAAGATATTGCATTGAGGAATGCACACAGCTTCACAATGGGTACTCGAACATTTTCAGATAGAAGCCCCCTCAATGCAATCGGAAGCAATTACGTCATAATCACGTGGTAATCATGAGACTTCAGGTTTTGGAATTTTTTCTCTGCCATATTTATTATTCCCTTTATATTTGACAAGAAGCCAGACGGGACCTTGATACTGCTCAGGCATTCAAAAAAGATTTCCTTCTCTGCTTTGGTAAGAGCGTAGCTGGAAGGAGTTAAGTGGTGTCCTTTACCCTTCTCGTTCTCAGGATGCATAGGCTTTTCAGGTTCTTTCGTACGTTGCTGGTCCTACCGTGCTTCTGGTGTATCTTTTGTCTTCCCATACACTCCCAGGAAGCCTAGCAGGTTCACGCAAAGATTCTTCGTCACGTGCATCGCGTCGATTGAAGAGCGGACCTCTAGGACTTTCCAATAGGGTAGGTCCCAAAATATAGATTGTTTCTTCCACATGGGCGCGTGTCCGACATCGTCATTCGGAACAGATAGAATGCCAGGAACTTTTCCAAATATTACTTCTAGGTCCTTGACCATACCAAATACCTCCTCACCAGTACGGAGGACAGACTTCCTCCGGGGTTCTGCCAGACGTTTCAAATGCTTGCCTTTCTTTCTTACGGGATGCAGGTTCAGAAGAAATCGAAGATACCCTAGGTACACAACCTTCTTATATTTATCCAAATATACACTTTCAGTCTCATCAAAACAGTGCGTGCATGCTTTGAATCCCTTGTTTGTCTGCTCTGAAGTGTTACTAAGAGCAGGTCAATCATTGATGGTTACGAAAAGCAACGCTCGTAGGTCAAACGGCTCCCGTTTGTGCTAATCCCACACACGTACACCTGGTTTGGCCCACAGCTATAAAAGTTCTTCAACTAATGGCATTAGGTACACATCAATGTCGTTGCCGGGTTGCCTCAGGCCTTGGATGAGCACTGACATCATAATGAACTTCCGCTTCATGCACAACCAAGGAGAAAGGTTATAGATACATAGAGTCACAGGTCAGGTGTTGTGACTGCAGCTCTGCTCCCCAAAAGGATTCATGCCATCTGTACTTAGACCAAACCTTAAGTTCCTTATGTCACGTGCGAAGTCTGGGTACTCTCGCTCGACTTTTCTCCATTGTGACCCATCAGTGGGGTGTCTCAACATCGCGTCTTTCTTACGTTCTTCCATGTGCCATCGCAACAACTTGGCATAATCTTTGTTTCTGAAGAGAAGTTTTAACCGTGGTATTATAGGAGCATACCACATAACCTTAGCAGGAACCTTCTTTCTAGGGGCCTCGCCCTCAACATCGCCAGGGTCGTCTCGTCTGATCTTATACCGCAGTGCAGTGCATACTGGGCATGCATCCAAATTCTCGTACTTCTCACTGTGGTAGAGGATGCAGTCATTAATGCAGGCATGTATCTTCCACACGTCTAATCCTAGAGGGCAGACAACCTTCTTTGCTTGGTATGTACTGTCGGGCAATTCATTATTTCTTGGAAGCGGATTCTTCATTTTTACCAACAACTTTGAAAATGCGATGTCAGCCACACTGTTCTCTGCCTTCCATTGAAGCAAATCCAGTGTGGTACCTAGATTTTTGTGGCCATCTTCGCAAGTTGGATACAACAATGTTTTGTGATCCTTTAACATCTGCTCCATCTTCTCCTTCTCCTTTTCAGTTTCACATTCTTCCTTTGCATTAGTAATGGCCTGACTAAGATCGTCATCAGCGGGCCCATCTTCTGTCTCTTGATATTCATTATCTACCCCCGTTTCAGTATCATCGTATTCATGATACATATTATGATAGTTGTGATCATCCTCTTATTCTTCGTTGTCTTCCATCATAACCCTCTTTCTCCGTGCTTGGTCCAACTGAAGGAAATATGCCCTAGAGGCAATCATAGAGATGATTATATTTCTTATGTATCCATGAGTTATTGTAATGTTCCTTGAATATCCATATCAGGCAACTTGTATTGATTGGCAATTATGTGAATTGTTTGTGAAACTCTTTACTTGTTTGGTTATTTAATAGTTGTCCCTAGTCGGAGTTCATGTGAGGACACACGTGAATATTAGACTAGCACGTCGATTGGTTGATGACTATGTTTCACAAGTCATAGACATGGAGATGTCAAACCAATGATGTGGACACATGTTATGAACATGGGGTTGGACTGACCCAACTTGAGACTGGCAATTAGTTGCAGCTCTCTCTCTACACATTGTATACGTTTTGTCCTTAGACCTGAGATTGTCGCATGAACTTGAGATGTGGATCGACCTACTTTGGGGCTATCAGACGCTACTCCATAATTGGGTAGTTATAAAGGTAGCTTTCGGGTTTGTCCTGAAGCATGCTGCAAGGCATGGTCAATCAAGATGGGATTTACCCCTCTTTACTTGAGAGAGATATCTCTGGGGCCCTCGAGTGATCGGATCTAGAAATGCATGTCCGTGCTACATATGGTTAAGAGTTAACCTAGTAAAGGGATTTTGTATCACAGTATCGATAAAGGGAGGTCAGCTTGGAGCTAGACCAAATATCATGAGGCCAAGGGAAAGACATGTACTAAACCTTGTGATGGTTCGTCCGATATGATCTTTGTATGCGTTTAGGAGTTGGCACGTCTTGCTAGAGGCTGCTGCCAGCTATTGACAGAATAAGTGTATTCGTGTCATATCTATACGCATATGAACCTATAGGGTCACACACTTAAGGGGCTGGAAGCATAATGGGGATTGGATCCAAGTTAGACCAGGCTTAGGCTACTAATGGGCTGCTAATGTAGAAGCCCACTAGGGACGTCTATATAAGAGAGGGTGGGGCGAGCTGACCAGTGTTGAGCCATTCCACCCAGTCGCCATACCTCTCGAATGAAAAGAATTAAATACAATTATCTATTAATAAAATAAAATGTTAAACCACCTACATGGGCTTTTCCCGGAGGGGAAAGGCCCTAAGGGGCTTGGGTGCCCATTGATATTCTTATTTTGCTGCTTAGATGGACCTGAGCCCGGGAGACATCATTATACTGGAAGTGTGTAGTACTTAGGAGGCACTATCACTTGTGTTGCTAGCCGCTTGAATCCTTCTCGACCTCGAGGTCGGCTACACTTCGGCTACATCAGCAATGTTTGTGCGGGAACGTAATACCGCATCCGGTGTTCAAAGGTATGAACATCAGATCCCTCTCCTTACTATACATTGTTGGAATTATGCCCTAGAGGCAATAATAAAGATGTTATTATTATAATTCTTGTTCATGATAAAGTTTATATTCCATGCTAGAATTGTATTAAGCGGAAACTTTAATACTTGTGTGGTTTGTGAACAACACCGTGTCCCTAGTATGCCTCTAAGGACTAGCTCATTGATTAATGATGGTTAAGGTTTCCTAACCATAGACATGAGTTGTCAATTAATAATGAGATCATATCATTGGGAGAATGATATGATGGATAGACCCAAACTAGGCAGAGCAATTAGATCGTGTCATCGTGTTCATCTTTGCGAAGCTTTTCTTATGTCAAATATTGTATTCCTTAGACCATCAGATAATACAACTCCCTGGTATTGGAAGAAAGCTTTGAGGTCATCAAACGTCATCCTATGAGAGGGTGATCATAAAGGTGTCTCTCAGGTGATCGGAAAGTACCTGTTGGGTTGTATGTATCGAGATGGGATTTGTCCCTCCCAATTCGGAGAGATATACTTCGAGCCCACTCGGTAATCGATATCAACACCGCTTGCAAGCATGTGGTTAAGGAGTTAATCACAAAGTGATATCGGATTACGGAACGAGTAAATTACTTGCTGTGAACGAGATTGAACTAGGTATGATGGTACCGACGATCAAATCTCGGGCAAGTAAAATATCGCGAGACGAAGGGAATATATATGGGATTGATTGAATCCTGGCATCGTGGTTCATCCGATATGATCATCGATGAATGTGTGGGAGTCAATATGGGTTTACAGACCCCGCTGTTGATTATTGATAGAAGATCATGTCTGCATGTTCTCGAACCCGAAGGGTCACACACTTAACGTGTCTCGATGCTAGGATAGATTGGATAATTGGTTTATGAGTTTTTGTTCGGAGTTTCGGATGGGATCCGGGACATCACGAGAGGTTACGGAATGGTCCGGAGAATAAGATTAATATAAGGCAATGCAGTTTTTTGGAGTTCGGAATTGTTTCGGGTTAATCGGTATTGTACCGGAAGCTTCTAGAACCTTCCGGAGGGGGACCAAAGTGGCCCCACCAGCCGGGAGGGGGCATGGGCCTATGAGGGAGTGTCCTAGCCGCATTGGTCCAGGGGCACAAGGCCCCATAGGGCCCAGCCGACCAAACAAGGGGAAACCCTAATGGAGCTTCTAGAAGGAGGGGGGAAACTTGCCCCCACTCTTCCCTCCTTGGCCGCCGGCCTAGGCTTGGGGGAGGATCTAGGGTTGGCGCCCACCCCTCTATATAAAGAGGGCTGGGGGCACCCCCCCCCACACACACACCTTCCCCTCAAGCCTAGCCGCCCTGCTGCCCTCCTCTCTCTCTCCCTCCCGACTGTGTGTAGGCGAAGCCCTCCTGCAGAAACTCTCCACCACTTGCACCTTCGCGTTGTAGATCCAATCCGTCTCTCCACCATACTTGCTGGACCGAGGAAGGAGGAGACGTCGAGGTGCTGCACGGGTGCATCTCTCGGAGGCATCGCCACTTGCGGTGTTAGATCGGAGCGGATCGCGAGGAGGAGAAGCGAGTACGACTACATCACCCACGTTCCGACGAACGTTCCGCTGTGCGAATCTTCAAGGGTATGAAGATCTCATCTAATCTCTCTCATTGTTTGCATCTCCTAGATTAGATTTGAAGTGGAGAACCATCGTAACATAAAGATTAAGTTTCTACGATCCGATCGTGGAGGTGAATATTTGAGTTATGATTTTCTCACGCATCTTAAAGCAAGCGGAATCGTTTCGCAACTCACGCCACCCGGAACACCACAGCGCAATGGTGTGTCTGAACGCCGGAATCGAACTCTATTAGATATGGTCCGATCAATGATGTCTCTTACTGATTTGCCGTTATCATTTTGGGGTTATGCATTAGAACCGCTGCATTCACTTTAAATAGGGCACCATCTAAATCCGTTGAGATGACACCGTATGAACTGTGGTTTGGTGCTAAACCTAAGTTGTCGTTTCTTAAAGTTTGGGGATGCGAAGCCTACGTCAAGAAGTTGATGCCGGACAAGCTCGAAACCAAAGCGGAGAAATGCGTCTTCATAGGATACCCTAAGGAAACTATTGGGTATACCTTCTATCACAGAACCGAAGGCAGAGTGTTTGTCGCAAAGAACGGTTCCTTTCTTGAGAAGGAGTTTCTCTCGAAAGAAGTGAGTGGGAGGAAAGTAGAGCTAGACGAGGTTGGTGAACCTTCTCTTGAATTGGAGAGTAGCGCAACACCTGAAATTGTTCCAGTGCCGCCTGCACCAACAATAGAGGAAGCTAATGACAAGGATCATGAAGCTTCGGACGATGCTGCTACTGAACGTCGCAGGTCGACAAGGTCGCGTGCCCCTCCTGAGTGGTACGGCAACCCTGTCTTGACTGTCTTGTTGGTACAAGACAGTGAACCTACGAACTATGAGGAAGCGATGATGAGCCCAGACTCTGAGAAATGGCTAGAAGCCATGAAATCCGAATTGGGATCCATGAGCGAAAACCAAGTATGGACTTTGGTGGGCCCTCCTAGCGACCGAAAGGCCGTTGAGTGCAAATGGATCTTCAAGAAGAAAACGGACGCGGATGGTAATGTTACCGTCTATAAAGCACGGCTTGTCGCGAAAAGTTTTCGACAAGTTCAAGGTGTTGACTACGATGAGACTTTCTCTCCCGTAGTGATGTTTAAGTCCATTCGGATTTTATTAGCAATTGCTGCATTTCATGATTATGAAATATGGCAGATGGATGTCAATACTGCGTTCCTCAATGGCAACATTGATGAAGAGTTGTATATGATGCAACCCGAAGGTTTTGTCGATCCTAAGGATGCTGATAAAGTGTGCAAACTTCAACGTTGCATTTATGGACTGAAGCAAGCATATCGGAGTTGGAACCTTCGTTTTGATCAAGTGATCAAGAGCTTTGGATTTGTTCCAAATTGCTACGAAGCTTGTATCTACAAGAAAGTGAATGGGAGCTCAGTGACATTTCTGGTACTATATGTGGATGACATATTGATTATTGGAAATGACATTAACATGCTTAACGATGTGAAGAGTTATTTGAACAAGTGTTTTTCAATGAAAGACCTAGGTGAAGCTGCTTATATATTGGGCATCAAAATCTATAGAGATAGACAAAGACGCCTGATAGCTTTAAGCCAGAGTACATACCTAGACAAAGTTCTGAAAAGGTTCAGAATGGATAAGGCAAAGAAAGGTTCAGTGCCTATGTTGTCAGGTAAGATATTGAGCAAGGCTCAGTGTCCAGCTACGGTAAATGATAGAGAAGCTATGAGAAAAGTGCATTATGCCTCAGCCATAGGTGCTATCATGTATGCCATGCTGTGTACTAGACCGGATGTGTCCAATGCTCTTAGTTTGACGAGCAGATATCAAAGTGATCCAGGAGTGGAACACTGGACAGCCGTGAAGAACATCCTAAAGTACCTAAATAGGACTAAACAAATGTTCTTAGTCTATGGAGGTGATGAACATCTCTTCGTAAAGTGTTATGTCGATGCTAGTTTCGACACCGATAAGGATGATTCTAAATGTCAGACAGGATACGTTTATATTTTGAATGGAGGAGCTGTGAGCTGGAGAAGCTGCAAGCAAAGCGTGATCGCGGGATCTATAGTAGAAGCGGAATACATGGCTGCTGCAGAAGCGTCAAGTGAAGGAGTTTGGATCAGGAACTTCATCACTGAGCTTGGCGTGGTTCCAAGTGCATTGGACCCACTGGAGATATTGTGTGACAACACTGGCGCCATAGCACTCGCTAAGGAACCAAGCTATCATCCAAAGACCAAGCATATCAACCGCAAGTTTCATATAATCTGAGATTATATAGCAGATGGAGATTTGAAGATTAGCAAAGTACATACAGATCTGAATGTCGCAGATCCATTGACTACACCTCTTCCACGTGTAAAACATGATCAACACCTTAGTGCCATGGGTGTGAGATTGTTGCCAAATGTAAACTAGATTATTGACTCTAGTGCAAGTGGGAGACTGTTGGAATTATGCCCTAGAGGCAATAATAAAGATGTTATTATTATAATTCTTGTTCATGATAAAGTTTATATTCCATGCTAGAATTGTATTAAGCGGAAACTTTAATTCTTGTGTGGTTTGTGAACAACACCGTGTCCCTAGTATGCCTCTAAGGACTAGCTCATTGATTAATGATGGTTAAGGTTTCCTAACCATAGACATGAGTTGTCAATTAATAATGAGATCATATCATTGGGAGAATGATATGATGGACATACCCAAACTAAGCAGAGCAATTAGATCGTGTCATCGTGTTCATCTTTGCGAAGATTTTCTTATGTCAAATATTGTATTCCTTAGACCATGAGATAATACAACTCCCTGGTATTGGAAGAAAGCTTTGAGGTCATCAAACGTCATCCGATGAGAGGGTGATCATAAAGGTGTCTCTCAGGTGATCGGAAAGTACCTGTTGGGTTGTATGTATCGAGATGGGATTTGTCCCTCCCAAGTCGGAGAGATATACTTCGGGCCCACTCGGTAATCGATATCAACACCGCTTGCAAGCATGTGGTTAAGGATTTAATCACAAAGTGATATCGGATTACGGAACGAGTAAATTACTTGCTGTGAACGAGATTGAACTAGGTATGACGGTACCGACGATCAAATCTCGGGCAAGTAAAATATCGTGAGACGAAGGGAATATATATATGGGATTGATTGAATCATGGCATCGTGGTTCATCCGATATGATCATCAATGAATGTGTGGGATTCAATATGGGTTTCCAGACCCCGCTGTTGATTATTGATAGAAGATCATGTCTGCATGTTCTCGAACCCGAAGGGTCACACACTTAACGTGTCTCGACGCTAGGATAGATTGGATAATTGGTTTATGAGTTTTTGTTCGGAGTCTCGGATGGGATCCGGGACATCAAGAGAGGTTCCGGAATGGTCCGGAGAATAAGATTCATATAAGGCAATGCAGTTTATTGGAGTTCGGAATTGTTACGGGTTAATCGGTATTGTACCGGAAGCTTATAGAACCTTCCGGAGGGGGACCAACGTGGCCCCACCTGCTGGGAGGGGGTATGGGCCTATGACGGAGTTCCCTGTCCGCATTGGGCCAGGGGCACAAGGCCCCATAGGGCCCAACCGGCCAAACAAGGGGAAACCCTAATGGAGCTTCTAGAAGGAGGGGGGAAACTTGCCCCCACTCTTCCCTCCTTGGCCGCCGGCCTAGGCTTGGGGGAGGGGCTAGGGTTGGCGCCCACCCCTCTATATAAAGAGGGCTGGGGGAGCAGCATCCCCCACACCTTCCCCTCAAGCCTGGCCGCCCTGCTGCCCTCCTCTCTCTCTCCCTCCCGACTGTGTGTAGGCGAAGCCCTTCTGCAGAAACTCTCCACCACTTGCACCGCGCCGTCGCGTTGTAGATCCAATTCGTCTCTCCACCATACTTGCTGGACCGAGGAAGGAGGAGACGTCGAGGTGCTACACGTGTGCATCTCTCGGAGGCATCGCCACTTGCGGTGTTAGATCGGAGCGGATCGCGAGGAGGAGAAGAGAGTACGACTACATCACCCACGTTCCGATGAACGTTCCGCTGTGCGAATCTTCAAGGGTATGAAGATATCATCTAATCTCTCTCGTTGTTTGCATCTCCTAGATTAGATCTTGGCTTTCCCGTTCGCATCCGTAGAATTTTTTTGATTTACTATGCTGCGAAACCCTACATAAATCTGCATAGATATATCTTGGCTGGTGTGTTCTCGTCGTAGAATTTTTTTGTTTTCTACCACTGAACCCCATAATTGGCTCGGTGGATGGCAGCCTTCGTCGCGTGAGTATTTCTTGCCAAGACAGATCTAACGAATGTTGGGACATCCGTCTTGATCTTTCCTTCCCAGGGGACGGCGGACTGTTAGTACTTTGTGGGGCACCGACGACATGATTGGTCTGGTTCCCTCTCTCTGTCTTTACTAGTAGGGATGTCTGTGTGTAAGATGGTGTGTGTGCAAATGCATTTCAAGGCTTTGGACATTGTTGGCGACGATGACATCTATGGATGTCGTTATCCTCCTTGGAGGCCTGGCCATGGCGCCCATCATGCTCCAGATTGCCTTCCCCTAGGCATCGTTGTTGTATTTTGACTTGTGTCATCTTCGAGTTCCTGTTCAGACTTTATATTCATCGATGCCTTGCATCAGGTTGGTTGTGCCTCTTCTAAACGGTGTGATTTCTGGTTTGCGTGAACACTCTTGAGCCTAGGGGGTAGTCGGAGTTGGTGATGTTACAATTGCGACAAGTAAATAACGAAGAACAAAAACGAAATCACAACAAGGGGACATAGATTTAACGTGGAAAAACCTCTCCAACAAAGAGAGGAAAAAGGCACGGGTGCCAGCCAGCGAAACTTCACTATATCGAGGAGTGTTTACAAACGCCGGGGATTTCACAGATGCAACTCATCCCAACCGGCGGCTTACAAGGGGTTTATATATCAGTGGAAACCTAGGTCTTCAACGATCCGTACCGTACCAAGGGGGCTGTCGCCCCCCGCATCCCCCACATGCGTCCCTGTTGGGCATGGAGTGGGCCAACTTCAGACTCATTACACTCGGCCCAAGCCTCCGGCGATGGGCCTCGCTCCACTCGTCATAAGTTGGCCTATACTTTGTAGAATTTGGATCAACATATAACAAACTCCACCTTGATACAAATTCCTTCTTGTAGCATCAACAACAACCATCTCCCTGAACAAACAAGGCGCCAATAGCCACTTGGGCTAATCAGTTAAACCAACTAAGTTCGAGCAAAGCTCAAACTTAGCAATAGGAACATGTTTAGTCATCATATCAGCGGGATTATCATGAGTGTTGATCTTGCATACCTTTAATTTACCTTGAGCAACAATGTCTCTAACAAAATGGTACTTGACATCAATGTGCTTAGTTCTCTCATGGAACATCTGATCTTTTGTAAGGTATATGGCACTTTGACTGTCACAAAACAAAGTAATGCAAGAATCATCTCCACAAAGCTCAGCAAACAAACCTTTCAACCAAACAGATTCTTTGCAAGCTTTAGCAAAAGCCATGTATTCGGCCTCAGTAATAGATTGTGCAACAACAACCTGCAAAGTAGCCTTCCAGCTAACAGCACAACCACCAACATTGAACACATAACCTATGAGGGATCTTCTCTTATCCAAATCGGCAGCAAAATCTGAATCCACATAGCCAACGAGTCCCTCACTGGTCCTTGCCAAACTTCAAACAAGCATTGGAAGTGCCAAGAAGGTACCTGAAAACCCACTGAACAGCCTTCCAATGTTCTTTACCCGGATTAGCCATGTATCTACTTATCAAACTCATAGCATATGATAAATCAGGACGAGAACAAACCATGGCATACATCAAAGAACCAACATCACTAGAATATGGCACCTTTGACATGTACTCAAACTCTTCATCAGTAGTAGGACATTGAGAAACTGACAATTTAAAATGAGGAGCAATAGGAGTACTAACTGAGTTGGCACCATCCATATTAAAACGATGAAGAACTTTCTTAATGTAACTTTGCTGACTAAGAAATAACAAACCAAATTTTCTATCTCGGGTAATCTCCATACCTAAGATCTTCTTAGCAGCACCAAGATCCTTCATCTCAAACTCACTACTTAGGTGTGCCTTCAAAGTAGTGATTTCTTTCATGCTCTTGGCAGCAATTAACATGTCATCAACATATAGCAGCAAGTATATAAGTGATCCATCAATAGACTTAATATAAACACAACTATCATATTCAGACCTCTCAAAGCCACGTGAGATCATAAATGAATCAAACCTTTTATACCACTGTCTTGGAGATTGCTTTAAGCCATAAAGAGACTTCTTTAATTTGCACACAAAATCCTCTTTACCAGGCACTATGAACCCTTCTGGTTGGTCCATGTATATTTCCTCATCAAGCTCTCCATGCAGAAAATCAGTCTTGACATCTAACTGCTCAAGCTCAAGATCACGCATAGCCACAATACTAAAGAAAGTATGAATGGAATTATGCTTCACAACTGGGGAGAACACATCATTGTAATCAATACCTGGAATCTGGCTGAACCCTTTTGTTACTAACCTTGCCTTGTACCTTGAAGGCTCTTTGGGAGACAGACCTTCCTTTTTCTTGAAGATCCACTTGCAGCGGACCGCCTTCTTTTGTTTAGGCAAGCGCACAACATCCCATGTGCCATTTTTCTCAAGAGATTGCATCTCTTCTCGCATAGCAGAAACCCACTTCTCGCGGTCAACGAATGCAATGGCTTCATTATATGTAGCAGGTTCAGAATCATTCTCCACCTGTTCAGCACAACTCAAAGCATAATGAACAAGATTACACTCTTCAATTAAACGAGGATGAGGACCACAGTTACGCCTCGGTCTATCAGCAACAATGGACTCATGTGGCTGCTGCAAAACAGTAGGTGAGTGCTAAACAACAATATCATCAATATTTTCCTCATGTGTATCTTCAACGATAACATCATTATCAACAGTTTTCTGCAGGTTCTCCACCTGCACACTAACTCCCTCCTCTCCAACAGCAGCAAGAGAGGTATCTGATGGCAATCTATCATGATACATAACAGACTCATTGAAAACAACGTTTCTACTTAGCAAAATCTTTTTAGTTTCAGGATTCCATAGTTTGTATGCTTTAACTTCAGAACCATAACCAAGGAATATGCACTTAACAGCCCTAGGCTCTAACTTTCCATTATCAACATGAGCATATGCAGTGTAGCCAAAAAATCTCAACTGTGAATAATCAGCAGGCGAACCTGACCATACCTCAATGGGAGTTTTCTTCTCAAGTGGAATATAAGGTGATCTGTTGATGAGGTAACACGCTGTGTTGGCTGCTTCAGCCCAGAAACGCCTACCTGCATTAGACAACATACAACGAGCCCTCGAGATGATGGTTCTGTTCATGCGCTCTGCCACGCCATTCTGCTGAGGAGTATATGGGATGGTGTGATGCCTAATCATGCCATCATTACTGCAAAACTCCTCAAACTCATTAGAACAGAATTCCATACCATTGTCAGTATGTAGTACCTTTACCTTCTTCTCAGTTTGTTTTTCAACCATAACTTTCCACTTCTTAAAAGCATCAAAAACATCAGATTTATGCTTCAGAAAATAAGGCCACACTTTTCTTGAGTAATCATCAATAATAGTAAGCATGTTATTAGCACCACCAATAGAAGTCTTACGGGACGGACCACATACATCAGCATGCACATAATCTAATATGCCTTTGGTGGTATGAACGAAAGCATTGAATTTAACTCTTTTATGCTTACCAAAGATGAAGTGCTCATAGAACTCAAACTTACTCAAGTTTCAACCATCAATCAGCTCTCTCTTGACCAACTCGTCCATGCCTTGTTCGATCATATGCCCAAGACGCATATGCCACAGATGTGTTTTACCATAATCATCAGAATCATTAGAAGTAACAGCAGCAGCAATACCAGGCAAAGTGCTACCTCTAAGAACATATAATTTAGCAGAATTCATATCACCTATCATGTGAATAAGAGAACCTTTTGATACCTTCAGAACTCGATGCCCACCGGCATACTTGTACCCATCAACGTCCATGGTACTCAGGGAGATCAAATTTTTGGCCATGCTTGGTATGTGCTTCACCTCACTCAACGTGCGTGTCACGCCATCATGTGTCCTGATCTTAACAGATCCAACACTAACAATATGGCATGGGTTGTTATTCCCCACACGCACAAAATCTCCAGTCTGCACAGACTCATATGAACTGAACCAATCTTTGTTACAACAAATATGAAACGAGCATGCAGTATCAAGTTTCCATTCATCATCACGAGAAGCACAAACAGCAAAAACAACTAAGAATTCACCATCAGAACTGTCAGAAACAACAACAGCCTTACCAGAACCATCAGACTTATCTTTCAGTTGGTAAGTTCGTTCCTTTTCTCCTTATTCTGTAACTTCCAACAATCATCAATAACATGATTAGTTTTCCTACAATACTTGCAGAATTTGTCATTTCCCTTGTACTTTGAACGACTTCTGTCGTCCTTGCTCTTATCTCGGTTGCCATAGTTGTTATTCCTCTGCTCGGTCCTGCCACGAATCTGCAGAGCCTCATCCTTGGATGACATCCCATCTGACCCTACCATAATTTTCATCTTTCCCTCTGTTTGAGGGCGTCATGTACTTCGGCAAGGGTTAGTTCATCACGACTCAACAATATTGTATCACGAAAATGTGTATAGGAACTAGGCAACGAGCATAAGAGTAGAAGAGCTAAATCCTCATCATCATATTTTACCTCCATAGATTGCAAATATGAAACAATATCTTTAAAAAAAGATATGTGATTCATTATCAATCCACCTTCTTGCAGCCTATGCGAGAACAACTTCATCTTCACGTTCATCTTACTGGTTAGATCCTTTGACACACAGATCGTTTCCAATTTTTCCCACAGGGCAGCAGCAGATTTCATCTCCAGTACTTCCTGCAAAATATTATTGGACAGATGAAGTTGAATCAAAGACAAAGCCTTACGGTCCTTCCGCTTCTCTTCGGCGGACCAGGTCTTGGCATCCTTTTCACCGAATCCATCCAGCGCTTCATCCAGATCAGAAGTTTGGGCGAGAATCGCCCGCATCTTCACCTGCCATAAGGAGAATCTTGTGGTGTAGTCCAGCTATGGTAAATCGAACTTCAATGACAACATGTCGCAAACCCTAGATTAGAACCTGGGGCTCTGATACCACTTGTTACAATTGCGACAAGTAAATAACGAAGAACAAAAACGAAATCATAGGAAGGGGACACAAATTTAACGTGGAAAAACCTCTCCAACAAAGAGAGGAAAAAACCACGGGCGCCAGCCAGCAAAGCTTCACTATATCGAG
This sequence comes from Avena atlantica, assembly GCA_910589765.1. Classification (NCBI taxonomy): domain Eukaryota; kingdom Viridiplantae; phylum Streptophyta; class Magnoliopsida; order Poales; family Poaceae; genus Avena; species Avena atlantica. The sequence continues at coordinate 513,076,668 of OU342735.1, read as the reverse complement.
GAGTGTTTACAAACGCCCGGGATTTCACAGATGCAACTCATCCCAACCGGCGGCTTACAAGGGGTTTATATATCAGTGGAAACCTAGGTCTTCAACGATCCGTACCGTACCAAGGGGGCTTGTCGCCCCCGCACCCCCACAGGCGTCCCTGTTGGGCACGGAGTGGGCCCAAGCCTCCGGCGATGGGCCTCGCTCCACACGTTAGAAGTTGGACTATACTTTGTAGAATTTGGATCAAAATATAACAGGTGATCTACCACGGGGGAGGGAGGACCGATGTTTCCACCAGCCGATTAACAACTTGGTTGTTAGGGCAAAGCCATAGGGGTTGCTTGGGGTGGGTGTTGGAACTAGCGAAAGCTATGCTTGTGCCGACAATGACGACGCCCTCGAGCGTCGTTTCCCTCCCCGAAGGCATTGTCATGAAATTCCCCCCTTTGAACCCTGGAGTTTTGTCTTCTCATTGGTGCAGCTACCTGGTAGCCTGAATGTTCGTGGTCCTGTGCGAGCCAACCCGCTGAGAGCTTCCAGGCTGATTTGGTGGAGTACCTCGGTGTGGCGTCTCTATACTTAAAGGTTCAGATCGAGTTGCTAGTGTGTAGCTAAAGACCCAAGCTTTGTGTAGGAACAAGTAGATTAGCTTCGCTTGTGCTTTTCTTCTTTGTCTTTAGCTTCGTACAATATGTGCTTGCATATCTAGCCTGTTGATGGCTTCTGTATTCAAAGTCGGGCTTACTTCGATCCTTTCATGTAAAAAATGTAGGCCCATTTGTTGTGCCAACTGCACACTCATGGAAGATAACTGACAATGTATGTTTCCATTCCATTGCTCTATCCACGTATGTATCCATGTCTCTACTCAACTAAGATTGTTGTGCTCTAGTGGGGGCATTATAGATCCGTAGGCCTGTTGCCTATGTCAACCATAGTTTGGTAAGCATTCCTCAAGGAGTAGCTTCGATCGGGACAGGGTTTTGAATGTTTGATCTGGTGTTGCTTGAAACGAAAAGATTATCCAATCTACCACTGTCTGTGCACTTGAGTATTTAACCGTCGATGTGCGCAAGGGTGCTAGTTGTAGTCTTGAATGCATAGCCTCTCGTGTCTGAACAACCAGATGATAGATAACTGACATTAGCAGGCTTCTCCAGATAAAAGCTTCTTAAAAGGACATTGCCATCACGGAAAATCGATTCGAAGGACTTTTTGAATTTTTCAAGAAACCTCAAATATGTTTGAAACATATATCTTCATGTAGGCAACAATGAGAAATACATGTATGCAAATTTGCAACGGAAAATACTTTGTATTTCGTGCGCAGTAAAAAAGATAAATATGACAAATTTTAGGAAATTGGAGGCCCATTCAAATTCGCACTGTTCACTGCTAGAACTGAAATGTTCTCTTTTTTGCCGAGGCGAGAGTATGAAGTTTTTTCATGATTTTTTGCACCTGCATATTATAAATAATTATCTACGTCACAGTATTTTTGGTATTATTTGAATCTTTAAATTTGAAATTTTCAAAGAAAATCTCCACAATGGAGCCCGTCGTCCACTGAATCGACGCTCCCATTGTTGTTCAGTTTTCTGCTAGATGTGATTGCTCCACTGTGAAGCTGCCAACTTGCGATGATGACTAAACCAAATTCGTGCCACTGACAGTACTCTACTCTTGCGTCGTAACTGCATCGTATTGCCTCTGCTAATAGAAATGATAGAAACCGACGCCAGATCTGAAATTCCCGAGTCATAAACATTCCGTTATTCGAATATATAAGACCACTTGGAAAACAAAATCACAACGGGGGTGTAGCTCATATGGTAGAGCGCTCGCTTCGCATGCGAGAGGCACGGGGTTCGATTCCCCGCACCTCCATTTTTTTCCTCACTACGCCTTAATTGGCCAGATGTTCATCTTAGGAGCGAATGAGTTCTTCAGCACATCTCCTACAGCTAACAGTATGGATCAAAGGAATTTTCCTATCTTCAATTTTTTTTAGGAAAACGTGGGCTTATTGATCATATAATCAAAAATGTTCTCACGGATGCAATCTGAAAAATACCCACGCCACACGAAAAAACAGATAACTCCCTAAACTTAGCTAGCTTATGAGCTGGAACATTCAAACCCCGTTTAACATGCTCAAAAGAATAAGAATTGAAAGATCTAGCCATTTGACGGATACCATGTGTAATGGGACCACAAAGAGATCGATCATCTATCATATCTGAAACTTTGTTCACCAAAGAGAGGCAATCAGAGCTGACAATCACATTAGCGAGACCCTCTTCTGCAACAAAAATTGAAGTCCGGCGCATCGCCACAGCTTTCGCAAGCGCATGCAGCTAAGCATTTTCCTGTGTGGTCTCGAACCACAACACCCACACCCATACGTCGAGATTGATTAAACGTTGCAGCATCAACCTTAACCATCACCATACCTATAGGCGGCGGAGACCATTAGAGAATTGAAACGGTAGTCTCACGACTATGGCTAGGAGTAGGTTTGTATAAGTGCAAGTCAATCATCCGAATGTATGTCAATACCTTCTCAGCAATTGATCTAGGATGCATGAACGAATCTTCCTCACGCCACGCCGGATATTTGTTCGCTCGCAGAGGAGCAGAGCCATGACGAGGTTGGATTATAGGGCTGCTGATGCCACAGGTATGGTAGTCGCTGAAGTCGGCGTTTTAGGACCGAGTGCGATGACCATGATTGGGCTCACCGTGCTTCCTATACTCCACCAGAGCAGTATAGAGGTTCACTCGCGAGGTCGCCTGTGTGGCCATTGACGATGGCAGAATGCAGGCGAGCCTATCCTTTGGCTGGAGACAGGATGCTGTGAGATGGACGCTTCCTTCATGCAGCACACACCTAGTGACCTAGAAGCTTCTACCGTGGCTCCACTTGAACCATTGTTTCTGGGCACTTTGTCGAACATAGTGATGGGTACCATGGGAGAAAGGTCGAAGACGTTCGAAGCAGATGCGCCTCCCCCTATGATGGAAATAGAGCAAGCCTCTCCCAACATTGGGATGGTCGTGGACGTCTCGGAGATGACGCTTGCTCTTGTGGCCGTGGGCGGAAGGTAGAGCTGTGCGCGCAGCCTGCAGTGCTTTTGCGACGGCTGTTCGACACCAGCTACGTCATGATAGCCTAATAAGAAGATTGCTGAGATGCTCATTGTCTGCTTGCCTTGTCATTTTGATTATGAGATAGATCCTATATCATATGTAAGGGGTACCCCGTTGGCGGTTCTCTATGATACACATGTATGACAAGAACTTACCGATAACTAAACTTGAGTAGCATGAGGAGCGGCCCTCGTATTCAAGGGACATGAGATTGTCAACTTATACTTTGTCAAGCATATACTCCATAGTTTGTTCACTTTAACCTTAATCACTTCAAGATGCTTATGATAGAGGCAATGAGAGGTGAAAGTTAACAAGTACCATAATTTTTGGAAGCTCTTTATGAGACTTGAAATCCCTGCTTTCCTTTATGAAGGGTCTTTCTTCCACCATTATATTGAGTCTTCACCTACTGTCCTTAGGCACCAATTAAGAGAGCATAATTGCTATTCTTAGTTCTATGTGCATTGTCCCAAAACTTATTGATTTATTCATATTGTTGATATTGCTTGTTCTTAAACTATTTGTATCTAGTCGCTCTTGTGAACTTTGAAGGTGTCCTATGCATTTATTTGCTACTCTGTGAGGGACAAGCTGAATGCCACTATGCTATGTTTTTTATATGTAAAACAAACAAACATCTTTCATTGTATTGTTATTCATGATCTTTGTTTGTAACCTTTTATGTTACATGCATAGTTACTTTGTCTTATTGTTAGAACTTCTTCTTTCATCCTCATGATTAGAGTTATTTGATCCCAGCTTTCAATGCTTGCAAATGGTTTGATCTTGATTTTGATGGTGCATGTCACCTCATAAATTATTCTTTTTATCACTTACCTACTCGAGGACGAGATGGAGTTAAGCTTGGGGATGCTTGATACGTCGAAAACGTATCTATAATTTTTGATGTTCTATGCTTGTTTAGTATATACTTTGCTTTGTCTACACTTTGAGGTATTTTTATATATTTTTTGGGACTCACCTATTAACAAGATGTCACAGTGCCAGTTGCCTGTTTTCTTCTGTTTTTTGTTCCAGAAAAGACAGAAAATCAATATTTTCGGAATTGGACGGGACAAAAGCCAAAGTCAATATTTTACCATGGGAAATATGGAGTCAGAGTACGAGACGGAGGGGAGCCACACGGCCAGGCCTGGCCCGTGCCTGGGAGGGGTGCAGCCACCCTGGGTGCCCCTGCCTCGCCTCCTCTCCTATAAGAAGCCCCCGATATCAAAACCCTAAGGACCCGATCAATCTTCCACGAAATAGTCTGTAGCCACTGCCACCATCGTCCCTAGATCGGGGGGGGGGGGATCTGAAGCTCTTCCCGGCATCCTGTCGGAGGGGAGATCACCCTGGAGGCCTTCTTCATCACCATGTCAGCCTCCTGTATGATGCGTGAGTAGTTCCAACTTGGACTACGGGTCCATGTAGTAGCTAGATGGTTATTTCTCCTCATTTGTTCTACCATGTTTAGATCTTGTGAGCTCCGTTCATGATCAAGATCATCTATTTGTAATCATGCATGTTTGATACGCCCAATTTGCATCACCATTTTATATCATAATTTACCTCTGTTCATTGATATTTGTCTTATTATAAGGTATTACTTGTGGCTTTTCATCTGTTTATGCATGTTGGATGATTCTTGGAGGATGAGCTGCCGGAGTCTGGATTCTGATGGAAAAGAAGGCGTTTCGGTGCAATTTTGCGAAGATCAGAAAAATACCAGAAAAATACCAGAAAAATATGGAAACATATTATTTTATCGGAGGATGACTGGAGCCAGAAGGAGGAGCGAAGGGGGGCCGCAGGGGGCCCACACCCCCTAGGCATGGGCCCACCTGAGGCCGTGCCTAGGGCAGGTGTGGCCCACCTTCCTGGCTCCTGACTCTCCCCCTTTGCCTATAACTTCCCTTCGGAACCCTAATACACAGGGGGCAACCACAGATAGATTTCCGCCACCTCTGGGGGCGGAAAACACCGAGAGAGAAAGATCTCTCCGGTAGACAGGTTTATGCCGGGGGAATTCCTCCCCGGAGAGGGGAGACCGTTGCCATCAACACCATCATCAAGCTAGGATTCATCGGGATCAACATCATCATCATCCACACCATCATCTCCACCAGCACCATCATCACCACTCCGTCCCGCTGTAACAATTGTGTTGGATATTGCTATAGTTCGTAGGAGAAACTTTCCCGGTGTTAATTACTATTGTTGTTGATGCTTGTGAGTGGAACCATTAAATTATTGTTTATGTTCAGATTGTTATCCATTACCGTATCATCTTTGATCTTGATCCATATGATGTCTTGTGAGTAGTTCGTTGTGTTCTTGAGGACATGGGAGAAGTCATGTTGTTAGTAGTGAATCTGTGATGAGTTATTATTCAATGGTTTAGTATTTAAGTTGTGGTGCCATTCTTCTAGTGGTGTCATGTGAACGTCGACACATGACACTTCACCATTTATGGGCCTAGGGGGATGCATTGTGTATTTGGCTACTAATCGCGGGGTTGCCGGAGTGACAGAAATCTGAACCCCCGTTAGGACACCTTTGCACAAGGGAGTGTAGAATCTCAGAGTTTAAGGCCATGGTTAGATTTATATCTTAATTACTTTCCTGTAGTTACAGATGTTTGCAGGAGGTTTAATCACAAGTATGTATTATTCCTAGGAAGGGCGGTATGTTAGCACAGGTTCACCCACACAACACTTACAAACACCAAAGAAGAGTACTCGGCTATTTGCAGCGAAAGCACTTGACAGAATTCCCATGTGTCCTCAAGAAAGTTTGGTCCTTATAAGTATTTTCACCGGCTTGTCCTTTGCTAAGAAAGGATTGGGCCACTTGCTCCATTTGTTCGTTACTTCTGTTACTTGCTCTTTGTTTTGTTGCCTTATCAGAAAACCACTAAAAATCCGTTTGCTAAGTATTCACAGGGATTTCCTACTCCATACCACTGTTCAATACCTTCTGCTCCTCGTTGGGATCGACACTCCTATTTATCAAAAATACTATGATACACCCCCTACACTTGTGGGTCATCAATGTTGTCTTTGCGGGGATCCGATGGATATTGAGATTACTATGTCAGATTAATTAATAGTTCTATCTTATTGATTCTATCATATATGTGTTGTTTGTGATCTTGCATGCTCTCTGATTCTAGTAGCTATCTTGGACAAGTAGATGCTAGTGACTCCAAGAGGGAGTATTTATGCTCGATAGTGGGTTCATGTCTCTGTTTAATCTGGGGAAATGACAGAAACCTCTAAGGCTGTAGATGTATTGTTGCTACTAGGGAGAAAACAACAGTCTCTTGTTCATGGAACAAGTGGATTGTACCTTACACACTTTGCTTAAAGCAGTTATCCGTTGCTTGCAACTTAATACTGGAGGGGGTTCAGATGATAATCTGAAGGTGGATTAAGTCATAGATGCAGTTGGATGACGGTCTATGTATCTTGTTGTATTGCCCAATCAAATCTCATAGGATCATGAATGTCTAGTATTGCATTGTTATGTATTGCTCTATCCTGTCAATTGCCCTGCTGTAATTTGTTTACCCTGCATGACATATTGTTTATCTTAAGGAGAACACCTCTAGGGAACTATGGAACCCACTCCAATATTTACCATTGATTCATCTTCCACTGCTGCTGTTTACTTTTTGCAAACCAATATTACCTTCCATACCATACAATTAATCCTTTGTTTTCAGCAAACCGATGAGATTGTCAACCTCACTGTTCATTGGGGCAAAGTCTTGAGTTTGTGTTGTGCATATTTCCAGTTACTAAGCAACACCTTTGAGTCGTTTCTTTCCTCCTACTGGTTTGATAAACTTGGTTTCTTACTGAGGAAAAAACTTGTTGCTGTACTCATCATACCTTCCTCTTGGGGTCTCCCAACGAAGCTCTACAGTGATCCGAGCCGCATCAGGAACCCCATGTTATCCCCTCATCACCACGTGCACGGCCATCCTGGGCTTGCCCATGAGACATTGCCCGTAGCCAACCTGTGCTCGCCATGCCAGGATCTGAACCTCTACCGGTTTAGGTGTTGCGTCGAGATCTTATGCATCCTCTACACTTGTAGACCATCCTACTTCTCAGCCCATACTAGTGTCGCACAGATGTATCTAGAAAGGTATTCGACATCCTAAAATCTACAGAGATGGCACTAATAGGTATGTATGCTTGCTTCTACTCCACTCCCTTACCGAAGCATTTGATGATCCATAGTGGTGCAAAATAATGGATGAAGAATATGGTGCATTGCTCCAGAACAAGGCATGACATCTTGTTCCATCTAGCACATACAAGAATCTAATCGACTATACCGCATCAACAAAATACAGATGGAACTATTGATAGGTATAAATCACGTCTTGTTCTAAAAGGGTCCAATCAAAGGTATGGCATAGATTATGAAGGCATATTCAACCTTGTTGTTAAAGCTGCATCTATCAGAGTTGTTCTAGCCATTGCAGTTTCCCGAGGATGAAGTTTACGATAACTAGATGTCAAAAACCCGTTTTTGCATGGTGTTCTCGAAGAAGAGGTTTACATGAAATATCCCCATGTTTTGAAAATCCTAACACCCATCATCATATTTGCAAGCTTGATAAGGCTCTCTATGGTTTAAACAAGCTCCACGGGCTTGGTATTCTCGGCTTAGTTCCAAGTTACATGATCTTGACTTCATATCATCCAAGGTTGTACTTCCTTGTTTCTATATCAAAATCTAGGCATCAATATGTTTGTATTAATTTATGTTGATAACATTATAGTGACAAGCTTCTCTGATGAGGAAATTCCTGCTTTACTTCGAGATCTTAGACACTAAGAATGTGTAGAAAGTCCACAAATTGGCTAACATGTGCATGCCACATTGACACTAGTTGATGACGAGTGAAATATAATTACTTGAGCGCGACGGAGGAAGTAACCGAAATGGAGTATTTTGCGAGAGTAGATGCGGATCATGCAATTAATTACTTGAGCGCGTTGCCGGCCGACACATCTAATGGGCAAGCGAGCTGCAGAGAAGAGTTATCACCGGGGGAATTGATTATCACCCCCCAGTTCGTGCGCCTCGGCAACTTAAGCCCCCTTTTTTTTTGTCTTTCTCCCTCCCACCCCCCAGTTCAACTACGATGTTGCTAATTTCCCCCTTTGGCCTTGTTATCACTTAATTAAGCTAATAATTTCTGGCTATAATCTGAAGTGACAACTATGACCTCATTTATTTCTTCAAATCAAAATAGCTGGAACAGAGAAGTCGGCTCGTGTGCCTTTTCTTTCTCTGCTTGACCCCTCCATGGCCTAGCTGCTGTGCCTCGCCTCAATCCCGCCAGCCTGCCTTGAGTGTCCGCCGTCGGCCACATCAATTCCTCACTCCTGAGATCCATCCCCGCCTCACACGTCCGGTGCTCAATTTGAACTGACCTCAAATCCATGCTCGATTTGCTTCCGTCTCTGCTGCTTCCCGCCATAGAAGACGTCCTCCGATCCGGTGCTCGTCGCCGCCCTCTCCGTCTCCGTCGTCAGGCCGCCTCCTGCCCACCGCCTCGACGGGTCCGGCTCTGCGGCTCGTTCACGAACGAGTATTTACAAAGAGAGAAAGAACGTGCTTAGCTCTATGTGTCGAGACAGTTGCGGTTTGGAGAAAAAAGACGAGGGCATTGTAGTCATTTACAGAGAAATCAGTCTAATGTTTTGCATTATTAGATTAATGAATGGGTAGCAATGCCAAAATGGCTTATAATAGAGGCAGGCCAAGAAGGGGCATATCATCAAAGTCGTGTCTACGAGAGGGGGGTTATCAGTAACGCTACATCTACGGATGTTTTCTTACGGAAACAAACTTACGGACAGACGTGGAACAACATTATAGGTTTACAGTTCTAAAATCACGGGAGAGAAAAACAAATGAGCCAACCGGGTGGACGCACGTCTGCCCGTAGGATTTTTCCGTAAGACTCTTTCCGTAAGTTTAGCTTTTCCGGGGGGTTATAATCAATTCTCCCGTATCCTTAAGACATTAAGACTCCACTTTGCCTGAAATGCATTTCAACCATAGCCATAATTTGATGTTTTATGCATAAACCTTGAGGTAGGGGGGGGGGGGGGCATATGCCAAATTCCTTTTTAACCTAACTGCTGGCCAAGAGGCCATGTTCATCTGCACGCACGAGGCAACCAATCAAATCCCATCTTGATTCATCTTCTTGCCCTGCAAAAGGTTGTGCAGCCCCTCCTATGTCGATTCACTTACATCCCGGTGCGTTCTCCCACCTAGATCAGGCTCCTCCCATGGCCTCAAATTATTTTTCATAAGCTCTAGTTTTGTTTTGCAAATTAACCTATCGTTTTATAAGAACCTTCCTTCTTTCTTCAATACATCACATAAAATACCCTTTTTGGCATTTAGAAAATGGAAAAAACATTTCTTACTGAAAACTAGTTTGGCACTATTGTTTAGTATGGTATACGATTCACCTTTGTACCAAAACTAACAATTTCCATATCATTTCGGACGCCACCATAATTTCTTTCACGTACTAATAATTGGATCATTACACATTGTATCAGGTCACAGTTGCACTCTACGTGTCTTACAAGACATGGTCGTCAGATGACAAAAGGCTGTTGGTTGCAATGATTTTGCTGTTCACTCTAGTGATTATCAGATGCATCCAGAAGGCCATGTCTCTTAAAAGCAGTAGCTTTAATGCCCTTCGAAAAGCCAGCTCGTCTGAGGAAAATGTCATTCGAGGCACCAACGCCAGAGAAGAAGAACGGCTTGACAAATTTGTACAAGAAGCAAAATATATCATGAATTCCGTTGAACAGCTGCAAACAACATCATCCCCAAGCCTACCGTACGAGCTATTTTTGGACTTCCCATGTTCTTATTCTGATCGTTTAACAATGGTAAGAACCTTCCGGTCGCTTGACCACAAATCAACTTTTGAAGCAATAGAAGGCGTGCTCTCTGCTATGACCAGGTTTCTCTACACCAAAGATAATGGAGCACACCGGTCATCTTCCGTATGTCCCCGTCTCTACTAGCTCAAATAACGTTAATGGCAGCCAACTACCTCTTAGCAGCTCACGCAGCATCAACGGCAGGCACTAGCCTCAAAAAAGTTAACATCGGTTCAGATGCCGGGTTCACCTCTCTTATGTTGATGTTAACTTTGGGGCTCGAGGTGCTTTACGGGTTGATAGACTTGATATTCCGTCACAAGTTCTCCGGTAGAATTCTCCAATGTACACTGCAGGATGCGCGCGCTACGCCGAAGGCAAAAAGCCGTCGGCGTAGCCAAAATGCCTTGGCGTATGGTACGCCAACGGCTGTCCTCGGCGTAGCCTTCTCGGCAAAGGTCTTTCTCGGCGGAGTACGTAGAGGCCGTCGGCGTATGCTACGTCGAGGACAGCTTCTCGACAGGTTGCAAAAACATTTAATATATATATATTTTGAAAATATCTCAATTTTTGAATCTTTGAATTGTTTGACTTGTTAATCTCTCACTTTGAACATTTTTAACACTAATTACACTTAATATTTAATTAAATTGCAGTATTGGTCAAACTTTCTGGCCGGTCACCCATCCTAATACTACTCCAGCTCCGGCACGCTTAACTTCCTCGTTCCTTCAGAATCTGTTTTCGCAAAGTAATTCATACATTGTTGTCAATACTATGATATCAATCCTATTAACTCTTATATCATCATGTCACATGTTTGTATTTTCTGAAATTATAAATAATTATTTAAGTAAACATTAATGAATAAGTAAAAATATTATTGAATTCAAGTAAAAATATAATAATTTTACTTTTTTGTATTTTTTATATTTAATATGGAATAATTAATATCTTTAAATCCGTAAATCGGAATTTGAAAAATAATATGTCTAAATTGATTAGAAAAATGAGAGGAATCCAAATATGATAGCCATATCAACTAATCATAAACCCTCCGTTTTTGAATTAGCTATTTGGTGGTTGCTTCAGAAAATCCCCCTATTTGCGCTCGGAAAATGAAAAATGTCTTTTGTGTGCGATGAAAAGGAAAACTTGCATTGGATCTTTGATAAAATAGCATATTGTGAACCTAAAAATGATTTTTATAAAAAAAATGATCATCGGATCATGTACCTGTAGTTCATATCTAACCCACTTCCTACCGATTCGGCGGGAATTTATCCTTTTTACCAGAAGTGGACAGAAAGGTTTCGGATCCCCTGTTGGGACATTCTCCACAAGGTGGTCTACTATTTTTGTAAAATGTGGTGGTAGCATTTTGAATTAGCCATTTGGTGGTTGCTTCACAAAACCGTCCGTTTTTTGTGCTCGGAAAATAAAAAATGTTTTTTGGTGTGACGAGAAGGAAAACTTCCTCCTGCAACATTGTTCGCCGTCCCATGATGCACATGTATGCACAATATGGGCATATTATCAAAAACTATGCCTTGATTCTAGCCATAATATTGGTCATTTGACCCGAAAGCCAAGAAACCTCGAATGAGATAGGTCATTTTGTGAAGGTTTTTTGAGACATAATCAATATACCAAGTTTAATATTTTTACTTCTAACTATGTCACATAACATGACACCACGCGAAGGTTTCGCATTATTTTGATCGTTTTTGAATTTTTATGCCCATTTTAAACTATCGTCAAACTTTGTCGAACGACGGGCATGAAGGTTCTTACCTCGGAGCCGAGCCTCACTAAACTTCCATTGGATTTTTGATAAAATAGCATATTGTGAACCTAAAAAATATTTTTGTAAAACAACATGGGCATCGAATCATGTACTTGTAGTTCATATCTGACCCACTTCCTGCTGATTCAGCAAGAATTTGTCATTTTCACCAGAGGTAGACGCAAAGGTTTCAGATCCCCCTGTTGGAACATTGTCTATATAAGGTGGTATAGTATTTTTGTAAAATATGGTGGTAGTATTTTGAATTATCCATTTGGTGGTTGCTTCACAAAACCATCCGTTTTTTGTGCTCGGAAAATGGAAAATGGCTTTTTGGTGCGACAAAAAGGAAAACTTCCTCATGCAACATTGTTCGCCATCCCATGATGCACACATATGCACAATATTGACACATTATCACAAACTATGCCTTGATTCTAGCTATAACATTGGTCATTTGACCCGAAAGCCCAGAAACCTCGAATGAGATAAGTCATTTTGTGAAGGTTTTTTTGAGACATAGTCAATATACTAAGTTTGATATTTTTGCTTCTAACTATGTCACATAATATAACACCACGCGAAGGTTTCGCATTGTTTTGATCGTTTTTGAATTTTTTATGCCCGTTTTAAACTATCGTCAAACTTTGTCGAACCAGGGGAATGAAGATTCTTAGTTCGGGGCCGAGCCTCGCTAAACTTGCATTGGATCTTTGATAAAATAGCATATTATGAATCTAAAAATGATTTTTGTAAAAAAATATGATCATCGGATCATGTACCTGTAGTTCATATCTGACCCACTTCCTACCGATTCGACAAGAATTTGTCTTTTTCACCAGAGGTGGACGGAAAGGTTTCAGATCCCCCTATTGGGACATTGTACATATAAGGTGGTCTAGTATTTTTTTTAAATGTGGTGATAGTATTTTGAATTAGCTATTTGGTGGTTGCTTCACAAAACCGTCTGTTTTTTGTGCTCGAAAAATGGAAAATAGCTTTTTGGTGCGACAAAAATGAAAACTTCCTCCTGCAACATTGTTCGTCATCCCATGATGCACATGTATGCATAATATGGGGACATTATCACAAACTATGCCTTGATTCTAGCTATAGCATTGGTCATTTGACCCGAAATCCAAGAAACCTCGAATGAGATAGGTCATTTTGTGAAGGTTTTTTTGTGACATAATCAATATACTAAGTTTGATATTTTTACTTCTAACTATGTCACATATTATAACATCACGCAAAATTTTTGCGTTGTTTTGATCGTTTTTGAAATTTTTATGTCCGTTTTAAACTATCGTCAAACTTTGTCGAACGACGGGCATGAAGATTCTTAGCTGGGGGCCGAGCCTCGCTAAACTTGCATTGGATCTTTGATAAAATAGCATATTATGAACCTAAAAATTATTTTTGTAAAAAAACATGGGCATCGGATCATGTACATGTAGTTCATATCTGACCCACTTCTTGTCGATTCGGCAGGAATTTGTCTTTTTCACCAGAGGTGGACGGAAAGGTTTCAGATCCCCCTGTTGGGACGTTGTCCATATATGGTGGTCTAGTATTTTTGTAAAATGTGGTGGTAGTATTTTGAATTAGCCATTTGGTGGTTGCTTCACAAAACCGTCCGTTTTTTGTGCTCGGAAAATGGAAAATGGCTTTGGTGCGACAAAAAGGAAAACTTCATCCTGAAACATTGTTCGCCATCTCATGATGCACATGTATGCACAATATGGGCACATTATCAAAAACTATGCATTGATTCTAGCCATAACATTGGTCATTTGACCCGAAAGCGAAGAAACCTCGAATAAGATAGGTCATTTTGTGAAGGTTTTTTTGAGACATAATCAATATACCAAGTTTGATATTTTTTCTTAATATAACACCATGCGAAGGTTTCGCATTATTTCGATGTTTTTGAATTTTTTATGCCCGTTTTAAAAAATATATAATGTTTTATGTGTCACTGAATTTTTATTTATAAATATATAATATTTGAGTGTAGATAGATAGATCTTATTTTTCTGCCAATTTTGATATATTTATTTGTATTTTTCCGAATTAGAGTGATTTAGTTATGATTTTTCAAAGTTTAATGAGGTAAAATAAAAAATAGATACGCCGACGGCCCCGACGTTTGGCCGTCGTGATACAAGGGGCGAGTGGACGCTGGCGAAGAATGGATGTCTCCAACAACTAGGTTGGAGCACACGGGGGCCATTTGACGAGAGCATTGTTCTTTGGCACCTATCCACGGATTTATGCATTCATCACACGTCAACGTCTCCTCATGATAATGAAAGTGCCCTTCAATGCAAAGAGATGTCCAACTACATGGCTCATCTGTTGTTTCATAATCCTGAGATGCTGATGCCAGGCAGTAGAAAGAGGTTGTGGGCAATGGCCTACGAAGAACTTGAGGTATTACTTGAGGGAGAGAGAAAACCTCTGGACGAGGAAGAGCTTACACACATAGTATTTGAGAAATGTGAATCGGCAGCACGTTTAAGGCAAGACACTGCTTCTCTTATTGGTGATGCTTGGGAGGTTGCTCAAAGCTTGCTGAGCGTTGATGAGACCAAGATATGGGAGTTGATTCGAGGCGTGTGGTTGGAAATGCTTTGCTTTTCTGCCGGCCGATGCCGAGGATACTTGCATGCGGAGGCTCTTGCAACGGGTGCGGAGTACCTCTCTTATGTCTGGGTCATGTTGGTTCATGCCGGGATGGAGACATTTCCAGAAAAGCTTCAGAGGAGGGAGGGTCAGTTCTTTGCTTTCCATAGTGAAGATGTTGAATCACACACTAGGGCCAGAGGTCACTATAATTCAACACCAAGCAGGTTTATGGGTGATGCTAGGAAAGGATATGTTGTTGAAATGGGGGTAAGATGAAAGCTTATGAAGAAGGTTCAAGTGATGAGGAATCTCTAGGAACATGTATGGGGAAATTGGGCCATCTTCGTTCACAAAGTGGTACTGATGGTGGCAGCAATTTTATTGCTGCATCTAATCTAGTTCCTTGTCAGTCTTGTCAAATGTTTCAGGAAATGTCCCGGGAAATGTCTCGACAGTCTCTATCTAGACCTAGGTTCAAACAACCAATTGGGGTGGAAAATCCTAATGAACCTCTCATCTCTGAACTCACTAATGAAGAACTCTTGAGCTACCTTTGGGAAAAATGGAGTGATAAACAACATGAAAGCACTGAGAACCTACAAGGTTTGCAACATCAGGGGGATAGATTTGCACCTGTGTTGGAATCTCCCCCTTCTCCATATCTTTCTGGTTCTAGATCTTTATCTGAAGGAACTACTGAATCTCACGGTGATGATGAAGCTCAGCATGCGAAATCACTGCACATACTTGAAATACCTTCAACATCAGAACGGTATAGTGATGTTGAGCAATAAAAACCAAGAGAATATTATTGAGCAAAATGGGACTGTTGACTTTATCCAATAGCCTCAGCATGCGGATGATACTATTCTTTTCAAGGAACACGATCTACAGAAGGCTGTGAACATGAAACTAATACTATGCATTTTTGAACAACTATCGGGACTAAAGATAAACTTTCATAAAAGCGAGATTTTCTGTTTTGGTAAAGCAAAAGAAGAGAAGCAGCAATACAAACAAATATTTGGTTGTGAGGCTGGATCTCTGCCTTTTAGATACCTGGGGGTGCCTATTCATTACAGAAAACTTAAAAATTCAGATTGGTATCCAGTAAAAACTAGATGTGAAGGGAAATTTACTTGCTGGAAGGGAAAACTATTATCTTATGGCGATCGCCTAGTCTTGATAAACTCTGTTTTAACAAGTTTACCTATGTTTATGTTGTCGTTTCTAGAAATACCCAAGGGGGTAAGGAAACGATTGGAGTTTTATAGGTCTCGCTTTTTTTTGGCAAAGTGATGAGAATAAAAATAAGTATAGGCTCACAAAATGGAATATAATTTGTAGACCAAAAGATCAAGGTGGTTTAGGTATTGAGGTTCTGGAAATTAAGAATAGATGTTTACTAAGTAAATGGCTTTTCAAATTAATGAATGAAGAAGGTGTATGGCACCAACTGCTTAATAATAAATATCTAAGTCAGAAAACTTTGTCTGAAGTCCAAGCAAAGCCGACGGATTCTCTATTTTGGAAAGGACTAATGCGGGTAAAGTCAGAGTTT
The DNA here is from genome assembly GCA_910589765.1 of Avena atlantica. NCBI lineage: Eukaryota > Viridiplantae > Streptophyta > Magnoliopsida > Poales > Poaceae > Avena > Avena atlantica. Next base: position 513,060,611 of record OU342735.1, on the reverse strand, counting down.
TTTGCTAGAGGTCATTTTAAGGTAGGGGACGGTGTAAACACTAGGTTTTGGGAGGATACATGGTTAGGAGATACACCATTAGCGCAACAATATTCATCATTATACAATATTGTGCATCAGAATAATGTTACTGTAGCACAAGTTTTAGCTCAAGTACCGCTGAACATTGGTTCCAGGAGAGTACTTACTGGTAATAAGTGGAATGATTGGCTTCTTTTATGCCAAAGACTTATGATGGTTTAGCTGTCGTCGGATGAACAAGATAAGTTTGTTTGGAACTTAACTTTGTCTGGAGTGTTCTCAGTTAAATCCATGTATGAGGATCTTATGAACGATCATACGGTTTTCCTTCGGAAATATCTTTGGAAATTAAAGATGCCGCTTAAGATTAAAAAATTCATGTGGTTCCTTCACAACAAAGTGCTTCTTACTAAAGATAACCTAGCTAAAAGGAATTGGGTAGGATGTACCAACTGTTGTTTTTGTGGGGCGCAGGAAACCATAGAACATTTATTTATTTCATGTCCATTTGCGTGTTTGTTGTGGCGTATTGTCAATTTTGCCTATGATCTACCCCCTCCAACTGATATAACACACATGTTTGGAAATTGGTTGAATGGAGTTGACAAAACATCTAAGGCTATTTCGCATTGGTGTTTCTGCCTTATGTTAGTCTATTTGGAGATGCAGAAATAACATTATCTTTAACAAAACAAAAACTTTTATTTTTTTGCAGGTTATCCATATGATGGCACATTGGGTGCAGCTTTAGGCGTTCCTACTCCCCCAAGACCAGCGGGATATTATGGCTACTGGTGCAGCCATTTGCTGATGGTCGCGTACCACATATTCAGCCAATCATACTGACGACAGTTGAATCGCATACAAAATGTGTAATGCCTTTTTCTTCTTTTGTTTCGCTGGTTGATCCATGTATCAACTTTAAGTGACCCATGAGTTGTATCTTCGATAGAATGATGAATGTTGGATGATGATGTTCTAATAAGGGCTGTGTGCATCAACCGATGCAGAGGCTGGGGTTTCATTCCCCTTTTCGAAAAAAAGGCTTTGCCATCCAGAGCTAGTAGGAGGACTCAATTTCAAGGAGGGAGCAAACATTCAAGTAATGGAGAGAGTGGAGGCTCAAGCTTAGAGGGCAGTTAGAGAAGGTACTGACAAAATTCCTCCCTCTAACGCCTTCTTTGTGTTAGATGATGTTGATATCATGCATAAAGCTCTTGGACTAGAAGTAGGTTTAGGGTGTGTTTGAGCTGTGGATTCTAAAAAAGCTCATGTGAGGTGCGAGCTGTGAAAAAACTGCCGTGAGGCAAAATAGAAAGCTGTTTGGTTAAAAATAGTGTGAAGCTGTAGATAGTATGTAGTCTTTTGAACCTATACATATGTTTAAAGATTGCGAAACAAGCTAGGCCATCTTGTTGAAGGCGAGATACCTAAAAATGACATAGGTGTGAAGCTGCTTCATTGGCACAAGGACAGAAATGATAACGACGAGGATGGTTTTACTCTAATAGTTTCAATTTTTTATGAAGACCCAAGGAACCAGACTAGCTGTTCTCTAGTTTCTCAACTGATGTAGATTCAAAATTTAACTTGCTGCTCTTTTAATTTGGTAGCTCTGTACCCAGTACTGCTTCTTCTTACATCAACGAAAAGCACCCCTCCCTCCGGATAAACCTATATACTAAATAGTGTCTAGATTCATCTAAATTTTAACAAAATCTGAGATATCTATTTTGGAACGAAGAGAGTACTACATGCATTGCGCGTACATGATGGAGCGTGTTCTTTGAAAACGTATCGGAGAGAAAACGAGCACATGCCATCAGAAACTTTGCTCTGGCACGCGCTCTCTAATACTACGAGCTATGAGACAAAAACCTTGCGCAACTTGTTCTAATCACGGCAATTATATTCTATTGACCGGGCGAAGTCGTGGGTCTAATTGTCTACAAAATGAGCTTGGCAAGAAATTGATTATCCTGCTGATGTAGACCTCGACATCAAATGTAGTAAGTAATTGAAATGAAGCAACTTGTGAGATTAGATGCGGATCATGCAATTAAATATTGGACGTTGCCGGTCGTCACGTCACATGTAACACGCTAGCGTTAGAAGAAGAGGTCTTATCTACATAACACGGCCGTATGCAGTTGGTAGGAAATTAAATGAATTGTGGTGCTTAATCATGTACATATAATTTAGAAAGAAGCCACTGGTGTTAGATTGATCTCAACGTGACAGAGCCCAAAGACCCGTCACGCCTCTATCCGCGCCCTGATCGGGGGCGCCCAACCCTATCTGGTTGGTGAGCCCCTGTCGCCAGCGCTATATAAAGGAGGTGGGGGCCGGCAGCACGCCTCATGAGGTTAGCCGTGTCCTAGCCGCCCCACTTACAAGCACTACCGATCTAGACTTAGCGCTACGCCGATGGGAAGCACCACCGCCGCCACACTCTCGCACCCCTATTCCCCATGGCCAATGACGGTGGCTCCAGCTCCGGGACCAGTTCCGGCATCCCCTCTGGCTCGTGCCTATCGAGTCAGGGAGCAGGTAGTTCATCTCCTATCTGATTCATCTCTCTCCCTCTCTCACTTTCTAATCTAGATGGACAAGGTATAGTGCTACTGATAGATCTAGACTAGTTTCATAGCAAAGTCACTTGTAACATTGGTATCAGAGCCACTAGTTGCTAGATCTTTCGGTGCAAAAGAAAAGAATCAACCTAGATATAAAGTGCGCCCTGCCCTACGGCCGTGCCGTCCCCCTCGATCCCTATGCGCATCGGCAAGCCGAGGCATAGGGAAGAAGGACACACCCCTTCGGGGCAAAGAAATCCCAGATCCAAAATCCTAAAAGGCTAACCCTAGATCGTCCTCGAGCATTTTTTCCCATAGATCCCGCAAGAGAAAACTCCCCAGATCCCGAACCAAAACAAAGAACAAACCCCTGTAATTCCCAGATCCCGAAGGATTAAAACCCAAAGCCCCGGTTTCCCACATAGAAAGAACACCGAATCAAAAAAAAGGGGGGGGGAGAGCTGGCCGTCGCCGGCAAAGGGCACTTCCTCTTGGCCACTTGATGGCGGCGCACCCACCCGCCGGTGGATGCGCTCGCCGGCAAGGAGCCAAGGGAGCGCCGCCACTGCCTAACCTCTCTGCCTCGCCATGTTCTCGGTGGGGTGGTCGGGGAGGTGGACAAGAGATGGGGGTGTTTTGGGAGAAAGAGAAGGAGGGGCTCGCCACCGGCGCCGTCGCCGGTGGGGCGGCCGCCTCGCCTCGCCCGCTCGGATGCGAGCCAGAGGCTGTGAGGCTGGGAGGAGGAGCTGGCACGCTAGGAGAGGGAGGGGGCGCCGGCGGTGCCGGGTGGCGCCGCCTCGCCTCGGACCAAGCGTCCACCGCCGCCAGAGGCAGAGGAGGGCTCGCGGGATGGGAGGGGGAGAATGAGCCTAGGGTTTCCTGAGGGGGCGCGGGGGGCGGTTTTGTCCCTGCGAGGCGCGCGGGGAACCGTCCGATCTAGGGCGACAGAGATGGGCGGCTGGGATCACGCGCGCGGGAGGCTGTGGGCGGTAGCAGGCCAGACGGGCCAAGCGGCCAGGCCACAGGGTGCTGGCGGGCTACGGCTGGGCCGCTGGCGAGCGATCCCGCGAGCGCTCTCTGCTGCGCGTGGGCGGCAGATAGCCACTGCGGGCTGTTGGGCTCAAGCGGGCGGCAGCTAGGTGCCGCAGGAGCCAGGCCGTTTTGGGCCGCTGCCCGCTGCTCACAGAAAAGGCCCAGTAGGGCATAACTATACAGTTTTCTGTATTTATTTTTTCAGAAGCTGTTTTTTGATGTTTTTTATCAGTTTTTTGATAGAATTTTGTACAGTTTTCTCTAGTCATATTATTTCAATGAATATTTGTCTAGAGAATGCATGAGAGGCAGAATTTTTCTTTAAAGTTCAAAGTTTTATGAATAGTGTAACATGCCCGAAGGTGACAATTCTGGCGATCATCACTCCACATCCGAGGACGAGTCGAACACACCCGAGGTAGTACAACCATTGCATCCCCCACCCTCCCTCGCATTTCTCCTGAATTTATCCTTACCAATCTTCTTTTGTTGACAGCCGCAAGATGAGGAAAGCGTCCCCGACGAGATGACATTGGGCAACTACACTCGCTACAAGGTACACGAGCGGTCCGACTACGTGTTCAAACCAAGGAAACCCAAGAAGCCTTACACACCCAACCCTTCCACGACCAAGACAAAGAAGCCCAAGAATCCATATCGCTTAGAGGTGGAGGATGAAGAGGAATCGAGGAGGAGGAGGAAGATGCCCACGAGAAGGGGCCGAGGGGCGAAGACCACCCGTGGGAAGTAGAGTAGATGTTGCACTTTGTCTTGAATGGTTGTAGTCGTGAACTCGATATTTATGGTTGTTGTCGTGAACTTGGATGTTGTCGTGAATGGTTGTCTTGAACTTGGATGTTGTTGTCGTGAACTTGGATGTTGTCGAGAACTTGAATGTTTGTCGTGAACTTGAATGTTTGTCGTGAACTTCAATGGTTGTTGTCTTTTTGGAACAAACATGCTCGAACAACATCGAACAAACCTGCTCAAAAACCAACTCAAACAGAACAACAGAAACAGACATACACTAGTCAGGAAGGTGCGGCGCTATGACGCCTGGCGCCGCACATGGTGCAAGGTGTCCAGGAATCGGCTAAGTCAATATGCGGCGCCACGCTGGACGGCGCCGCACGGTGTGGCGCCACCAGTCTAAGCGTTGCACCGTGCGGCGCCATCCAGCGTGGCGCCACACATGCGCTAGAAAATAGACAAAAGCTTCTGTCTCTTTTCTAGGGCATGTGCGGCGCCACTAAGGACGGTGTTGCACGTGCAACGCGTATACTGGTGGCGCCGCACGGTGCGGCGCGGCCCAAAGTGGCGCCGCACATGCACTAGAAAATAGACGGAAGCTTCTGTCTATTTTCTAGCGCATGTGCGGCGCCACACCGCACGGCGCCTCACGGTGCAACGCCACCAGGCTGCGCGTTGCACCGTGCGGCGCCGTCCAGCGTGGCGCCGCACATGCGCTAGAAAAGAGACAGAAGCTTCTGTCTATTTTCGAGCGCGTATGCGGCGCCACGCTGACATCGCCGCACGGTGCGACGCCACAAGGCTCGGCGCCGCACTTTGAAGATGCTGCTACAGCCAGATTTCAGCGGTTGTTTCGAGGGAAAATGATCACACATCGTACAAAAAAGCTTTGAGGGGGGAAATGTTTGTTGACACATACGAAATAACACGAGTTTCTTGCCCTTAAAGTCTAGAACATACAAGTTCATGAAATAACACGAGTTCATGAAATAACAAGAGATTCTCGAGCAAATCTTGACACATACAAGTCCATGACTCCCGGTTACATACTCAAAGTCTAGAACATAGGCCCTTTGCCCTTCCTCTTCTTCTCTTCCTCTTCCTCCATGGAACGCCATGCCGCTTGACGCAGCCTTTCCCTCTCGGCATCCCGAGAATCCTTAGCGCGGCGATTCTCTTCCTCCTCTTTCTTGCGGAGCTCGTCATTACGTTCCTTGCGCTTCTTCGCCATCTCCTCGTCACGCTGTGCTTCGTAGTAGCGCCTTCTTTTTATGGCCCAATCGATCTCTTGGATAGCCTTGTTGGATTGAGGTTGCTCGATATCTATCCAAGTATAGTACCTGCATACCGGAGGGGGAGACTACAAGAAAATAGTGCATGTTAGAGGCTATGATATGGAATAGTTGGGACACATGAAGAACTAAAATGCTTTGTGCATACCGGTGGAGTGTCGTATGGGTTGCGGCTACGCACGGGAGAGCGATTGTAGTTGGCACACATGAAGAACTTCTTTCCCCAACTATCAGAATGGTAGTCTAGGGACTCCTTAACAGTGCAATCGGTTCCACACCAACAAATAGGAACCTCCTTCCCATGGGCCTCGTCAGTACGAAACGCCCTCCGTGGCCTTTCCTCTTGATCGACGCAAGGTGGCCTAGCATTGGCCCTCCTCTTCCGCTCTTCCTCTTCCTTCTCCTTTTGCCTCTTCCTCTCTTCCTCTTCCTTCTTCTTCGTCCTATTCCTCTCTTCCTCTTCCTTCTTCTTCTTCACCTTGTCCTCTTCGTCCTTCTTTTTTGCCAAGTCACGAGCAAGTTGAACTACCTCTTCGAATGCCTTCCTCCACTTCTCTTCCTCAGCTTCCTTCCTCTTCCTCTCTTCCTCGGCCTCCTTCCTCTTCCTCTCTTCCTCAGCCCCCTTCCTCTTAGCCACCACCTCCATAGCATTCGCCTAGATCTTCGAGTAGTTCACACCTTCCCCATCATTGGCCTTGTTGGGTTGAGTCGCCATACCTATTATAAGAATAAAAGGGGAAAGTTAGTAAAGGATGCATTTAACCAATTAACATGAATGATAGTAAAATATGCATAAATGTGAACATACCTACGAGCATACGGATTTGGTCCGGCTAAGTAACCTATCATACTAGCGGGATTAAAACCACCACACCCTCTTCCTCTTCGTAGCCCAAGTTGTCGACCTCTTTGTTGTCTAGGAGCTTGTTGGTTAGTCCTTGGTTGGCTACCACTTGGTTGGCTAGTCCTTGGTTGGCTTGGAGCTTGTTGGCTACCACTTGGTTGACTTGGAGCTTGTTGGCTACCACTTGGTTGACTTGGAGATTGTTGGCTACTACTTCCTTGATTTCCTTTTGCTCTTTTCCTTTAAGAACACTTTCTTGCATTGTGCCCTTCACCATTGCATGTTCCACACCGGGCTCTCTCACGAGGCTCTTGGAATTGGTCGTTGCCCATTTCCCGACCACCACCACGTCCCCATCAGTCCATGTCGCTCCTAAAACGCTTTGTCTTGCGTCTTCCACGTCCAACAACCTTCCATTTCGGACCGGGCCATAGTTGAATTCCATGGTACTCCGGCCATTGTGATTGGTCCAAGTATGGATGAAATCTAGGAGCCCATGTCTTCTTAGTAGTATCAATAGAGAACTCAGCCTTTCGCACCGTGAGCGGATTATTGTAATCCAAATGCCGTCTGCGAGACGCTACGAGCAAGTGCGAGCACGCAAGATGAAGCAATGATGGCCTTCCACATGTGCACTCACGGGTCTTGAGCGAGACCTTGAAAGCTCGGCCTCCGTGTTGGACACCATCAGCCGTTGTACCTCCGGGCTCCGTAACTTGGTAAATTAGCTCGTCATTGTCATATTCCGTGACAACTTGGGAATCCACTTTCCTTGTCTGAAATTGCATCCAATCGTCAACCTTCGGAGGGAACTTGTATTTTTACTTGTTCTTGTTGTCCCCCGCAATATGTCGGTCCGTTTCATGTGAGTATTTCAGAAAATACCCATTCATCATGTCGAATGTATATCGGACTATTGTTGTGACGGGCAATGCACGGACACCTTTTAGCAACTTGTTAAATGCCTCTGCCATGTTGCTTGTCATTTGGCCATACCTCCGGCCACCGTCATCAAAAGCTCGTGCCCACTTTCCCATATGTTCAATGTTCCTATTGAGAAACTCGCGACCACCGGCATTGAGTTCTTTGTTGACTAGCAATTTGTTATACAAGTTAGAGAAACGACATTCCGTGAAAGCGAGGCAACAATCTTGTAGATCATCGGACAAATCCTTGCTCTTGCATGCCCTATAGAAGTTTGAACAAAAGTGTCTCATGCACCAACGATGGTGCAATGGAGCATGGCCGGGAATATCAATCATCATAGCATCGAGAATTCCTTGATGATGGTCAGAGATGACACATATCTCCCTTTGAGGGGTTAATATCTTGGTTCTCAAAAGATAGAAGAACCACTCCCAATTATCATTGCTTTCTGCCTCCACCAAAGCAAACACCAAAGGAATCAACCGGTTGTTCGCGTCATTGGATATTGCAATCAAGATAGTGCCTTTGAATTGTCCGGTCATAAAGGTGCCATCAACAGAGATGACCGGTCTACAATGTTCAAAAGCCCGGACACATTGCTCAAAACCCCAAAATGCACGGCCAAATACTCGCACAGTTTTCCCGTTTACAACCCTTGTCTTGTTCCCATAAGGTTCAACCACATGAACCATGCCGGGGTTAGCATTGGCCATCACTAACAACAACCTTGGGATTCGGTTATAAGATTCCTTCCAATCACCGTACAACATCTTGAATGCATCTTGCTTAGCCTTCCATGCCTTCCCATACTTCACCTCGTAGTGAAAGAGGGCTTTCACAAACTCTATGACCTGCTTGATGGTCATTATTGGAAACGACGCGACGTCATTGGAAAGCCTATAAGCGAGGAACTCGGAGGTGAGTTGCCGGTGCTCGTTCTTTGCATCCTTCCCATCCAGCACCGGGCCTCGGCACATGTGAGTTGATACACAACTAGATATGTGCCAATCAGGACCTCCCTTGAATGGTCTTGCACGCACTATCCAAGGACATCCTTCCTCCTCGCACTTCACCGTGTAACACTTCTTGATGTCCGAGTGCACAACCGTGTAAGTACGATGATGCTTCACCGAGAAGTCATTTATCCATTGCTTAAATTCCAACAAGGTCCTGAACCTTGATCCTTTGCAAAAGCCACTATTTACTTCATTGCCATCCCGGTAAGAACTTGTCCTTGGTCCGAGCACAATGCCTTTGCCAACATCAACCGTGGCTTCATCCGCGAGACTGAGATCACGAAACAAAGGCACCCGATGGTCCCGACCCAATACGGTATGGTGGATTTCGGCCTCTCTAGCCGTGAACCCCTCCTCGTCAACTTCTTCTTCGGGACCATCATCATCCGAGTCCGATGCATAGCCTCGAGAATACGGGAGGTCATGGTCCATGTCATCTTGTGTGATATATTTCTCTAAATCTCCAATATTGTTGTCGTGGAGTTCAACATCATCATTGTCATATTCATCTTCACCCCCACAATCATCATCTTGGTGTCTTGAAATCGGGCTCAATGTTTGGGTCAAGGGAGGTTCACGCCTTAGCTCTTGGTCTACGGGTGGAGGACTCATAGTACGCAATGGGGATGCCATACGGTTTAAGCCCAAAGACAATGAACTACCAACTTTCTTGGTGGCAAATAGCTCAAGAGCCTTGTCTAGTGATTCGGCCACCACCTCCTTGTATGCAAGCCAACAGGCCTCGGAGAAGATACGCATGGTCTTACAACGGACATGCATTCCCAAGCCAACATTATGTCTTCCCTCCAACTCAATATCATCCTTTGGGTCCATCCATTTCAATTCAATCCTCAATTGCTCCAAGACCTCGGCATATGTTGGAGTACGCTCAAACACCAAATCGAGCTCGTCCGGGTCCGGTTCTATGTTACCTCTCAAAAAAGCATCATTGTCTATATGGTGAACATGAACAATTCTTGCCATGCCTAACATAATCACAACAACAATACCATGGTCAACACACTCAATAGATACCCATGCTAACATTAACACAATACCAACCCATATGCCAATACAACAACATTCTACCATGCATCTTACAAAACAAATTAGGGTTTACAAGATATGGACCAAAACAAGAAATTAATGGGTCAAATCAAAGATGAAGGGGAAGCCTCAAGGCACTTGGGGGATCGAACTCCACAGAGAGAGGCTTCCGATTTGGACACTAGGAGAGAGAAGGTGGAGGGGGGAGAAGAGTCGCTGCCGCCGCCGCTGCAACTCGTGTGTGGGTGAGAAAGAATGGGTTGGGTCTAGGGAGGGCTGGCGCCACGCTGGTACAAGACCTAAAGTGTGGCGCCAGGCGCAACGGCGCTGCACTACACAGTGCGGCGCCATGCTAAAAGGCGCCGCACTAGCGGGACCGGGGCCCGCGGGGTGCCACGCTAGCAGGTGCGCGGCGCCAGGCGTAACGGCGCCACTCTTCAGGGTGCGGCGCCACATTGTATGGCGTTGCAAAAAGGGTTAGTTCCGTGAATTTCTTCTGGCTAGAGTTCATTTCGTGACATTGTTATTTTTTTAGGTTATTTTCGTCCATTCTGTCAAAGGAATACCGTTGAATTCGGCTAGATCGCTATAATACAGATTGGCGTTGAGATGAAAGCGAACCCATTCATCATTTTCTCGGCTCTCCTCACCTTGATCGCAATGGAAACAGACCTGGCACTACCCTCTACTCTAGGGTTTCTGCCACGATCACCACCGCGTAGCGGGACAGAGCAGGGACGTCGGCGACACATCAAGTATACCAGGGAAGAGGGAGAATCACGAGCCCTTTCATGTCGCCTGGAAGATAGACGGTTGAGCGCCATCAACATTACTCCGTCACGGCAGCCGGCAGACGTGGACGCACAAGGTGTGCCGCTCGAGAATACTACTATCCCGGGCCGGGCTTGTGAAATGGTTGGCCCTATTCATGTGGATGCTCCTAGGTTGGTCTGCAGAATAGCCGCCCATAAACGTTGGGACGGCTGAGACGCTGCCATGCTGGGACACGGGTGGTCAGTGGTGGCAGATGAACGGTAGATGGGATGGCGAAGTAATCAGGAGCGTTATGAAACTTAATCAGACGGTACAGAGAGCCGAGTCGCTGTGAGCAGGCCTATCAAGGTGAGCTTTACTGTTTCTTAATTGCTCCTTTTACTGAGAAGGAGGTGGTTCATGAGGTATTTCCCAAATGGAGCACAATAAGGCACCCGGTCCGAATGATTTTCCAGCGGAGTTCTATCAATAGTTTTGGAAAGTGATTAAGAATGACTTGTTGACATTATTTAGCCAGTTACATACAGAGGATTTGCCTATGTTTAGACTGAATTTGGATTCATCACTTTACTTTTCAAAAAGGAAAATGCAATACAAATACAAAAATATAGACCAATATGTTTATTAAATGTGAGCTTTAAAATCTTTACTAAGGTAGGTACTAATCGCATCACGGGGATTGCCCCAAAGGTTATTAGACCCACCAGTCGTGTTTCATGCGAGAAAGACATATCCTAGAAGGAGTTGTAGTTATACATGAAACCATTTATGGGATTCATCGGAAAAAAATGAATAGGGTACTTTTTAAGATTGATTTTGAAAAGGCGTATGATAGAGTAAAATGGTCTTTTCTTCAACAAACTTTACGCATGAAGGGCTTTGTCCCAGAGTGGTGTAACACGATTAAGCAATTTGTTCGGTGAAGTGTTGGAAAACACGTCAATGATGATATCGGACACTATTTTCAAACAAGAAAGGGGTTAAGGCAAGGTGACCCATTATCCCTGATGCTTTTTAATATCATTGTCGATATTTTGGCCATCCTAATTGCACGAGCAAAAGAGGATGGACAAGTAGGAGGTCTCATTCCCCATCTTGTTGACGGAGGGGTATCAATTCTATAATATGCCGATGATACTATTTTGTTTATCGTACACAATTTATAGAAGGCTGTGAATATGAAATTAATACTTTGCATATTTGAACAACTCTCGGGGTTAAAAATTAATTTCTATAAAAGAGAGATTTTCTGTTTTGGTAAAGCAAAAGACAAAGAACAACAATACAGACAAATATTTGAATGTGAAGATGGGTCTTTTCCTTTTAGGTACTTGGGTGTGACCATCCATTATAGAAAGCTTAAGAACTCAGATTGGTACCTAGTAGAAACTCGATGTGAAGGGAAATTGAGTTGCTGGAAGGTCAAGATTCTACCTTATGGTGATCGTTTGGTCCTAATCAATTATGTTCCGACAAGTTTACTATGTTTATGCTATCGTTTATGGAAATCCAAAGGGTGTAAGGAAGCGCTTGAAATTTTATCTTTTTTTTGGAAAAGTGATGAAAATAAAAGAAAGTAGGGTGTAGGGTAGCTTCGATCTAGAGTAGTAGGGTGTAACGCGTCTATCCGTCGGGATAGCGGCATGCCAATTGAGTAATGGTTTCAAACTTGGCACAATGGCTCACAATGACACACCACACACTTATATCACTTTAATGAGCAATGATGGCATGCTTGGGCATGCCTTCGGCACAGTAGACGGCTAAAATCTAGGATTTTAGGACAGTTTTGGACAAGTACGGACGAATCATCAGACCAAGTGTTAAAGGAATGTGCTCTCCTTTTGCATATTGCTCCACCATGCCCTAACAAACATATACTACAAAATTGAGGCAAATTTAAAAATGTTGAAAAAATCACATGTCTACTGAATAAACCGTTTATGCCTACCTGAGAGGGCCATTTCTAATAAGTCAAGGTTTTCAATTATTTTTAAATATTCTAAAAAAATACTCTAAGATGTTCGTATTATTAGAAACACAACCCTATATTTTTTGTCATTTTAAAACATATGGTTATATGATTCATATTTAAATTTAAAATTTAGTATATTAGATTGGTCCGGCCCACTAGGAGGATCCTAAGATAAACTCGGCCATTAGGATAACTACCTTATTAAACCAGGACTATTTACCTCTAGCACGTACATATTTTCTTAGATCTACCCGTCACCTTATCAAATCGCCTCCTCTCATTTGAAACTGGACGGGAGAGAGCTTCGTCAACGACGGTCGCTAGGAGGTAGTTTCGGAGATCCTCGGTCGCCATGGCGCGGGTACGTAAAATCGAAGCCCCGTCAATGATCTATTGTTAGGTTAACTTACTGTCTACGGATAGCACGAACACACGATAGATCTAAGAGGACGTAGATCCAATACTCGCAATTTTTGTTTCATTGTAAAAAATTTGGATTTATAATTACGTGAATTGTTCAAAAATACAGATTTAAATATATTCGTCGTAGATCTAGTCTACGCTGATCATGCTGGTGCATTTTAGCGTCGGCGTAATTTTAGCTGCCGGCCGCTCCATCTCCTTTTCCACGTAGGCGCATGGCCGGTGTTATCGCATGCGGACTATGCCCTAGGGAACTAAAATCAATTGGGCGATAGGATGCTCAGCTACTTTTGATTTTCAGTTTGTACTGTTTGTATCTCTTAGCGCGTATGTAAACGTTTAGCATTATTCATACAATAATATGACATGTGATTTTAATTATTCTTTCATATTCCGTTAGGTTCCTTTGGAAGAAAAAGGCTGTTTTTGTCAGAGGTAAGCATTTTGTGTGAATTTTATTTTATAAGCAACTGATATATTTGATGTCGTTAATATGTGCAAAAATTACACTAAGGTCTTGAAATAAAAAGAGAGCACGATTTTGAAGCTTTCCTTGAGTTTGTCAATCACGTGAAGATGACTGATAAAGAATTTGATAAACTTGAGCGACTAGTCGAGGCTAACATGCCAAAAGACCCCTTTTATGTACGCACCATCAAAAAATCTAACACAGTGAAAAATAAGCTAAAATGGTAAACTATTCCGTACATACGAACTTTTCACATTATTTGTTTGTGTAAATGTGAAATAATTTGTATAACCGGTTGTCAAATCTATGTGCAGTACTTTTCAATGAGCTTCACCATGAAGCATATTGTTACAAACGTTCAATTACCAGCAGTTATAAAAGCCCATTCAAGAGATGGAAAAGTTGCACACATTAAGTTGGTGATGAACAAGTCAATGGTGAATGGAGTACCTAAAGGAGGTGCCATGATTACCTAAGTACAGTTTAACCTATTCACATGCAGTTGTGGATGACTTGGTATTATCTACTTTTCTCATTAAAACCGTGTTATCTTTTGGCGTTTCACTAACTCTTAATTTTTTGCAGAAAGGACAAATTGCACTAGACATACGGTGGACAAACAAAACTACACCCAAACAATTTCCTGACATCGAAACTTGTCCTATTAAAACATATAAAATTGGAAAGCAAGATGATGCGTAACTATTTGTCAATCATATCATTTTCTCACTACTGATGTCGTAAATGAATTTTATTTCATCGTATGGCAGCAACTCATGCGGATTATGGGTATTGCAATGTCTAGAGCACTAGGACGGAGATCGTATGACTAATAACATTGATCAGGTGTGTACACTATTCCTTTGTATAGTCGCGTTCATGATGGCTAACGTAAGCCAGTTGGAAACCCAAGAGCAGGGTGTGAAGAAGCACAACACCAAGTTTTCCCTCAGTAAGAAACCGAGGTTATCGAACCAGTAGGAGGAAGGAAACATCACACAGGTGTTGCAAGCAATACGAAAACCTGCACAACATAGACTCAAGATTTTGCCCCAACGAATCAGTGAGGTTGTCAAGCTCACTGATTTGCTGTAACAAAGGATTAAACATATGATGTGGAAGGTAATGGTTTGCAGCAAGTAAGCAAGTAAAGTGGAAGATGTATCAATGGTAAAGATTGGACCGGGGTCCATAGTTCACTAGAGGTGCTCTTCTTAGATAAACAACATGGCATGAAGGGTAAATAAATTACAGGGCAATTGACAGGAACTGATCAAGGCAATACAATGCAATACCAGACAAAAAAGATCCTATGAGATTCGATTGGGAAATACAACAATATACATAGACCACCATCCAACTGCATCTATGACTAGAAGTCCACCTTCAGATTATCATCCGACCCCCCCTCCAGTATTAAGTTGCAAGCAACAGACAACTGCTTTAAGCAAAGTGTGTAAGGTAAACAATCCACTAGTTCCATGAACAAGAGACCATTGTTTTCTCCCTAGTGGCAACAACACATCTACAACCGAAGATATTTCTTTCACTTCCCTTGGAAACTAGAGGCATGAATGAAGGGTTCGCACCATAGAAAACAAAAAATTTCCTACGATGGGAATGACTATGTACCAAGATCTATCTACTAGATACAAACAACGGGCGGATGTATATCCGTAGAGAACATATGCTTGAAGACCGACAAAGATTAATGAGTTAAACTCGTGGTTAATGTAGACGATCTCTTGCCGATCTCAAGATCGAGAGGAAGTCCTAGCGCCGCAAATTAGCAGCGCATCCGTGCTCGCACACACGTCCGAGGCACCGAGCAACCTCCGCCTCCTCGCTCCAGCGATGCAGCGGAAGTACAACTCTTTCTTGCCGAATATCCACCGAGAACATGTATCTCGCTAGTCCGAGACCATGGGGAATAAATTCTAGAGGGGGAGAGAGATCCTTCATGAGGAGGTGTCAGTGAGAAGTGAGGAGAGGGGTGCCTTTTATAGGAGAGGGGGGAACCCCAAGGGGGTGTCCGGCGCATGGGGGCTGCCCCTTGCTCTCCCCTCTTTCATGTGGATGGACACTCCACTCACAAAATTCCTTTAAATTCCCTCCACTCAAAATCCCACTCAAAATTGCTATAAAATTTCCACCAAATTTAATGCAAACTCTCATTAAATAAAACTCTTTTAATTTATTCAGAATTTTGTCAATTACTTTAATGACAAACATTCACATATAACCCCTTGCTAGAATTCTATTTCACATGCAAAAACACTTTCTGTAATTTCCCTCGAAAACCTGTTTCGGTATCTAGTGAAATAAATTCCTGCGCTTGTTATTCTTTCCGGCATGAAACTTTTGCTCCAAATGGATGTCAGTGTCTCTTAAGTGTGTCACCCTACGGTTCGCGAATAATGTGGACATGATCGAGCCCCCTCTCGGATCAATAATCAAAAGCGGGATCTAGAGACCCATACTGACTCCCACACATTAAACGATGACTTTCTTGTGATCGTCGGAACCTTTTACGCTAGTATCTTAATCTCTTTGTTTCGCGATATATTACATGCCCGATATTCGATCATCGGTATATCTATACCTAGTTTGATCTCGTTACTGGCATGCACTCTTTTCTCGTTCCCGTGATATAACATTCTAGTGATCAAATCACTTGCTTGCTAGCTAACCAATGTGATATCACCGAGAGGGCCCAGAGTATATCTATCCGTCATCGGGATGAACAAATTCCACTCTCGATCCATGGTCCTCAACATAACACTTTATTAGTTCTGAATCCATCTTTATAATCACCCTGTTACGGTGTGACGTTTGATGTTATCAAGAAACTCTTCCGGTGTTAGTGATTGACATGATCCCATGGTCTAAGGATTAGGATTACTTCGCAAGTTGTTATAGCAATATAAACTCAATGACTTTGATCGTAATGGTATACTTTGGATGAATGTTCATCACACCATTACACTAATGTTGTGATCCCGTTATTAACAACATCCAATGTCCATGATCAGGAAACCTTGATCATCTTGTTAATCAACAAGCTAGTTTATGAGAGAGGCATAACTAGGAACTTTCTATTTGTTTATTAAACTCACATGTATTAACGTTTCCGTATTAATACAATTATATCATGCAAAATAAACATCTATCATATACTTGGAATACACATAATAAACACTTTATTATTGCCTCTCAGGGAATATTCCCTTCCGTCTCCCACTTGCACTAAAGACAATAATCTAGTTACATAGTGATAAATCTAACACCCATGGAGTTCTGGTGTTGATCATGTTTTGCTCTAGGGAGAGTTTTAGTCAACGGATCTGCTACATTGAGATCCGTGTGTACTTTACAAATCTATATATCTCCATCCTTGACATGCTCGCGGATGGAGTGAAACCGGCGCTTAATATGCTTGGAATTCTTGTGAGACCTTGGTTCTTTGGCATTGGCAATGGCATCATTGTTGTCACAATAGATCACCATTGGGTCCAACGCGCTTGCAACCACACCTAGTTCGGATATGAACTCCTTAAACCGCTTCCTGAGCCGCTTCCGAAGCAGCAACATATTCGGCCTCCGTTGTTGATCTCGCCACCACAGGTTATTTGGAAATCCTCCAACTAACCGCTCCGCCATTCATGAGAAATTCGTATCCGGATTGAGACTTAGAGTCATCCGGGTCGGTGTCAAAGCTTGCGTCGACATAACACTTAGCGACGAGCTCTTCTTCACCTCCATACACAAGAAACATATCCTTAGTTATTCGTAAGTACTTAAGGATATTCTTGACCGCTATCCATGAAGGGTTTCGCGGCATAGTAAATCAAAATTTTCTACGGAGCAAACAGAGGGAAAGCCAAGATCTAATCTAGGAGATGCAAACAACGAGAGAGATTGGATTAGATCTTCATACCCTTGAAGATTCGCACAGCGGAACGTTCGTCGGAACGTGGGTGATGTAGTCGTACTCGCTTCTCCTCCTCGCGATCCGATCCGATCTAGCACCACAAGTGGCGGTGCCTCCGTGAGATGCACACGTGCAGCACCTCGACGTCTCCTCCTTCCTCGGACCAACAAGTATGGTGGAGAGATAGATTGGATCTACAACATGACGGCGTGGTGTATATGGTGAAGATTTTCTGCAACAGGGCTTCGCCTACAAACAGTCGGGAGGGAGAGAGGAAAGCTAGCAAGGCGGCTAGGGTTTGGAGGAGAGGTGTAGGGGTTTGGTGCGCCCCCACCCCTCTTTATATAGAGGGGGGCGCAGCCCTAGCCCCTCCCCCAAGCCCAAAGGATAAGGAGTGGGGGGCATGGACTCTCCCCTCTTCTAGAAACCCTATCTCTAGTTTAAACGATTTAAACTCTCTAGGATCGGCTGGGCCCTATGGGGCCTTGTGCCCCTGGCCCAATGCGGCCAGGACACTCCCTCATAGGCCCATGCCCCCTCCCGGAAGGTGGGGCCACGTTGGTCCCCTTCCGGAAGGTTCTAGAAGCTTCTGGTACAATACCGATTAACCCGGAACAATTCCGAACTCCAAAAACTGCATTGCCTTATATGAATCTTATTCTCCGGACCATTCCGGAACCTCTCGTGATATCCCGGATCCCATCCGAGACTCCGAACAAAAATTCATAAACCAATTATCCAATCTATCCTAGCGTCAAGACACATTAAGTGTGTGACCCTGCGGGTTCGAGAATATGCAGACATGATCTTCTATCAATAATCAACAGCGGGTCTGGGCACCCATATTGACTCCCACACATTCATCGATGATCATATCGGATGAACCACGATGCCAGGATTCAATCAATCCCATATATATATTCCCTTCGTCTCGCGATATTTTACTTGCCCGAGATTCGATCGTCGGTACCGTCATACCTAGTTCAATCTCGTTCACAGCAAGTACTTTACTCGTTCCGTAATCCGATATCACTTTATGATTAACTCCTTAACCACATGCTTGCAAGCGGTGTTGATATCGATTACCGAGTGGGCCCGAAGTATATCTCTCCGACTTGGGAGGGACAAATTCCATCTCGATACATACAACCCAACAGATACTTTCCGATCACCTGAGAGACACCTTTATGATCACCCCTCTCATAGGATGACGTTTGATGACCTCAAAGCTTTCTTCCGATACCAGGGAGTTGTATTATCTCATGGTCTAAGGAATACAATATTTGACATAAGAAAAGCTTCGCAAAGACGAACACGATGACTCGATCTAATTGCTTTGCTTAGTTTGGGTCTGTCCATCATATCATTCTCCAATGAAATGATCTCATTATCAATTGACAACTCATGTCTATGGTTAGGAAACCTTAACCATCATTGATCAATGAGCTAGTCCTTAGAGGCGTACCAGGGACACGGTGTTGTTCACAAACCACAACAGTATTAATGTTTCCGCTTAATACAATTCTAGCATGGAATATAAACTTTATCATGAACATGAATTTAATAATAACATCTTTATTATTGCCTCTAGGGCATAATTCCAACAGTCTCCCACTTGCACTAGAGTCAATAATCTAGTTTACATCTGGTAACAATCTCACACCCATGGCACTGAGGTGTTGATCATGTTTTACACGTGGAAGAGGTTTAGTCAATGGATCTGCGACATTTAGATCTGTATGTACTTTGCTAATCTTCAGATCTCCATCTGCAATATAATCTCGGATTATATGAAACTTGCGGTTAATATGCTTGGTCTTTGGATGATATCTTTGTTCCTTAGCGAGTGCTATGGCGCCAGTGTTGTCACATAATATCTCCAGTGGGTCCAATGCACTTGGAACACGCCAAGCTCAGTGATGAAGTTTCTGATCCAAACTCCTTCACTTGACGCTTCTGCAGCAGCCATGTATTCCGCTTCTACTGTAGATCCCGCGATCACGCTTTGCTTGCAGCTTCTCCAGCTCACAGCTCCTCCATTCAAAATATAAACGTATCATGTCTGAGATTGGAATCATCCTTGTCGGTGTCAAAACTAGCGTCGACGTAACCTTTTACGACAAGCTGTTCATCACCCCCATAGACTAAGAACATTTCTTTAGTCCTATTTAGGTACTTAGGATGTTCTTCACGGCTGTCCAGTGTTCCACTCCTAGATCACTTTGATATCTGCTCGTCAAACTAAGAGCATTGGACACATCCGGTCTAGTACACAGCATGACATACATGATAGAACCTATGGCCGAGGCATAAGGCACTTTGCTCATAGCTTCCCTATCATTTACCGTAGCTGGACACTGAGCCTTGCTCAATATCTTACCTAACAAATAGGCACTGAACCTTTCTTGCCTTATCCATTCTAAACCTTTTCAGAACTTTGTCTAGTATGTACTCTGGCTTAAAGCTATCAGGCGTCTTGTCTATCTCTATAGATCTTGATGCCCAATATATAAGCAGCTTCACCTAGGTCTTTCATTGAAAACACTTGTTCAATAACTCTTCACATCATTAAGCATGTTGATGTCATTTCCGATAATCAATATGTCATCCCATATAGTACCAGAAACGTCACCGAGCTCCCACTCACTTTCTTGTAGATACAAGCTTCGTAGCAATTTGGAACAAATCCAAAGCTCTTGATCACTGATCAAAACGAAGGTTCCAACTCCGAGATGCTTGCTTCAGTCCAAATGGAACGCTGAAGTTTGCATACTTTACTAGCATCCTTAGGATCGACAAAACCTTCGGGTTGCATCATATACAACTCTTCATCAATGTTGCCATTGAGGAACGCAGTCTGACATCCATCTGCCATATTTCATAATCATGAAACGCCAAAAACGCAGCAATTGCAAATAAATCCGAATGGACTTAAACATCGCTACGGGATGAGAAAGTCTCATCGTAGTCAACACCTTGAATTGTCGAAAACCTTTCGCGACAAGCCGTGCTTTATAGACGGTACATTACCATCCGCGTCCGTTTTCTTCTTGAAGATCCATTTGCACTCAACGGCCTTTCGGTCGCTAGGAGGGTCCACCAAGGTCCATACTTGTTTTTCGCTCATGGATCCCAATTCGGATTTCATGGCTTCAGCCATTTCTCAGAGTCTGGGCTCATCATCGCTTCCTCATAGTTCGTAGGTTCACTGTCTTGTACCAACAA